>CM053580.1:175964890-175981108 GCA_028627135.1 Pseudochirops cupreus | reverse complement strand
ATTGGGCAAAATAATTCCTAATTATTGTTTTAATTTATTCTTCATTGGAGATAAATTCACATTTTTCATTTTTGATATTGGTAATTTGGTTTTCTTTCCTTTTTTAAATTAAATTGACTAAAGATTTATCAATTTTATTTTTTTTTTCATAAAACCAAGTCTTAGTTCTATTAGTCAATAGTTTTCTTAATTTCTCCTTTGGTTTTTAGTAGTTCTAATTTAGCATTTAATTGGGGATTTTCAATTTGTTCTTTTTCTAGCTTTTTCAGTTGTATGTCCAATTCATTTATTTCCTTTTTCTCTTTTTTTTATGCAAGCATTCAGAGATGTAAAACTTTCCATAAGAACAACTTTCACTGTATCCCATAAGTTTTGGTATGTTGTCTCATTGTTGTCATTCTCTTGAATGAAGTTATTGATTGTTTCTGTGATATGTTGTTTGAACCACTCATTCATTAGGATTAGATTATTTAATTTCCAATTAGTTTTTAGTCTATCCATGGACCTTCATTACATATAAATTTTGTTGCATCATAATCTGAATTAGATACATTTAATATTTCTACCTTTTTGCACTGGATTGTGAGGTTTCTATGCCCTAGTACATGGTCAATTTTTGTGTATGTGCCATGTGCCATTGAGTGGAAGGTTAATTTCTTTTTAGTCCACCTTCAGTTTCCTCCAGAAGTCTACCATATCTACCTTCTCTGAAATTCTGTTAACTTCCTTAACTTCTTTCTCATTTATATTGAGGTTAGAGTTATCAAACTCAGAGATGGGGAGGTTGAGGTCCCCCTCTAGTATTGTTTTGCCATGTATTTTTTCCTCTAATTTCCTTAACTTCTCCTCTAAGAATTTGGATGGTATACCATTTGTTGCATCTGTGTTTAGTAATGATATTGCTTCACTGTCAGTGGTGCCTTTTAACAGGATATAATTTCCTTCCTTATCTCTTTTAATTAGACTTGTTTTTGCTTTTGCTTTGTCTGAGACTAGGATTGCTACCCCCCCCCCTTCTTTTTATGTTAGTTGAAGCATAATATATTCTACTCCAAATATATTTTTACTTTTATATTTACCTTTACCCTCTGTGTATCCATCTGTTTCAAATGTTTTTCTTGTTAACAGCATATTATAGGATTATGATTTTTAATCCATTCTGCTATCTGCCTCTGTTTTATGGGAGAGTTCATTCCATTCACATTCACAGTTATGATTATTATTTGTGTCTTTCTCTCCATCCTATTCCTTCCCCTCTATATGATTATTTCTCCCTTCTGATTTCCCTCTTTAACAGTTTTTCTTTTGACCACCACCTCCCTCAATATTCCCTCCCTATTACCCCTCCTTTTACCTGCCCTTTCCCCTTACTACTTCTTCCCTCCCTTCTAACCCCCCTTTATTTCCCTTTTTCCTTTCTACTGCCTGTAGGGCACATTAGATTTTTGTACTTAAGAAAGTACGTTATGCCCTTCTTGAACCAAATCCCATGAGAGTAAATCTCAAGCAATACTCCTCTCCCTCCCTTCTTTCCTTCTACTATAATAAGTTTTTGTGTCTCTTCATGTTAGATTCCTATACTTAATTGAGTATGTTATTCCCTCCATGAACCAAAGCCAATGAGAGTTAGGCTCTTAAAATGTTCATCACCCTCCCTTCTTTCCCTCTACTATAATATATTTTTATACCTCTTCTTGTGGCATAATTTACCCTTTTCTGCTTCCTCTTTTCCTCTTCTCTGATTACAATCCCTTTGCATCCATTGATAAGGTTTTTTTTTACCATCACATTGGTTAATTTATACCCATACCCTCTATCTATTTATCTGTCTATCTATCTATCTATCTATCTATCTATCCCTTTTAAATGTCATAATAATTATACAATTCTCAATATTGACAGGTATCATCCTCTGGTACAGGGATGTAAGCAGTTTGCTTTTATTGAATAACAAGTTGTGTGTGTTTGTGTGTGTGTGTGTGTGTTTTCCCTGTTTACCTTTTACTCTCTTTGGTCTTGTATTTAGAGATCAAATTTTCCATTAAGCTCTGATCTTTTTATCAGGAAGGTATGGAAGTCCCTTATTTCATTGAATGACCATCTGAAAGATTATGCTCTTTCTTGCTGGGTAGTCAAGCCTTGGTTGTAGTCCAAGGTCTTTTGCCTTACAAAATATAATATTCCAATCTCTCTGATCTTTTTATGTAAAAACTGCTAGGTCCTGTGTGATCCTGACTGTGGTTCCATGATATTTGAATTGTTTCTTTCTGACTACTTGCAGTATTTTCTCCTTGATATGATAATTCTGGAAGTTGGCTGCAATATTCCTTGGAGTTTTCAATTTGGGACCTTTTCCAGGACGTGTTCGGTGGATTCTTTTGATAACTATTTTACCCTCTGGTTCTAGGACCTCAAGACAGTTTTCCTTGATGATTTCTTGGAAGATGTTGTCCAGGCTCTTTTTTTCATCATAGCTTTCTGGTAGCCAATAATTCTTATAGCATCTCTCCTATATCTCTTTTCCAGGTCAGTTGTTTTTCCAATGAGATATTTTACATTTTCTTCTTTAGGTTTTGTTTCAGTGATTCTTGATGCCTCATAGAATCATTAGCTTCAATTTGTCTTATTCTAATTTTTAGTGAATTGGTTTCTTCAGTTAGTTTTTTAATCTCCTTTTCCATTCGTTCAGTTGTTACTTTTTAGGAGTTATTTTCTCCAGTTAGATTTTGAACCTCCTTTCCTGTTTGATAAATTTTACTTTTTAAGGACATGTTTTATTCAGTGAATTTTTTCTCATTTTGCCAGTTATATTTTTAAAATAGTCAGTCAATTTATCTTCTACTTCTCTAATTTGGCTTTTAAAATCCTTCTTGAGCTCTTTCAAGAATGCTTTTTGGGCTTGAGACCAATTCAGATTCCCTTTTGAGGTTTCAGATGTGGGTATAGGGTCAGTGCTTTCCTCTTCTGAATTTGTTTCTTCACACTCACTATAATAGGATTCTAATATCTTTGTTTTTCCAATTTGCTTTTTGCCCATTGTGATTGTCTATTTCCTGGCTTTTGAAATGAATCTCTGCTTCTGTGGTTCAGAGAGCTCTGACCCATGCTTCTTATGCAGGGAGTTAGGGGCCTGGTTATTGGCTTTCTGTGTTGTTGGCCTCTGACTGCCTAGACTGAGGCTAAGGCCAGGACTTTTGGCATTTCCCCAGGATTACACCAAAGCTCACAGTGTGAGGTGTGGGGGAAGGGTTGTCTGGCCACTTCAGGATTCCACCTCGATAGCCCTGGGCCAGACCTCAGGCAGGTTTAGTTGCTGGTGGCTGGAGTCATGCTGGTGTCTGCAGATTCCCCTGGTTGTGTGAAGGTACACCTGGCCTTCTGGTGTTAGGGTTGGTGGCTCCACCTCCATAGGGTTCAGGATCTCCCACTGGTCAGATGAGATGAGGCTTGTTGGGATGCCTCCCATCCTGCACTTTAGCCTCAGCACAGGCACAGCCATACCCTTCCTCAAGGACTCCCAAGCCTCAAGCTGGTCCCACTATTTTAGAATTTTACACTGGTGCAATATGCTCTGGGTTTTTCAGGGCCAAAAAGAGAGAGAGAGAGAGAAAGAGAGAGAGAGAGAGAGAGAGAGAGAGAGAGAGAGAGAGAGAGAGAGAGAGAGAGAGAGAGAGAGAGAGAGAGAGAGAGAGAGAGAGAGAGAGAGAGAGAGAGAGAAAGAGAGGGAGATGAGAGCAACTACAATTTACTCCTCCTTCTTGGCTCCTGGAAGTTCATGTAGGTCAATTTTGTCTTTTCTCTTGGCATAATAATATTCTATTATGTTCATATAGCAATATTTGTTTATCCATTCCCCAAAGGTGCCTCCCCCCCCAAAAAGGATTAGAACATTAAGTGATTAATTATGGGAATTGAATGAAGCATGCTGACTCCATCTTATGACTCAATTCTGGAGCTAACTTAGTTTTCATTCACTTATGTGTCTAGTTCAAATTCTATCTTGTGAGAAACATTATTTAGTTTTTGGACATGGGAGAAATATGTATTGCATTGTTTGAACCTACCCCAGCGTGGCTGGGAGACTGGACCCTGTTTACCTGCTGCTTAGAGACCCTTAATCAAGTAACTAGGTTATGCCATCCAGAAACCCAGTCAGATCAAAAGATTGATGAAAGGAGTTTTCTTACAGTTGTACATTTCAAGCAATTCATGTCTTATCTGAAAAAAATAGTTCTGTGCTGATCAATCCGTGATTGTTTCCATGTTCCTTTAGTTGGTAATAACATTTGAGGGGAATGGGGTACCTCTTTTTCTGAATTTGAGGCTCACTTTCCAAGTTTGAAAAGTCTTTAATCTTTCCTCCAATTAGAAATCAGATCACCTAATGATGCATTATGTGGTTTTAATTAATTTTCTTATTTGACTTTGTTAATTTTGTTATTTATGAGATTCTTTTTCTTTTATTTTCTTTTAATGTCAGCTAAAGGTATTTACTATGTAGAGGGATTACCAAGTCAAAGGGGAAGAACATTATGATGACTTTTTTCCATATTTTAAAATTGTTTCTTAAAAGATCAATTTAGAACTCTAAGAGCAGGAGATTCATGTGCTTGACTTCCTTTAGCTCTTCCCACATTGATCATTTCCACATTTTATCTTTACCAAGTTGATGGTTGAGGGCTGAAACTTCAGATTGGGTTAATTTGTATTTTTCTTATTTATTAGTGATATGAAATATTTTGTTCATTGTTGTATATTACTTGCATTTCTTCCTTTAAAAACTCCAGAAAAAGTAAATTTATAAACTTAATATTCAATTAAGTTACTAGAAAATCATTATCAATAAAACCAAAGTAAGCACAAAAGAAGAACTATTAGGAATCAGAAGTAGATGATTTGAAAGGAAAAATACTATGGAATTGAAAATCAATAAATCTTTAGATAATAGGATTTGAAAGAGTGAGAAAAAATAGAAAATATGGAATGAAATCAAAAGGAAAGAAAATAAAATTAATTATAAAAATCTATTATACATAATTATATACCAGCAAAATTAAAAAAAATAAAACTTTAAAGACTGGAAAGTTTATCTAGACAAATAAAAATTCCCAATCAATATAACATTAAAAGATGTTAAAATAATATAATTTCAGAGGAAAAAAATTAAACCAACTATAAAGGAACTACCTAAAATAGGTTTAAAAATCCCCAAATTAGGCCTAATGGATTTATAGGCAAACTGATAAATATTTAGAGAGTAATTGTTAAAATTAAGAAAAATTAAAATAGAACATGCTACTCAATTCTTTCAATGAGATGAATATAATTCTATTTTCCAAAGTAAGAAAGTATAATCTGAGGAAAGAGAACTATAGAACTAAATTCCTTCAAACATGGCTTCAAAATATTGCTTCAAGTGTTGCTTTGAAAAGAGAGGAGACACAATGATCCTTTTTTTCTTTTTGCTGATGACAAGATGTTTTCCTTAGAAAATCCCAAAGAATCAGTGAAAAAAACAAATGAAACAATAGTATCAGTAAAGTATCAGGAAAATATTAGCCAACGAAAGTAATCAACATTTTTAGCAATAACAAAATCTAGAAGAAAATAACAGAAGAGAAAATCCGTTCAAAATAATTATAAAATACATGAACTATCTTGGAATAAATGTAAACTAAGACATACTAAAAAAAATTCCATAAATTCATTTATAAAACTCCTCAAAGAAATGAAGAATGACTTAATTTGAAGGAATATTCAATACTCCTGGCTAGGTCATGTCAAAATAATTTTTAAAGAAATGATGATACCTAAATTAACTTGAAAATGAAGTGCCATACCAATTAAATTTTCTAAGAGATAGTTTTTTAGAGGTAGACTAAATAATAAAATTAATTCAGAGGAACAAAAAGTTTAGAACATCAGAATGATTCATGGAAAAAGTAGGAATAAAGGGGGAATAGGATGTCTAAGACTTCAAATTATGCCATGAAACAATAATCGTCAAAGCTACTTGATACCGACTAAAAATATTAGAGGATAACAGAGGAAAAGCTGGATCAGGAAAAATTAAATAGTTGAACTCAGTGTCTGATGAACCTGAAAATATAGTTACTTGTGGAAAACTGTTAACTTGGCAAGAATTTCTGGGAAAACTGCAAAGCTATTTGGCAGAAATTCAGTTTACACCAACTGCTCACACCATATACCACAAGATGCTCAAAATCAGAATATGTAACATGGATACTAATAACAATATACAATAAAAAATAGAAAAGAATAGGGTCAAGCTTTTTTCACAACTATGGCCAACCCAAACAAGTAATGGAGAGGATCACAAAAGAAAAAAGCCATTTCTGATTACATAAAATTGAAAAGTTTTTTAAATAAGCAATATCAGTCCAACTAGGTCAAAGAGGAAAACTATCAAATAGTACAATATCTTTGTATCATGTTTCTGATATTAGAAGAGATAAAGAAATTTACCTTCTTCCCTTCTTTGTAGAGTGTCAGGCAATGTATGTGAAATTATGCTTATACAGAATGACTCAGTTTATATGCTTGTTAATTTTGTTAATTTTATATGCTTCTATCAATGGCTACACAGTGAGCTACAGCCCTGAAAATGAGGGGTAACAACACAATATGAGACAAACGTGATTCATAGCAGGGCTGCATGACCAGAACATGGGTACTTGTCTGCATTTGTCCAGTGCTTATCCAATCTCGGAGAACAGTGGTGCTGGTCAACGCAATACAATAATGATGTGGTTTTGCCACAGGGTGAGATCATCCAGAAGGTGAGCATGAAGGATTGTTGTTATGCCAGTCTCAGGACACAGCTTACTTGCTGGGTCTTAGCTCTGGGGAACAGGGTGTCTCCTAATATCTTGACGCTACAAATTACAGATAAGTTGCTCAACTATATCAGTGGTGTAAATTAGACATTGGGAATTCTCTCTATTTGTGAACATCTTTCCCTCTCTCCCCCCAACCAATTACACAGATGAGAAAAAAAAAACTGAATCTATGCTTTTAAAAACAAGTTTTAAGCAATTAATTATTATTAGACATAGATCCTATTTAAAAAGTTTTCTTCATTTTTTACAGACTCTTCAATGGTTTCCTTGTATTTATTAAGAATAACTAGGGGTGGCTAGGTGGCACAGTGAATAGAACACTGGCCCTGGGGTCAGGAGGAACTGAGTTCAAATTTGGTCTCACACACCAAACACTTACTTGCTATGTGACCTTGGGCAAGTCATTTAACTCCAATTGCTCTGCCTTTCCCTCTCCCCCAACAAAAAAAGAATAACTAATGGATTATATTATAGAGTCATAAATTTAAAGGTAGAAGGGAACGAATTGAGACCTAGAGAGGTCAAGCAATTTACCTAATGAAGCACAGGTAGTAAGTTACTGAAACTAGATTTCTGATCCTGAATCCAGATTTCAAATTTCCACTACATTGTGTTGCCTCTTGTTCTATAAACTTCAATTTTAGTAAATGTTGGCATATTAAATTCTTGGTCTCTAAGTAAAACAATCACTTTTTATTTTTGTTTGTTATAATTGTAATTATGATAATCTAATATCTAATATAATGTAATTATGATTATAATAAATCTAGACTATGTATATGTCCCAAAAGTCTTAGTGCAATTTTAAATTTTTAGTAGTTCTATTACTTTAAAATTGCACTAAGACTTTTAGGATAACCATATGAAATCTTATAAAACAATTTATTTCCATAAGTGTATACAAGCTTCTTTAGGACTTCCTCCATTCTTGAGCTGTTTAAAGGGGAAGTCACTATCATATTGTATTTAGTATGATTGATGTCTTGTCTCATACCTAATTACCCTCCATAGAAAAAGCAGTAGACAAGACGGATTTCTCTGTACAAAACCATAAAGGGCTCAATCCTATTTGTGGTCAAGAAGTACAGAAGTGATAGAGATGGAATCAGGTGGGATGAGCCATACAAAACTGCCTATTTTTGACATATTAGGGTAGAGACTTTGCTAAAAGGAAAAAAAAAACTTAAAAATTATTTCTAGGAAGAATAGCACGAATGTAATAAATGTACAGGTCTGGAAGTTGGACAGCTATGTCAGCAGCCAAGAGACCCTCTAGAAGGGAACCAGGACTGTAGATGCTAAAATTCCTGTACAAAAAAAACCAATATTGTTCTTATGAACTAAGTTCAAATTATTGAGAAAACCTAAACTCTTCTGATGAGGCAGCTGAGTGGCTTAGTGGATAGAGCACTGGGCTCGGAGTCAGAAAAACCTGAATGGAAATTCAGCCTCAGACACTTAGTAGCTGTGGGACCCAGGGCAAGTCACTTAAAATCTGTTTGCCTCAATCCACTGTAGAAGAAAACAACAAAACACTCCAATATCTTTGCCAAGAAAACCCCATATGGGCTCACAAAGAGTCAGACACAACCTAACAACAACACTCTTTTCTCTCCTCTGTCCCTCATATCCTATTAATGACCAAGTCCAGTTCATTCCTTCTTGGAGGCATTTCTTCTACTTGTCCATTTCTTTGCACACTTCCTGCCACCTTCCTAACTTAAGCATTTATTACTTTAAGTTGAGACTATTTTACTAGTTTGCTCACTAAAGTCACTTTTTCCAATCTTTCCCTCTTCTACACATCACTGTCAGATTCGTTGTTTTATTTATTTTAAAAATAATTTATTTTAAGCTTCAATACAACTTAAATACACAATAAGAAAAGAAAAAGAAACATTATAAACTTAAATATTGAAAGAAATACAAAATAAGCAAAGAACCAAAGAAGCATGTGAACAGCAGAACATGAGAGGATTCAAAATATACAGCAACGAATTTCCTTTTCAAGAAAGCCTATGTAATAAATGCTATTCATTGTGTTTAGAGCTGTCCATCTTTTCTTTACTTCCTTTGTTTTCTTTTGGTTTTTGTTGTGTACTTTTTACTTTGTTCTTTTCTCCCCCCTTCCTTCTCTTCTCCCCCAGGAAGGTATAATTAAGTATGAATATATATCTATATATACACAAACATGCATGAATATATATATATGTATATATACACATACACATATGAACAATATACATATACAGATGCATATATAAATGTACATATATACATATAAGCATACATATATATTGATATGCACACAAATATGTATATGCATATATAAAGCGTACATAAATACATACATTCATATACAAATACACATACTTAGATATCTATAATCACACTCATATATAGACATATGCATTCATACTAAGAACATACTATACTTATTTGTCCTCTGTCTCTCTGAGGGTGGATAACGTCTTCCTTCACAAGTCTGAGCATTTCCATATTTTTCTAAGTCCATCAACTCATCATTTCCTACCCCATAGCAATATTCCAACTTTATACTTTCTAATTATTTCAAGTAGTCTTAACAATATTGATTAATATGGCTGATGTTAATCCTTATCCTCAAGGAACTTGCAGTCTAAAGGGGCAAGCAAACAAATATGAAAAAAGCAAGTTATATAAAGGAAAAATAGAAAATAATTAGGCCCTATGGCAGGCCTGTGGAACACATGGCCAGTGGGTCACTTGTGGTCCACCAAAAGATTTTAGGTGGCCCTTGCAAAAAGTAGGGTTGCCACTGGGCACTCTTCCAGTTGTTACATAACCCTTATTTATTTAGCTATAAAGTAATTCACACCTTTCCGTATTGCCTATGAGGATATCATGAGGAAGTTTGTCAAATGACTTGCAGAAATTGCGATATGCCATGTCTACGGCATTGTCTTGAGCAAACAATCTAATAATCCTATCTATCAAAGAAAATAAAACAAGCTTTACATAAACTTTCCTTATTGTGCCCATAATGGTTCTTAGTTTCATTGCTTCCCTTCATAAATGGTCATAAACTCTTCCCTCAACAATATTTTTTAGAACATTCCCAAGAATATCACGGGTGAAGCAAGGATGCCTATTATCACCATTATTCCATGTAGTATTAGAAATGTTAGCTATAGTAATAAGAGAAGAAAAAGAAATGGAAGGAATTAGAATAGGCAGTGAGGAAATCAAACTATCGCTCTTTGGAGATGATATGATGGTATACTTTAGAGAACCCTAGAGAACCAACTAAAAAACTATTTCAAATAATTAATATCTTTATCAAACTTGCAAGATATAAGATAAACCCACATAAATAATCAACATTTCTGCATATGACCAAAAAAGCCCAGCAACAAGAGATAGAGAAATTCCATTTAAAACAACCATAAACAATTTAAAATACTTGAGAGTTTACCTACCAAGACAAACCCAGAAATTATAAGAATAAAATTGTAAAACATTTTACACAGAAATAAAATCATATCTAAATGATTGGAAAAATGTCAGTCCTTCATGTGTAGGCTGAGCCAATATAATAAAAATGACAATTCTGCCTAAACTAATTTACTCATTCAGTGCCATACTAATTAAACTACCAAAAATTATTTGATGGAGCTAAAAATCTGAAAGAACAAAAGGTTAAGAATATCAAGGGAATTAATGAAAAAAATACCATGGAAGGTGGCTTAGCAGTACCAGATTTCAAACTATATCATGAAGCAGTAATCAAAACAATCCAGTACTGGCTGAAAAAATAGAATGGTAGATCAATGGAATAGTTTAGGTATACAAGATAGAATAGTGAATGACCATAGTAAGCTAGTGTTTGATAAGCCTAAAGACCCCAATCTCTGGGATAAGAATGCACTATTTGACAAAAACAGTTAGGAAAACTGGAAACCAATAGGTGGTATAGACCAACATCTCACACCATATACTAAGATAAGGTCAAAATGGGTGCATGATTTAAACATAAAGGGTTATACTATAAGCAAATTAGAAGAGCACAGAGTAGTCTATGGAGAAGGTAAGAATTCATGACCAAACAAGAGATAGAAAGTGCTACAAAATATTAAATAGATAATTTTGATTATATTAGATTACAGTTTTACACAAACAAAACCAAAGCAAACAGAAGTAGAGAAGGAAAGCAAAAAAATGGGAGGAAATTTTTGCAGCATGTATCTCTGATAAAGGCCTCATTTTTCAAATATATGGATAACTGAGTCAAATTTATAAGAATGTAAGTCATTCCCCAACTGAAAAGTGGTCAAAGGATATGAACTGGCAGTTTTTAGATAAAGAAATCGAGGCTATCTTTAGGCATATGAAGAAGTGCCAATCTAATCACTATTGATTAAAGAAATGCAAATTAAAACAACTCTGAAGTACTACCTCACAACCTATCAGATTGGCCAATATGAATAAAAGGAACATGAATAATATTGGAGAGAATGTGGGAAAATTGGCACAGTAATGCACTGGAACTGTGAACTTATCCAACCATTCTGGAGAGCAATTTGGAACTATGCCCAAAGGTCAACCAAATTGTGCATATCCTTTGAGCTAGAAATACCACTACTAGGTGTGTACCCCAAAGATATCATAAAAAAGAGAAGAAGACCTACATGTGCAAAAGTATTTATAGCATGCCTTTCCTTGATAGCCAAATATTGGAAATTGAGGGCATGCCCATCAATTTGGGAATGGCTGAACAAGTTGTGCTATATGAATATAATGGAATGCTATTATTTTGTAAGAAATGATGAGCAGAAAGATTTCTGAAAAACCTGGACTTACGTGAACTTATACACATTGAAAAACAGACCCAGGAAAACATTATACACTATATCAACAACATTGTGTGATGATTAGCTATGAATGATTTCGCCTTTCTCAGCAATGCGATGATCTAAGACAGTTATAAAGGACCCATAATGGAAAATACTATCTATCTCCAGATAAAGAGCTGGAACTCGAAATCTTGTAAAAACAAATCCTAAAAAATTGTTTTGACATATGATTGGGAAAAATAAACAACTATTAATATGTTAAGACCCAAAGCACAATTTTTAGCTCATCTTGAGCTCTACGTGAGTTTTAAAATTATATTCTCTTGTAAGACAGATAAAACAAGGAATCCAAAACAGTAATATTTCCTAGAATTCTCTTTGGAATCAAAGTCAACACTGAATTTCAAATGATCTGTTTTCTTTCTTTTTCCTTTTCTAAAATCAGGATATTTGTTTTTCTTGATTTCTGCATTGCACCTACTATTCTCTCACAATTTTTCAAGGTTACATGAAATGAGGATAATAATAGCACTTTTCTCCCAGGGCTGTTGTGAGGATCCAATGCAGCAATAATTGTGAAACATCCAGTGCAGTGCCTGTCGAATACTAAGGTTTATATAAATGTTGATGATGCAATAGGTGGAGCACTGGGTCTGGAGGCAGGAAGAGCTGAGTTCAAAGTTGACCTCAGACATTTAGCAGCTGTGTGATTCTGGGCAAATCGTTTAACCTCTTTTGTTCAGTTTCTTCATGTGTAAAATGAACTGGAGAAGGAAATGGCAAACCATTCCAGTATCTTTGCCAAGAAAACCCTAAATGGGATCATGAAGGGTTGAGCATGACTGAAATGATTGAATATAAACCACAAATATAAATGTAGCTGTCACAAACTCTAGCTAAAGTACCTTAGGATATAATCAATTTCAGTCTAGTTACTTGAACCAGGACTTTAAGTGCTCATGTTTATATCTCTTCATATATCTTAGATTTTATTTCCATGTTTATAATTTTATTGTAGCATTTTTAGCTCAAAGATCATTTTCTTTTGTTAAAAAAGCAAACAAACAAAAAAACCCAGAAGCAAAATAATAGTTTTCCAACTTAAACTAGACTGCCATCTGCTAGACTCAGCATGTGTTGTGGATTATTCTGTGGGGATGTAGGGACTTGATTGTGTGTGTGTGTGTGTGTGTGTGTGTGTGTGTGTGCTATGTTGGGCGTGGGTGGGGACTATTATTAGTTTTTTAAGAGACCAATCTGGTGGTGGTGGTGGTGGTAGTGATGGCAGTGATGGTGAATCCTTGATCAGTGGATTTCACCCCCAGTCCAACAACTGTAAGGGGAAAATGACTGAGACAATGAGGTATTATGGTCTTAACTGAAGTTGAAAAAAATGTTTGCATTTTGTTACTCCCTTAAGAAGAGTGAAGAATTTGTTCAGTCAAATTTGTGGGAAACATGCTTTAGCTGACCATTACTTCATTGAAAGATCTTCTACACCCTTGATGGTCCTTAGAAAACAAAACAAATACGATATTTAAGGAACTATTCAAATCAAGGGGCATCTCTGAATATTGCAAGCTTTGGCAACTAAGAAGACAACCAGATAAGGAAGAAAAATCTGGTTTTTGAGAGAGTTACTCCTCATCTCTTCAGCTGAATAGAAATATCTTTCTCCTCCCTTCTTACTGACTCTTATATTGTACATACAGCTTTTTATTAAATAGGAAAGAGCAGGACCAGAAGGAAGCAGGCCTAGCATCATTCCTTCCCCACCCCCACTCCCACCCCACAAGTGTGTCCAGTGGAGTATTGTGAGAACATAATTAGGAGAGAAGGTCATGGTCTTCAGAGTGTTTACTTCTTTATGAATGCAAACCATACATGTCCCTACTCTTTCAATTAATCCTCTATTTGTGAGAGGTTTATGAAGTTGGGGGAAATTTTGCTACTCCTGTTCTTACAAAGACACCCCTGGAAGACTACCACAAAGTACATTAAACCTGGGTTATTCTCCCTCTGGGGATCCGACCTAGGCTGAGTCTTTATGGCTATCAAGAAATTTCCTTAAATTAAAAAAAAACTTTTGAACTATCCACTGTCTTCAGTGGGGGTATTCCTCCACTCCTATAAATTCTTTTCATGCCCTAGTACTTAGTGCCATGGCCTGGGCCACATAAATTACTTCAAAGCTTTAGCAAGATTCAAGGATAAGTTGTGGGGCAGAGCTGGTGATCTTTGTCTTATATTACTAGTGTTGTGTCAAAGATTTCTGCCTTCCCTATATCAGTGATAATATAATAGTAACAATATTTGACATTTATTAAGTACCTACTAAGTGCCAGGCACTATGTAAGTGCTTTATAAATAGGTCCTTTATTATCTCAGTATTTATCATCAGTCTTATTCTGAACTCTGCCCCATAAGCTGTTGTCAACAGATTGTGACATTCTTCAGTGTTCCTTCTCAGTTAAGGGACCTTGTTTTCTTCCTTTGTGCTTACTTTTTTTCTTATGTAAGTTGGTCAATGTGTATTCATATTAGTCTCCTTAGACTGTCTACCTGAGCTTCTTGACTGGGATAATTTGTCTTCATGTCATTATTATTTCATTTTTAAGAGCTTCCCATCCATTTTGAACTGACAGTCCAATACAGTCTGAGGCCTTGGAAACTTATTTATCCATTCTCTGAACACTTTAAAATCTGTTATTCAAAATACTTCTTATAAATGTCAGACTATGCCCATCATAGTGTTTTACACTTACTATGACATTAAACTTAAAAATAGACATGAGTGTCCTGTACTGCCAAAATCTTCTCTCCATTTATTTATATAATCATATGATTTTTGTAGTTTTGCTGTTAATAGATTATGTTTATAACTTTTTAATACTGTCTCAGTCCTGCCTTTCTTGTTATATTTTCTTTTTTTTTTCTCTTTTGGGTATTCATTTATAGCTTGCCCATTTCTTTTTTGTAACTGGGTTATTTACATTCTCTAGGAACTTTTTTGTTAATTAGATTGTTAATTTTTTTCAAATATTCATCCATTTTATTTAAATCATTTGTTTTTGTCGGCAGATAACTGGACAAAAGAGTGGTTTTAATTATTTTCTTTATTTCACCTTCATTTTTCTATATTCTTTTTCATTTTTATATTGATAATTTCATTTTCCTCTTTTATTTTTTTTTATCAAATTAACTCATATTTAATCAGTTTTAACTCCTCCAAAATACTGCCTTATTTTTTCATAAATTCATGGGGTTTTTAAAAATTTTGTGTCTTATTTTAAGAATTTCTATTTTTTGGTTTTTTGCATTTTTTAGTTCTATATCCAATTTATTTTTCTTTTATTTCTCTCTTCTATTGATGACAATGTTTTAAGTCATACATTTACCACAGCAATTATTTTGGGTACATTACCAAATTCCACTATTTTCTCACTGTCATTTTGTGTTTATGAAAATACATACTGTTTTTATGATTTGATCATTCCATCGTTTCTGTGGGGTTAAGATTTTAGGCTCAATTTTAGTTTGCATCATTTCTTCACTTTTTTTTTTGTTCTTTTGTTTTTGCTTTTTGGAAGGGGAAGGTAGGGCAATTGGGGTTAAGTGACTTGCCCAAGGTCACAGGCTAGTTTTTGTGTTAAGTGTCTGAGGCCAGATTTGAACTCAGGTCCTTCTGACTCCAGGGCTGATGCTCTATTCACTGTGCCACCTAGCCACCCCTGATTTCTTTACTTTCTTTTGTTTATTATTATTTTATTGCAATTTTTTTCAATAAAGGATTGTTAAATATTCTAGATCGGTTTTCCCCCCCATTTATCCTTGATTTTTTTTTTATGCTTTAGAAAGTGTCATAAGAGGCTGAAAATATGTATGCTCTTTTCAATTCCCAGTCAGTAATTAACAAGAAATTTGTCATAATTAAAAAAATAAATTCGAGTTCTTAATATGTTTTTTGTTTATCTCTTTTGTTAGCTTTGCCTTGGTTTGACAGAATATATTGACTTTTCCTTTAAGTATTTATGGTACTAAAACCTAGACTAGGTTTCCATTTGGCATATATTTGTTATATCTTGATATTAATTCATTATCCACATATATACATCAAATGACATGGAACCTACTATAAGTACTTAAAGGAAAAGTAAGTGGAAAAAATTAATGAATGAAAGAATAAATTATTAAAAACAGTACATAAGTTCCCACAAAAACGACAATAAATAAAACATTGTGAAATTTTGGGGTATAGTCAGAGTAGGCAGTTGTTGGGGGAAATTTATAACTTTAAACACTTAATATTAAAAGAGAACTAATAGATCAATAAATTGGGCATGGAACTAAAAAACAGAAAACAAACAAATCAAAACACATAAACAAAAGTAAAATTCTGAAAATAAGAAAAAAATTAATACCCACTGAATTAATAATCTACCTTATTCTTTAAAAATAAGCAAAATTTTCTCACTAAATACTATCTTTTTCTCAAATTAGTTTTGTATAATTCTCCCTTTTCTGGG
>CM053580.1:175910627-175964390 GCA_028627135.1 Pseudochirops cupreus | reverse complement strand
TCCCTGTTCTGAGCACATTCTCCTAGTATAGAGGAGAGTGGACTGTCCTTCATGGGGGTGGGATGAGTGGAATGTTTGTACTACTGGTCTTTCTATTTCTTCAAAATAAATATCCCTTTATAAAGTTAATTTATGTTAACTTGTTAAATGGAACTGGGATGCTCATCACTGCTATATAACAATAGAGGACCATACCAAAATTGGGCAGAAGATATGAGGAGGGGGGGAAGATACGAGCTGATAACATTAGAGAAAGCAATACCCCTCCACCCCAGAATCCTATGAATTCTAACTAGCAACATAGCTAGGCTTTCTTTGAAAGAGTAAAACAGTACTTAATACATGTGGGACTTCATCCAGGATAAAACTGGTCATTTTTGGAGATCCCCTGAAAGATTCCATACTCAAGAAGTTCATTATTGCTACCCTAGTTTTGGGGATTCACTACAGAAAATTGCCCATTGGCAATTTTTTTCCTCTCTCTGTTTTAGACTTTAATTTTACAGCTTTTCTCCCAGTCCACGCTTCCTTTACAAGCCAGGTCATTTTAATAGAATTTTGCATGTGCATATTATTGAATGCTGATATCCTAATGTGAGAAGTACGGACTTTATATCACTAAAATACTGGTGCCTAGTTGAGAAATGTCCAGAGTTTTACTGTTGCATTTAGATACACTGATGTGGGTTGATGAAGTCCAGGAACCTCATGACTGAAGTTCCCAGAGTTGAAGCCATCTGGGATGAATTCACATACGCAAGCATTCTTTAAGTCAAGGTGGCAAAGATTTACTGTTATGCTTTTCAGCAGGCAAGAGCTCTTAGGGAACCTGCAACCTTAGAGGGATCCAATTAAAGTTTATATAGGATAAATTATAGTAAAATATGTGCCAAATATGCTAATGAGGTGATTTAGGGCAGGATTAGAAGGAATTAAGGAGTGGTCAGTTCTTAAAGGAATGCGCAATATCTTTTAGTATCTACTGTGCAGGTATTTTACCCAGATTTCCCTGTGAAATAACCCAAGGAGGGGCTACATGGAGGTGTGGTTTTAAGCCTGCAACATCACTAAATCAATGCTAGTTGACTCAGGGCTAACTGAGAAATATCTAGGTTGTCCCCATCAATGTCTTGTTGGACAAGATAAGCATAGTCTCGAGTATACATAGTCTAAGTCTAGGACACATATGATAGATCAGTGAGTAGTAAATATCTTTATGACCCAGTACACAGCCAGTTCAGCCAGTGCACAGCTGGTTCAAACTAATAAATTCTTTAAGTGCTGCTGGCTACTGTATCAGGAAGAGGCATAAATGTTTTGCTAGGGTATGCTGTCCTGTTTTGCTGGAGAGAAATTGCTAGGGACAGTGTTTTGAGCCTAGGGAGAGATGTGTTTTTATAACTGGATGTGATTTTGGAACTGGGGTTCAAGCACAATCACCCCATCAAGACTACTTGCCTTGTTTTGAGATCTTTATGTCCATAGTGTATAGTTTGTCTGTTTACTGAGAAATCTCAAATAATCAACCCTTGGGCTTAAATCTTTTTTTTTCCTCTTCTTCAAATCTTTCAACTGACCTTGTTTGCTATTTTCTCTGCCTTGTTATTAGGTGTTTAAATTACATGTTGGTTGCCCTGACAGTGGCAGGGATCCATTAGAAGGGGAAAATGTCCTTTAGAATAAGAACTACCTAAAGAAATTCTGGTATGTCTTGTGTAGAAGAGATACTTAGTTGGCTAGCCTTATCACTTGAAGGAAATAAGGAAGTTAGGAAACCAAGGACAGTTAGTTTCTCACTTGAGAGTAAGGGAATGACTTTTAGTTGACCCTAGGTGTCTAATCCCTGTGAGGAAAGTCTCATGTACTGTGAGATTGCTCTAGGAATTCTATTTTCCTTCTGAGTTGTGAAACTTAATTTGTCCTTTGGAGTTATTCAATGATTAAACTTTTATGAATGTGGATCCAGGTTACGTAGGAGGTTTATTGGTCGAAAAAGGAGAGGGGAAAATCCCTAGCCCCTGGGGTGACCCAGAAGCAGTTCTCAGGACACCAAGCTAAGTCAATTTTATTTCTTATTTGATGTTGAGGAGTGACTTCCAGTTGATGCTTGGTCTAAAATCCATTTGGGTAGAGCAACACATGGTCTGGAAAGTTCTGTGGGGACCACTTTCCTTCCAAGATACAAAGCCAATTTTCTTTTGTCTTTTTCTTTTCATTTCTTTATTGGCTTTAAGCTGAGCAAAGCTATTCAGAACACCAAAACAGGTACTTGTTGAGTACATAGCAAGCAATAATATTTCATAAACCTTGTAAATTGTTCTTTGTTGAATCTGTGTAAGTCTGTATTTGAGGACAAATGTAATTTTTCACCTGTACATGTAATACTGTATAAGACTGCCACAGTAATAGTTTAAGATTCTTTTCTATATGACATATACAAAGCAAGTGCCTATTTCCAGTATGATCAGGGTTTCATTCCATCTCCCAATAGCTCTTTGTTCACTGCTTCCTAAGCCACTGTAACTGTCTTCATCCTCAGTTTGAAAATTATTCTAGTTGTCATAGAAATAAAAGTGGTCATTTGGGGTGCCTAAAATAATACTTACATAAATATCAAGTGGGAAATATCTCAGTGCTAGCTCAGGGCCCCATCGCAAAAAAACAAAGACGTCAGATCTATAACTGGCAGAAGAGGAAAGATGATAAACCACATTTACATAACTCTTTCTGGCAACAAAGTACTGGATACTCATGTTCTCATTTGACCCTCATAACAACCTTTCAAGATAAAAAATGTAGGTATTCTTATTTTCCACATGAGGAAACTAAGGGTCAGAGATGTTCAAGTAACTTATTCAAAGAGACATAGTTAGGAAAAAGGATAGACAATTGAAATTCTGATCTACTGAATAAAAATTCACCTCAAACACTTCACCACTTTTCCCTTGTACACACAATTCCTTCAAGAACTTCTATTACTTTACCTTAGAATATTCCCTTCAGTGTTGGAGAGGAGAGAAAGAAATAAGCATTTATTAAGTGTACTAATTACTTTACAAATAGTGTTTAATTTGATCCTTACAACAACCTTGTGAGGTAGGTGCTATTATAATGTCCATTTTCAATTGAGATAACTGAGGCAGAGGGAAGTTAAATCATTTACCCAAGACTATACATGTAATAAATATCTAAGTCTGGATTTGAAAACAAGTTTTTTTCTGACTGAGACAGATCGCTCCATCCACTGTGCAACCTGGCTGCCTCACTAGTATAGATTATAATCATTCCATGTCTTCTTTTCCTATGTGATTCTTATTCATATCCTTTTTTAAATCCTCCATATAACATATAGTATATAGTTTATAGTATACTAGAAGTCTTGCTCTAGGTATTTAAACATATTTTAGGGAAGAATTATTTTTTAATTCATTTTTTTCCCAATGACATACTTGAATAGGCTTACACATATTAACATAAAACCACCTACAGGCAGAATAGGTTAACAAGACCCAACTCAAATTTATACAGCTCAGCTGATGCTATGTTGAATTGGATACAAACACTTCCCCCCAACTCAAGCCATATATGAACTTGAAAGAATCATACAGAAATTATTTCTTAGACCATTTCTATATTGTCTGGATGGCATAAATGGTGACCTTTTGGGGACAAACAGTTGAGTGTTTCTACATAAGTAATAAAAGCTTTTAAAACTTTACCATGACACAGTCAAACAAGAGAAGAAATAACCTTGAAAGTTAGAGAAAATTAGCTTAAAAGCTGTGAGGAAGAATTTAAGAGATTGAAATTTGGTGTAAGTAGAAAATTTGAAATGGATCACAGAACACAAGAGCCAAGACTATACAGCTAGATTTTGCTCATACTTCTGTTTATGCAGATCAAAATGCCTAGTGTTTTATAGGGCCATGGAACTTCTCAGTAAACTTATTCACCATAGACATCAAGTCACTTTTATCCAATAAGAACATGGAAGGACAAGGAAGCAGATAGTCTAAGCTGAAAGATAAAATTATATCTGACAAAAAATTGAGATTTTTTATATATAAATAGACATAGACATTAGGTTAAATTGTTAAAAATTGAAAATACATTAAAAATATCATATGGTATGTCAGCAAGAAAATGAATAGAAATTGGTGTTTATAGCTTTCAGTTGTCAACTAAAGATAGGAAATAACCTTAATTTTTTTTTTCAAATTGAAGGTAAATTTGAGACCTGCATAATTATTGAGACCAGTCAGTTGATATTTGCTTAGAACTGTAATCTTCGAGAAAAAAATTAGAAAAATAATTGAAGAATCATACCTTAATTAAATGTGGCATTAGCTGCTTTGGCAAAAAGAGACTGATGAGCTTCCTAGTAATTTCAAACACTACATTAAAGGATAATTTATTTTTTATATTAATATATTAATTCAGTTTTAAAAATTTATTCTCCACTAGAGGTCAATTTATAAATTTTTCCTTCGCTAAAATCCTCAGAGTATGTCTCATAGGATCATAGATTGACAACTGGAAGTAACCTTAGAAGACATGTAACCCAATTCCTTATTTTATAGATCAGAAATCTAAGACCCTGAGGCATTAAAGCAATTTGTCTAAGTATGGTCTGAGGCAGCTAGATGGCATAATGGATAGAATGCAAGGTCTAGAATCAGGAAGTGTCATCTTCCTCAGTTCAAATCTGGCCTGAAACACTTACTCACCGGGACAAGACACTTAATCCTGTTAGCCTCAGTTTGCTCACCTGTAAAATGAACTGGAGAAGGAAATGGCCATTCCAGTACCTTTGCCAAGAAAACCCCGAATGGGATCATGAATGATCAAATACAACTGAGAAGGGACAGAAAAAACACAATTAAGTATGGTCACGCAATGTGTTAAATGCCAGAGCTAGGTATTCTGGCTACACATCAAAGTTTTTTTCATCATATATTAGTCAACTTTACATCCTTAGAAGCTATTTGAGCCAAGTGTAAGCCCTGACAAGTCCTTCCTTACCACAAACACTTTGAGTATGAACCTGGTAGTGATCTGCATGCCTTTTAGATAAGGAGAAGTCTGATTAATTACAGAGAGTGGGTAATTAACCTCCATAATGAGGCTGATCAAGAGAAGATACATTTGCTTAACCATGGCAGTTCAGCCTCATACTAGGCTCTGGGGAAGGGTATGATACCATGAAACCCTGGATCCTTGGGATATTGAAGTAAACACTCTTTGGGCATCTTCTGACCATGGTTTTGTTATATCTTTTACTGAAAAGGTAAGTTTCACCAGGAAAAATAACTACCTTTTCCAAATATTCACTATTCCAATCTTTGTACTATCTTGTCCATGACAAGCATTTTCCCCCTTCCTAATAAAGGTTAGCAGCTGCTTTGTTACTGTCCTCATTATTCTTCTAATTTCAAGAAGCCTGTTAATAACAACACATCCAGCTTCTAAATTCCTCCAAATGTCTTTGTTCTCTGAGGATTGATTAGACTGTTTGGATGAAATAATTTGTTGGTCCATGTTTGTACTGTGACTTGAGATTGTTGTTTTTGTGCTTATATGCTTATATGTTTGTGATCCTATTTTACTGTGAGCTTGAATGATTCCTAAAGTACTTGATTTTCCCATGCCATCAGCCGCTGCAACATTTCTAATCATCACTGAGGAGCACTCTTTAAGAGGAACAACTTCTGCACATTTCTTTGAAGTAATATCCCTTCTTTAAAACCACAGAAATAATAATACAGCACAACAGAACAAAGAAATGCATGTGTATGATATGAAATCCAACACTCTACAAACAGACATCAACAAATATTAAGTAGCTAAAATAATTAAAATAGAATAACTAAAGGTAGAAAGAGTAGCTACATCCAGTTTCACTGACCAGTGTCAAATATTCTGAATCATCTTAGTGTGCAAGCACATACAAATGATCACTGCTGATACAAAAAGAAATCATGTCAAAATTATAGCAGGTCCCAAGTAATTTGCACACCAATGTAATATTGATAAAAGAAATCTTAAAAACAAATGGCATTTTGCTTTTACTTTGCTTGAAAAGGTAATTTTTATAACCAATATAGAATTGCTTTGGAAAGGCTTTTAAGTAAATACAGCTGCTTTTCTGGTAATAACTTTTCACTAGTTCTGCAATTTATCCCAGGAAAGCTAATGCACAGTGAATATAACAAAAGAAGAGTAAACCTCACGTATCATTTTTTACTTTCCTCGCCAAATTCCAGTTGTGTGGGATGAAAAGCACTACCTGAAATTTAATCAAAAACTCAGAGGCTTCTCTAGGTAGGAACAGAAAGGATTTATTCAATTTTTGCAGGAAAGGGAACATCACCTTCACCAGGAGGGAGGCCGTTTTATAGAAAGCAAAAACGTGGTTATGTAGACTAATGCAAGCAACCCCTCCCACTAACCTTGCCCTCATTAGCTGAGAGCTCGGCCTCACAATCTAGCTTGGGAATCTACCCAGATACAAGGAAAGAATATTCACCCAGTGAAAACCGATGAAAGCATTTGATATCTTTTTTGGTAGAGGGTGAAATCAGGGGAGGGGTAAGTTTGCAAAAACATAATATAGGCCTAGCTGCAGCCAGAGCCCAGCTTGTGTTTAGAGCACTGTCTCTATTTTAGCGTATAGTCTGAGAAGTTTTCATCTCTCGCACACACAGTTCACCTGAAAAAAACCTCTTCAAATGAAATGTGTATCTTAGGCACAAGTGTGAAGGAGTAATTGAAACATTATATCATACTAGGTTCTTAGTTCCTTACATTTTTCATCATAGATTTGGAGCTACAGAGGTGGTGGCATAGCTAATCTTCCTATAAATTTCTAGAGTATTTTGGTGTAGAATAACTAGATTTATAGTCTGAAGGACTTAAGAATCACTAACATAAATATAACTTAGAATCCTAGTTCTTTTATTTATGTGACTAAAGTCACTTTATGTAAACCAGTGTCTTCAACTATAAAAAATTAAGGTGTTGGACTAACTGATTCATAAAATCCCTTCTAGTTCTAAATACTATGACCCTACGAAACTGACCCAACGTGCTCACCATCCTTTTATCCTCGCTCAACATTGATAGTAAAAGTTCATGTATAATTAACCAAATATAGGATGAAATTTTTGTTTAATCATAGCAGCTAGGATCTCTTAAGTCTTTTAAGTAGTTATAGTTGCTTATTTATTTCTATAGAGAATAAATATAGTCATTTTTTTATTACACCACTCAAAAGGTATTTACCTACTAAAAATGATCAAAAATATTCAGACACATGAAGAGGCATAAAAGACCTATTACAAGGAAGGTTAACATGGATTACCAGTATCAACAATTACTGGTTTCAAATTATCAGTGTCAAAAATGAAAAGGGAAAATTCACTACCAATGAAGAGGAAATTAAAGCAATTATTAGGGACTATTTTGCCTCATTATTTGCCAGTAAATCTGACAATCTAAATGAAATAGATCAATATTTACAAAAATATAAATTGTCCAGATTAACAGAAGAGGAAATAGTATACTAAAATAACACCATCTTAGAAAAATAAATTAAACACATTATCAACGAACTCCCTAAGACAAAAATCACCAAATGGGATTACAAGTGAATTCTACCAAATGTTTAAAGAACAATTCATTCCAATATTATATAAACTATTTGGAAAAAATAAGAAAAGAAGCCTATTAAATTCTATGACACAAATATGGTGGTCATACCTAAACCAGGAAGGGCTAAAGCAGACAAAAAAAACTATAGACTAATTTCCTTGATGAATATTGATGAGAAAATTAAATAAAATACTAGCAAAGAAGTTACATCCACGTAGCACAAACATCATATACTATGATGGGGAATTTATACTAGGAATGTAGGGCTGGTTCAATATTAGGAAATATATCAGTGTAGTTGACCATGTTAATAACAAAACCAACAGAAACCACAAGATTATCTCAATAGATGCAGAAAAAAGTTTTTAACAAAATACACATTCTCATGGGGAGCCGACAGCAGGGCTGAGAAAGATTGGGAGTCCTATCATTCCCAGACAGGGCTGAGAAAGAATCACACACCCAGAAGTACTTCTGAATGCACAAAAGAGAGATGAGAACCCTCAGAATGGTGAAAGTAGAGAGCCAACTTTATTACCCTGCCCAGGCTTTTTTTATAGGACATTTCTTAATTGCTTTCCCCTGCAGACATTGCCTACTTCTTTGTCCTAGGCAGTGGGTGTATTTGTCATTCATATCTTGAGGACCTAATCCTCACACCTGTATGTTTGAGCATCTTGCTGGGAAATAGGAAACTGATCCAAGCCTATCAGCAAGCCAAACACCTGAGAAGGCTTGTTCAGCATCAGGGTCTGAGTCCCACTTGCCTGTGGTCCTCAACACATTCCTAGGAAGCATGTGAAAGCATAAGAATTATTGGAGCTTTTTTTAAATTTATAAGTAGTATCTATCTAAAATCATCAGCAAGCATTATCTACATTAGAGATAAACTTCTCAATAAGATCAGGAGGGAAACAAGGATGCCCCATTATCACCACTATTATTTGATATTGTACTAGAAATCTTAGCTATAGCAATAAAAGGAGAAAAAGATATTTTGAAGGAATCAGATTTTCATTCTTTACAGATGATATGATGAATCCTAGAGAATCAACTAAAAAATTATTTGAAATAATTAACAACTTTAGCAAATTTGTGGGATATAAAATAAACCCACATAAATCATCAGCATTTCTATATATTACAAAGCCCAGCAGCAAGAGATAGAAAAAGAAATGGCATTTAAAATAACCGTAAACAATATAAAATATTTGGAAGTCTGCCTGCCAAGACAAATCCAGGAACTATATTAACATAATAACAAAACACTTTTTACACAAATAAAGTCAGATCTAAACAACTGTGAAGTGTCAATCACTCAGGTAGGTCAAGCTCAAACCAATATAATAAAATGGACAATTCTATCTAAATTTATTTAGGTATTCAGTGCAATGCCAATCAAGCCACCAAAATAATTATCTTATACCACTAGGAAAAATAATGAAATTCATCTGGAAGAGCAACAGGTCAAGAATATTAAGGGAATTAATGAAAAAAAAATGTGAAGGAAGGTGACCTCGCCATACCAGATCTCAAACAAAAGCAATAATCATCAAAAGTATCTGGTACAGGCTAAGAAATAGAATAGTGAATCAATGGAGTAGATTAGGTACACAAGACACAGTAATCTAATGTTTGATAAACCCAAAGACCCCAGCTTTTGGGATAAGAACTCACTATTTGACAAAAACACCTGGGAAAATTGGAACAATGTGGCAGAAACTAGGTATAGACCAAAATCTTACACTATATGCCAAGATAAGATTGAAATGCATATGTGATTTAAACATAAAGGGTGATACCATAAGCACATTAGAAGAGCAAGGAATGGTTTCCCTATCAGATCTATGGAGAAGGGAATTTATGACCAAATAAGAAATAGAGAACATGATGAGATGTAAAATGGATAATTTCGATTATTTTATATTAAATTTAAAAGGTTTTGAACAAATAAAACCAATTCAACCAAGAGTAGAAGGAAAGCATAAAACTGGGAAACAATTTTACAGCAAGTATAAAAATCTCATTTCTCAAATATAGAGAGAATTGAGTCAAATTTGTAAGAATACAAGCTATTCTCCAATTGATAAATAGTCAAAGGATATGAATAGTTTTCAGATGGAGAAATCTAAGCTATTTATAGGCATATGAAGAAGTCCTCTAAATCACTTTTGATTAGAGAAATGCAAATTAAAATAACTCTGAGATACCACCTCACACCTATTAGATTGGCTAATATGACAAAAAAGGAAAATGAAAAATGTAAGAAAGGATATGAAAAAATTGGGACACTGATGAGTTGGAGAGCAATTTGAAACTATAGCCGAAGGGAAACCAAACTATGCATACCTTTTGATTCAGCAATACTGCTACTAGATCTGTTTCCCAAAGAGATCATAAAAAAGGGGGAAAGATCTATATGTGCAAAAATATTTATAGTGACCCTCTTCATGGCAAAATATTGGAAATTGATAGGAGGCCCATCAATTGGGGAATGGCCGAACAAGCTGTGGTATATGAATATAATGGAATGTTATTGTGCAGTAAGAAATAGTGAACAAGCAGATTTCAGAAAACCTTGGAAAAACCTGTATGAACTGATGCAACGTGAAATGAGCAGAATGAAGAAAATATATCAGCAACACTGTGTGATAATCAACTATGAATGACTCAGCTCTTCTCAGCAACAAAATGATCTAAGACAAGTACAAAGGTCTCATGAAGGAAAATGTTGTCCATATCCAGATAAAGAACTGATAGACTCTGAATGCAGATCAAAGTTTTTTCCACTTTATCCATTCTTGTGGGGTTTTTTATGTTTCTTCTTTCACAACTGTGACTAACATGGAATTATGTTTTACATGATGACACGTGTAAAAACTATATCAAACTACTTACCAATTTCAGAAGAGGGGAGTAGAGGGAGGAAGGGAGAAAATTTGGAATTCAAAATCTTTTTTTAAAAGAATACTAAAAATTTTCCTGACATATAGCTAGGAAAAAATAAAATACTGTCAAACTTTAAAGAAAGAAAGAAAGAAACGGTGAGCAGGATTCTTTCAGAAAAACCTGGAAAGACTGACATGAACTGATGCAAAATAAAGTGAGTAGAAGCAGGAGAATCTTGTACACAGTAACAACAACATTGTGCAGTGATCAACTATGAATAACTTAGCTATTCTCAACAATCCAATGATTCAAGACAATTATACAGGACTCATAATAAAAAATGCTATCCACATCCAAAGAAAGAACTGATGGAGTTTAAATTTTTTCCCATGTTTTTTAACCTATTTTTTTCTTTCACAACATGACTAATATGGAGATATGTCTTACATGATTACACATATATAACCTATATCAACTTGCTTACTGTCTTAGGGAAGGGGGAAATTATGAAGGAAGGGATAAAATTTGGAACTCAAAAAAATTTTAATGAATATTTTAAAATGTCTTTACATATAATTGGGAAAAAATAAAATACCATAAAATATTCAGAGATTGCTGTAACAAAATGCCTTCCTGCCACAGCAGTATTTAGGAAAACATCTTATTAATATTGAAATAAGGGAAGCATTTTTGTTAGAATTTTCTCTGAGTTGAATAGTTCTATTGAATTATTTTTATTATTATTCTTATTATAAAGGAAGGCACTCTGGGAGAGATATGTTAAGAAATGTAGGTGATAGAATTACAAAAGATAATAAAAATATAATAAGAGAAATATGATATGAGAAATAAGAACCTTGGTTTATTATTTTTTTATATTTGTACTTTTTTGTACTTTGATTCAAGAAGTATCTGAGTACCTATTGTTTACTCAACTAAGTTCTATTAGGTATACAGAAAAAATAAAATAATGACGCTTCATACCTTTACTCAAGGTGGTATGGAAACATATTAAAAACCTTCTTTTGAATAAAACTGGAAATATTAATAATATTTTCTTTAAAACATTTGTAGTCTACTGGTAAAAGCCCTTTGAAAAGGTGAGTGGTAGTTGGAAGTGGAGAAAAAAGAAAACTTTTCTTATGGAAATGTATTAAGGCTGGTGTTTAACCTTTTAAAAAAAGAAGTCACTATCTTAACTGCATTGTTTCTTCTCCACCTTCCAGAAGTGATTGATACTAGGACTTACCCTTCTTGATTGAGAAATTGTTAAGACATTGATGGAAGGGAGGAGGTTTCTTTCTTTTACTCCAAGTGCAAGGAAAGTGGTCCAGGAGAAAACAGTGGGATGTGGACAAAGTTACTCCAGAATGTTAATCCAAACTATCTTGTTCAAAATTCTATAAAGTCAGTCAATCATGGCAGCTCTCCTGAGGGCTGCTGCTATGACTAAATTCAAGGATCTAATCACATAGTATAATGAACTCTCTATTTATTCAGCAATAAACTAAAGCATAACATTCAAGAAACTAACACATAACATTCACGGCAACATAACTTATCACTAAGGTGGCCACATAGTCTTAAACAAAACATACCGTTCAGCAGATCTGATAGTCATCTTTAAGCAGAAAATACAAACCCCATCCCCTCCCAGGTCACAGTAAGTTACAATCTCCTCAGTCAATACAGAGTATCCAAAGTAAAGTTCTCTTTCATTTTGACTCAAGGCTGGCTTCCAATCATCCTGAAGTCAACCATCCTTAAGGAGTAGCAGAAAATGCAAACACCATCCACCCCTAGGTTTATTATAATTGCCTTAACCCTGATGCTGAGTAAAAACAAACATATTCAAAAACATTCAGAGAAAGATCACTAAAAAGATAAGACATAAGTTTCATTCTATTCTCTCCACATCCAATCTAGTCTTTTTCTACTAGCAAATGATCATACCAGGTTGCATTTAAACAGAGATTTTCATCTAAGCCATCAGTTCTCAAAGTGTGTTCCAAGGCCCCCCTACTTTTTCACAGGGCCTGCAAATTCAAAACTATTGGCATAATAATAAGATATTTTAATTTCTAATACAGTCAATATCAATCATGGCCCTTCATCTCCTGAAGTTACAGTCTAGTCACAGATAATTATAATGCACAGTGCTATGCAGTAAGCATATCCAAGAGTTGAAAAACAAAATGCAGTGCGAAATCAGAGGTAGAAGATCATTATTAAAAGCAGAGATCGGGGAAGACTTCTGAGATTTAACAGAAGTGTCTAACTCAAGACCCCAGGGCAACACGCACTCCACAAAACTCCCAAGTTCCAAAGCAAATTAAAACAAAATTGGGAAATGTTTAACAAAATCATTAAAAATACAATACAATATAGATAACCTTAATTTATGTTGGGAGTTTTTCTTAAGCCAATGTGCATTCCTCAAGGAAACATTTTCTATTTGAGTTTGACATCACTGTAAAACTGGAAGTTTTGTTGTGGATCTCCTCTTTCCTGATATTATTCTATGTAAATAATTTTTTTCTTTGGCAATTAAAAGTAATATGCCTGCCTTTGCTAATGAGTTGGGAGTAAAGATGGAACTACAATGGATTTGTTATTTTATAGATTCCTTATCTAATTTACTAATCCAATAAAGAGAGTGGCAATCAAGTTGGCAGCTAAGTGACATGACAGCCAGAATGCCAAACTTTGAGTTAGGAAGATCTGGGTCCTAATTCTTCCTTAGACACTATCTGCATGAACCTGGACAAGTTATTTAATAGAACTGTGCCTCAGTTTACTCATCTGTAAAATTCATAGGTTGTACTTGTTGGCTTATAAATTCTTTTTGTTCTTTCATATATTCTATTCCTGATATCCTTAAACTCAACTACTAGCTAGGGAGTAGATTTGGCATCTGAACAGCATAGTGGATTCAATGCTACTACTGGGATAAGGAAGACCTCAATCTCAATCCCGCATACTTACTAACTGTGTGGCAATGGGCAAGTCCTTTGACCTGTCTCAACTCAATTACTTCATCTGTAAAATAGAGATGATAATAGTATCTGCCTTCCAAGGTTGTGAGGATGAAATCAAAAGAATATAGATATAGATATAGATATAGATATAGATATAGGTATAGATATAGATATATATGTTATATATGTCAAATATATATAACATGTGCATTTAATATATATATGCAAATTAATGTATACAATGGATGCTAAATATTTATTTATGTACATGTGTTAATATATTAAAGTGCTGTGCAGATCTAAAAGTGCCATATAAATGCTAGTGACTGTGATGGGTAAAATCAGTCACAATACTACTATTATCATCAACATTAAAGCCAACATTTGTTTTGTCCCTTGTTTATGATAGCCATATATAGCTAAATTTTTTTACTAATTTTATTGACATCACAAAGATCTTGATATGAGGAAATAAGAGGTTTGAATTAAATGTACTCAAATTTTAAATGACTGAAGTGGAGTAACATAATACTAATCATGTAATAAAACATTAATAGTTAAACTTTCAAATAATTGATCATGAAGTTGCAGAAAAGTCAAAAAAGGAGAGTAGAGATCATGATATGCAAGGATCCAAACCAAGTCATCACACAGAAAATACTATTCACATGATCAATCCATTTGCCTAAATTTTATGTTTCTAGCCATATCATTAGGCTAAATGGCTGTTTTAAAATTTTGCATTTAACTCATGATGAGTTCTTTCAAATTCTGGCTGTCCATCTCCTCACTCACTAAACAGAGACAAGGAACAGCAGCAGGTACAGAGAGTGGGATTGTACTCTCCTCTGCTTCCTCTCTGTGTGACAGGCCTCTCTAAACTGACTGCTCACTGCCCATTGACTATGAAGAAATTTTCTCAGAGATTATAGTTGACTTTAATTTTTTGCCAAGTAGTGCAATGGAGAGGTGTCAGTTGCCAACAGTCTCTAAGAGTCATTAGAACTAATGCATTGGAAATGAACAGAGTGTTTCAGCAGGAAGATGTACCACCAGCCACCCATGGATAATATATTTATACACTGCTCATTGAAAGTTAAAATTGCCTGGTTCTCTCCAGGCCCCCTTAAGACTTAGTTGAATCTGCTTAATGAGTCAGTGGATTGCTTGTGGAGGACAGACACTATAGCAAAGTGGTCAGTCTTCCCAATGCAGTGATCTTCTCTTGTGAGTATAAGTTTCCCACAGAACCTAATGATTTATGTTATTACATACATGGCATTTCTATTACAGTAAATTATAAATGAAAGGGAATCAACTGGATGGTGACAAGACCATCCATCTCATGTGGCTTAAAAAATATGTATAATCTACATCTAATCAAGATGCCCCTTAAGTAAGCACATGGGATAATATAAATGCATACATTAAAAAGACCTTTATATGTAATTATTCATGTTTGCACAAGCATGTATTTCTGCATATACACATGTATAAGTATGTTTGTATATATATAAATATATATATATATATATATATATATGGCTACACATATACACACATATGGTTTAAAAACTGTTGACATAATAACACCTTCCTTGTCCAGAGGTCATTTTTCCAGCAACTTCAACTACACTAAGAACCAGTTCTGTGAATAGGCAGTTCAATTTAATAAACAGGATGCTATACTAGGCACTAAAGATACAAAGAAAAAAAGACACAAAATAAGCTCTGTTTGAAAGGAACTTTTATCCACCTTATAATTGATTTATATTACATATATTCTATAGTCACTAATTAATTTAATCCCTCTGGTAAGATGGGCCCCAGCAACCCAGACTTCGTCAGGGTGGAGTAAATGTATTGGTTATCCTCCCCCAACCTTCTTACCACTGCTACCTTCAACCTCTCACTCCTAGTTGGACATTGATCCACCAGCCTCCACCTCTGAAAGAGGAAACTCAGAATTCTCATTTCACTTAGACCATAAGGTCTACTTTTTTTCCTTCCTCAATTGTGGGGGACCCCACCATGCAAAATAGATTGCATTGCTTTGTTGATCAGGGAATCATCAACAATCTCATCACGTAAAAAGATGGTTTAAGATCATGGGCATGCCAAGGGTTAAAGAGGTTATGAGGGTCTCCCACCTATTCCCCAACATTTAGCAATAAATTTTCTCTAAATGAACTGTTATTCAGTAAATATTATCCCCACACCACCAAAAGGTCAAAGCAAACCCCTATGTGCAATGCACAGATATTCCAGTGGGCTATACTGAAGGAAGTAAGGCATTAGAGGAGAAAAGTCACAGCCAGTCTGGTCTCAGATGAATGAGTACAAAGGAAGACAGGAACTTCCAAGCTCCCTATCCCTACAGATTTGACAGACACATTCCTTCAGGCCTGTAGTGGTTCTGTTCTTTCTCCATACTGATACAAGCGCTAGTATCTGTGTGTGTCACTGTGTCTTTGGCAACAGTGGAATCTGATCCAGCAATACCGGATAGTTCTTACCCCATGTAAAGAAAAAACACACGCAAAAAAATCTCCATTTCTGACACCAGACTTTAGCAGAAATGCCCATGTTTGTCATGTCTGAAGATGTAAGAATATTAATTCTTTAGGCAGGATGCCTTAACTTATAGACAGACTTTTCTGAGTGCTAACTGACCAGAGTACACGTGCACAATTTCTGGACAGTCTTTTCTGTCTGACCATGATTGGTCTTTGAGACAATTCAGCCCTGACACATATGCAAGACCCTCAATGGTCTCTGATGTAGGAACAAGATGTCTAAAGAAAAACTTACAAAAGACTGGTTTTCATAATTAACCTAAAGATAAAATGGAAAGAGTAACATTGGGAGGTGGCAATTATCTCAGTATGGGCAGACTCCTCAGCCTAGATACTAATAACTCTTCTAAGAATGACATTGAGAGAAGTTACTCCTACCTTATGGGTGTTTGGGGAGAATGGTTGTAGAAGTTTCAAGAAAGAAAAAAAATTTGTGGAACTTTTGACAAGAAAATTTATATGCTAAAAAAGGTGTCACCATAGATAGCACGCTGGGTCTGGAATGAGAAAGACCTGAATTCAAATCCAGCCCCAGATTTATTAGCTGTGTGATCCCAGACAAGTCATTTAACCTCTGCCTCAGTTTCCTCAAATGTAAAATGAAAGTAATAGCACCTATCTCCCAGAGTTGTTATGAAGATTAATAAAATCATATTTGTAAAAAGCTTAGAACATAGTAGATACTAAATAAATTATTATTTTCTTTTCTTTCATATAAATGACTGTCCTTCAAAGAAAACTTTTTAACCACTAACATGAAAGCAAAAAGGATTACAATAAGCCATAGACAATATAAAAGTTTTTTTCTAATAAGAAAAAGAGTCTCTTCAAATGGAGTTTACAAATGCAGTTTTAATATATAATAAACAGTAATAATAATTATAGTAGTTTAGTCCATCACTTAGCCTCATTTCTATAGAAATTAAGGCAGAACTTTTGTTCTGAGGTTCAAGCAACAACAGCTTGAACCATGAAATAGGTCCCAGAAATCAAAATAAGTCACTATCTTAAAGAAGGCAGGAGGGTGAGGCCATGAAGAAAGATAGGGACAGAGTATGTATTAGGGCAAAAATTATATAGTGCCTAATTCTACTGCAGCTCTGCTCCCAGACTCCAAAGTTCACATATTCATTTCCCTTAAACTCTAGAGTTGTGGAAGATTAAATGTTACCAAGAGAGGTCACTTTTAGTCTAGAAATCAGAATGTTCCAACAGGGCTTTTAAAAAGCATTTTTATACATCAAAGCCTAATGAATATTACAAATATTTATGTATTACTTAAGTGAGATTATTAAAACAAGAAAATTTACTTAGGAAACAACTGTAATGGGCATTTCTTCAATATCTTATTGCTTGATACACATGTTTAAGTATATATACAAAAAAGCAAAGGCATTTGCACATATCTTATAGAATCAAAAACATCATTGAAAGAAGTTCCATGTAGAATTTATTAGGATCAGTGAAATCATCAAATATTTTTATTCTAACATTAAGATTGGTCATTTCTTATAGGATTATTTTTTGTTATGACAAAACCATAAAAGCTTGTTCTTGTGTTGAATACTCAAGTCAAAATATAATTTCAAGGTAATCTTTGGAAGGAGGCTATTAGAACCACAACAGTTTAACAGCCAAATAAAAGTGCAGAGTTAATTTTAAGTATGACTTTTCATAATGGAAACTATCAACATTTTAAATATTCTATATTAATGAACGTAACAGGAGCTGGACATTTTGTCCATTCCAAAGGAATGTAGCAATCAAGAAAACACGAGTTTATTTTATTAAGCAGACAGGGTAAATTTTCATAATGGAAAGCAATGGAAGAGGAAAGCAATAATATAAATGAAGTTTCTACCCTATTTCATTTTGTTTCAAAGAAACAGCTTCTTGGAAATTGATTAAAGGCTGCAAATGCTTCCAGGGCAAACAGCCATAGATTGAGAGGAGCACTGATCAGATCATTTTGTTCTGTCACTTAAAATTATAGAATTTTGGAGCTGAAATAACTCTTGAAACCTTTAGTCTCACTCATTCATTTTGTAGGTGAAAAAACAGAGATTTAGAGAGAAAAAGTGGTTTCTTACAAGTATAAATTAAAATGGAACCCTTCCCATATTCCATGAACTGGAGAGAATGAAACTAGACATTGGTCTTCCCAGGGAGAGAGAAAGTTACAAAGATATCAACTGGAGAGGAAGACAGAGCTGCGCAGAGAAAAATATATTAAAAGTATATTAAAAGTATGGAATAAATATTTAAAATATATATTTTTAAAAAACATGAAGAAACCATGCCAGGGATATGGAAGAAGGAGGTAGATGAGATGAGCGTGTTGGAGTAGAGAGAAAGGGGGAAGGAGAGGAGTGCAGAACAGCAGAGAAATATTGGATGAACTTTGCAAAAAAGTAAATCCAGAGCTCTCCTTCCTCTCTCCTAGAACTAGCAGCAACTAAAAACAGTGGGACCACAGCAGCAACAGTTTGAGGGAAACAACTGGGTAAAAAGAATTTTGACCAACTCCTAGGAATCCTCATCTGTTTTCAAAGTTTCCCAAACCCCTTTGGCCAAACAACATTTGGGGGTTTGAAGCAAAATGACAGACCCTATCAGTGCTGATCTGGGCCATTAAATAACCACAGGAAAAGGGCTGGGGGAAGTTGGGAGCAGTTTATAACAAAATAAAGCAAATTAAGCCAATTTTTCAAGCTTCAGAGTTGCATGTAATCATTTTAATTATTCACATACATGTACATATGTATGTATAGATATATACTTTTACATTTAATATTTTAGAGGAAAAAATATTTCGCAAGTAGAAGCTTTATCATGAAATTTTTTTTCTTTGTTTTATTAAAGACTACATTGAGGAAGGAGCTATTGTTTCCTGAGGTGATCCATTTCTCTTTGTGTTAGCTCTAGTTATTAGGAAATTTCTCCTTGCATCTAACATATATCTCTGCCTCTCTGCAATTTATAAATTGATCCTAATTATCTTCTTAGAGACCAAGAAGAATGAACCTAAATCTTTTCCCAAATATTCACATTTAAAACAGGTGTTATGTCCCACTCCCAAACCCCAATGTCTTCCCTTTGTGTGGGATAGAGACCACTATCAGATTTTTGAAATTAGAGCCTGTCAGAATGTAGAAAGTCCTTTATTCTTTCTCATGAGAAAGGACACAATCCTCATCACTCAAGTGGCATCAGCCAGAGAGTGCAAATTTCAGAAGCTCACAGGCTTCTATTATCCTAATCCTAATTATGGCCCATTCCCCATCTGGTCTCACCATTGGTCAATGAGCTGGACTCACAGTCTCTTCATGAGTAACTAGCTAATCTGCGCAAAGCAATCTCAATCCTTCATTACCATAATTATTCATGAACTAGTATACTATCAGAGGATGGTGTTTTCCAATCCCTCATTATGCACCAAATTTAGAGACAGCCAATGAGAGTTACAGTTGACAATCCTTCATTATCATAATTATATTTTTGACCCTTCTAACCCAATCAGAACGAAATATCCTTCAATCCCTTACTTATGCATATTACACACCAAATTTGGGGACAATCAATGAGAAGAAGGCTAGTGTTGTTTCCTTTAAGTTTCCTTAGCTCCTTCAGGGGCCTGTAGAAATTTAACCCTTTGCTATCTCTCACATCTTCTCTAAGATAAAAAAAACAAAAAAAAATATCTCTAGGTCATTTCTATGGAATAATCTCAAGACCTTTCACCAGTCATGGACATTGTTCACTGAATCATCTCCAGCTTATCCACGTCTTTCCTCAAATATGGCACCAATTCACATAGATACTTAAAAACCAGAACTTTTAACCTCCATGTTTTATCTAGAAATATTCTTCAGTTACCTGGAAAATGAACATGTCCTGATATTTGGGACTCAACCATATATAGTCAACTCCATTGACCACATGTGAATTATCCACTTCGTGGGTAACTTTTAGCAAATTTCCCAATAGAGGCAAGCTTTCTCTGAAAGAAAATATAATTAAGAAAAAAAATGTTTCTTCTCATCAAAATAACATATATATATGTATATATACATATATTCTAAAAAGAAGTAAAAATGGGTTTTGTATAATATGTTATTCTGAATTATCTGTGACACTCTTCACTCAGTCAATATAAACTCTCCATAGTCTATCCCAGGTCATCTGTTTTGCATCCAGACTAAGCTGCAAGCCATAGTGTGAGCTGCAAGAAGTAGAAAATTGTGAATCTAAGCATCCACTGGTGGCCTTCCATTTCACCAATAGCACAGAAAAAAAATGATTAGGAATGTCAGACCAGAAGTCTCTATGAGGGTGAAGAGGGGTGGGTAAGCGCAATCTTATTTGGGGTCTTTATGCCTGTATACAATTTCCTTTTTCTTTACTGGTGTTGTGTAGATCTCTTTCCTCATCAGCACTTCCAGGAAGAGGAGTGGACATAAGGAACTTTTATAATACAAATTATTGTCTTAAAGGTAAGTAGAGCAAGTGTCATTCCAATTTTACAGGTGATAAAATTGAGGTGCAGAGAGGTTATGTGATTTTCCACAGACACACAGCTAATAAATGTCAAAGCTATCAGAGGATTTGAACCTACATCTTCTGAAGGCAAAGTCAGAAACCTAAGACCATACTATGCTGTCTCTTGTGTTTATTTATAAAATTTAAATATAAAAACACAGAATTATAATAGAAAGGGATCTCAGTGGATATCTCTACCAAACAATAAAGGGGGGAAAGTCCTCAGCTATACCACATCTGACGAACATAACCCAAGGCCCAATATTCGCAGTATGGGGATCCCCAATATCTTGCATACAGAGGAGGAGGTAAAGGGAGGAGGAGGAGAAGCAGAAAGAGTAGAAAGAAAAGGAGGAAGCAAAAGTAGACGGTGGAGGAGAAGGAGGAGATAGAGGAAGAAGAGGAAGAGGATGGGGAGGAAAGAAAATATTGACTAAAAAAAGAATTACTTCATTAGTAATGGCAGTGTTTAAGATTGCAACTTCTAAAAAAAATAAGATGATCATTTTGAAATTCTCCTTAAGGATTCTAATGAGATTTTCAATTTATGTGAGATGAAAGAGTTCAGAGTCTGACTCTAAGGTCAGAAAAGGTCTTTATTCTTTCTCATGAGAAAGGACCCTGCCTCCTGTCGCCCATATGGTGGCAGGGAGAGAGCCACAGGTAGAAGCCAGCCCATAGTTATATAATCTTCTAAGGCAGAAACCCAACGCCCCCAACTGGCCTTCATTCTTATTGGTAGGGAGGCTGTCCCGCAACCCAAGTGCGGGAATCTCTCTGAGACAAAGGACCCAGAAACATGTGGGTGTCCAATGAAAGCAGTCTTAACCTTATTTGGCATATTTTCTGCTGAGTTGGCTCTGGGGGAGGATCTCCATTGCTCTAAGCTCCAGATTGCTTGAAGGTCAGGTGACCTGACCCTAGGCCTAGTGAATACTGAAGCCATTCTAGATTTGATTTTTCAGAATGGGGAAACTTCACTATAAATTATCCCTCACAAATTGGTTACAGCAAGGGTTGTTGTTGGGTTTTTCCCCCATTTTATATATCTTAACTAGTCTAGCTATTTTTTTCCCATATATTCACTTTAGCTGTTAATTTAAAGCTGAGGCTACTTTCTTCTGCAACTATTCCTCTTCCTGTGTCTCTCAGGTATTTGTTCCTAAGACTGGCATAAAAAGTTAAAAATTCATTATTATACTTTCAATTGAAATACATTTCCATACTTCCAGGAGTAATTCCAGTAGTCTAAAATACATGGGAGATGATGAAGAGTATTCAAGTAAAAGTGCAAGGAGCAAAAAATCGTGATTTTTGTCATTTAAGTATACTACAGATCACCTGGACAAAAAAGAATTAGGTGAAGAGCTTGGGAAACACATGAGTAGGGCACAGAGAAATGATATATTGATAGGTAACTTCAGTTTTCCAGACACCTGTTGTAGCTCTTTCTCTGCCAAAAACAGAGTAACTAATAACTTCCTGCCTTGTCTGAGTGACAATTTTATCCTTCCAAATGTGGAGGAACTAACAAAGGAAAATGGCTCTTTTGAATTTGATTCTCACTAACAGGAAGGAACTGGTTGCTATGATGAAACCCCTAGGGGAGAGGAGAAGGGACTAAGTCTCTCCTAGAGCTTGTGATAGAGAACAGAAAATCCAGGGCAGGTTGGACACAAATGCTAGTTTTGGAAAAAATAGATATTAAAATGCCTAAGAGTCATATAGGCAGAATATTATGGATTAAAATGCTAGAAGAGAAGTTGGCTCATGAGGGTGGGAGCTGCTCAAAAATGAAATTCTCAAGTCAGGAAAGGAAACAATTAAAGAAGAAAAAATGGGATTTGTCTGAAGAGACTGATGTGGATATACAGAAACTCACCAATTGACTTAGAATCAGAAACATTGAAGATGGCAGCAAGGCCAAAAATTTAAAGAAGGATAAACATAGGATTTTGCTTTTTTTAAAAGCATCAGGAGAGGGAGAGGATTCTGCGAAGATGGCGGGGAAAGAGAGAAAATTCCAAGCTCTCAAGATTTTCTCCCCACAAAAGAGTTAGAACACCACCTTAGGGCACAAAAAGTGTGGGTAGGGATAAATTAGAATAGGGGCACAACTGGGTCTACGTGGAACAATTTGAGATCAGGAGAAAAATCCCAGGACAAGATTTGGTCTCAGTGAAGAGTAAACACCTCCAGGCTAGGTTTGTTTTTAACAAGTGGCAAGCCCTGGGGTTAGTTGGTTTAAGAGGCTGCCTCAGCCCCAGCCACTGGAACTTATATCCCTGGGATAGTGAGGGGAGTTGGACCTTTGAGCCCAGGAAGGTCAAGGGAACCTCTGCTGACAAGGAACACCAGACCCAGTTGCAATGCAAAGAGCTGGGGGAGAGAAAGCATCAGTACATGCCCTGTGAGTGCAGAAGCAGTAGGGCAGAAAGCTCCTGACTGTGGGTACTTACAGGAGGTTAGAGATTTGGCTTTGTCTCCAGGCTAGAGGAAAGAACTGAAGGGCTGGCGTCTAGAGGTGATTGCAAAAATTAAGCTAGATTCAAATGGTTTGAATAAGGTTTTCTCTCAATTCCCACGACTGAATAAAGTTTTCTTAGAAGACGAAAGTTTGACTAGACCCATAGTTGAATAGGAGGGGAACCAAGCTAGCTCCAGATTTGTGTCACAAGATGGAGTCAGTGTGGTTCACTCAGTTCTCATTACTGCTTATTGTCCTAACCCCTTGTGAGGGATAATTTGTAGTGAAGTTTCCCCATTCTGAAAAATCAAATCTAGAATGGCTTCAGTATTCACTAGGCCTAAATTTAGAAGTCACCTGACCTTACAGGAATCTGGTTCTTAGAGCAATGGAGACCCTCCCCAGTGCCACTTCAGCACAAGATATGCCAAATAAGGATAAAACTGCTTTCCTGGACTTGCATTTGGACACCCACATGTTTCTGTGTCCTTTGTCTCCAAGACAGATTCCTATGCTTAGGTTGTGGGCCCACCTCCCTACCAATGAGAGTGAAGGCCAGTTGGGGGGTTGGGTTTCTGCATCAGAAGATTATATAACTATGGGCTTGCTTCTACCTGTTGCTCTCTCCCTGGGAGATGCCATTTGAGCGACAGGGGCAGAGTCCTTTCTCATGAGAAAGAATAAAGATCTTTTCTGACCTCAGATTCAGACTCTGAACTCTTTCATCTCACATACCCTCAATTCCTTCAATGTTATTTGAAAGAACAGGGAAAATGACAGAAGTACTACAAGATTGGAGAAGGACAAATAACCTGCTTTTCAAAAGAGTAAGAAATCAGTCTTCCAATTCTAAGTCAACAAATTTGATTTAAATTCCAGGGAAGATTCTAGAATTAATAGTTTGTATGTGGTAGGCAAATGTCTAGAAAGAGAAGTAAGCAGTGGTTACATAAGTAGTGATCAGTACGATTTAGTCACACAGACCATTCCAAGCCAAGTTTCTTTCTTTCTCTTTCTTTCTTTCTTTCTTTCTTTCTTTCTTTCTTTCTTTCTTTCTTTCTTTTACAAGGTTACTAACCTAGTAAATGGGGAAAGTACTGGGGATATGTTTACCTAGATTTTAGCAAAGTTTTTGCTAACACATCTCATACTATTCTTGTGAAGAAGTTAGAAAGATATGAAGGAAATGTTCACTAATAATTTACTTAATTATTTTACTTTACTTATTATATTTATTTACTATTACTTTATTAACTATTTATTTTATGTATACCATTGACATTGGCATAAATGACATGCTCATCAATTTTACAGATAACTAACACTCTTGGTGGTAATGTTAGGACCCAGAAAGATCTTTATTGGCTACAGGATTAGACTGAATCTACTAAGATGAAATTCACTGGGGATAAATAAAAAGTCTTATACTTGGTTATAAAAAAATCAACCTCATAAGATTGGTAGGCAAGGTTAGAGTGCCAGTCAGTCAGTAAACATTTACTGAGTACCTACTATGTGTCAAGCACTGTGCTAAGCTCTGTAGTTACAAAAAGAGGCAAAAGACAGTCCCTGCCCTCAAGGATCTCACAATCTAATGGTAGAAACAACATGCAAACAGATATGTACAAAGTATATATAGTTATTCATCCCTTCTATATCACAACTCTCCCCATGCAGATTTTTATATAAAATGATTTGTTCCATAAAACTTGGACTCAGACAAAAGACTGTACTCAAAGACCTAGAAGGCCACATGTAGCCTGAGGCTACAGGTTCCCCACCCCTGGACCAAAAGGTAGAACCAGGAGCAGTGGGTTGAAGTTGTAGTGGTGCAGATTTAGGCTTGATGTCAGGCAGAAAAAAGACCTGTCCAAAAGAATAGATTCTCTCTAAAACTGATGGGCTCCTTCTACTTGGAGGTCTTCAGGTACAGGCTGGATGACCACTTGTCAGATATGTGATAATGGGAATTCTCTTTTGTGTATAAGTTGAACTAGATGGTCACTGAAATCCCTTCCAACTCTCAAGGTCTATGCCCCTATGATAACATATGCAACTGCCAGGTGCCACTGCCCCAGAATCTCTTGGTATTCAGAGTTTGGGAACTTGGAATGCTTCAACTTCCAGCGTTTCACTGTTGCCCCAGTTGCTGGTTATCTCTTAGATCAGTAGTATCAAATATAGAGCCTACTGGCCACAACTCTTCCAAGTGTGCTCCAAACCAGATTAAAACACAATTGGGAAATGTTTAACAAAATAAGTAAAAATGCAATAGAACAGATGATGTTAATATTTAGTCAATATATGGCCTATACCCTTATGTACAGGTTAGTGGACACATTTCTAGTAAGTAGACCAAGAGGCTGCTTACTAATCTCTGGGGCTAAGGCAGGGATGATCAGTTAGTACATCAGTTAGTACATGCCAATATGCAGATTTTCCAGAGGGAGCAAAACTCATTATGAGATCTCTGGTCTTTGTTCTGTGTTGCCAGTTAAGTAACAAGCATTTATTAGTAAACAAGCATTAATTAAGCATATATTTTGTGACAGCTATGTGCACAGTCTGAAGGGGGTATAGAAGATAAGGAAACATGTTATCGTGACTAAAGATCCAACCATTTCTGACGAATGATATCAGTAAGTAACGTGTATTTGCTAAGGAAACATCCCAATACTGAGAGGACATAAAATGGATTCTTGGTGCAAGACAAGAAAATTCATTCCAACTGTCCCCTCAAGGTAGCCCTAACAAACACAAGATTCTTACAAACCTGTCTAAATTAGTCTCATTTTAATTATGTAGACTCTGAAGCCCAAGGCTCAAACAAAAAGAAAACCATACCTTTCAAAATATATTAATCATATTTCATTACATCTCAATTGCTTTTAGCTGACTTGTAATTATGCAGTAATATTCAATGAAGCAGAAATTATAAGGCAATTTAGCATGTGTGGAGAGTCACACTCAGGGAGGTGAGGGCAGTTGCTCAATATCAACTTGACTTGTAAAATAAAACCTTGTTTATAATAAGGGCCTTTGTGAGCCCTGCCTGTCAGTGTTTCCCTTTCTGACAAGCTAAATTGCTTCAACAGAACTGTGTGTTTTAAATCCAGCAAATTAAACTTGTTTGAGTTTTTAAAAATAACATGTATGCTATACACATCCCCTCAAAAATTTATGATATACATCTTATCAGCAAAGTAACTTAGGGGATAGCATGCTGGACTTGGAATTCTGAATACCTAATTTCAAATTCTGTCTCCTACATTCACTAGTTACATGGCTCTGGACAACCTATTTCAGCCTGTTTCTTCATGTGTAAAATGGGGATAATAAGCACCTAGCTTACATGGTTGTGATAACATATTAAAAGTGCTTTACAAAGTGCTAAATGAATGCTATTGTTATTATTATTACTACAAATTATTATGTTATAAATATTGTGACTATAAAAATAATTTTATAATAATTACAATGAAGAATTAATAAATCAAATTTATAGATTGATTAAAAGCTAATGCTACTAATAATAATAGTAACAATAAGAATTGTTTCATAAAGTCTTGGGATACTAGAGATATGCTGAAATGGGATCTGATTGTGAACTGTTTCTTTGTACGCACTATGTTTTGACTTGTCACCTATGCTATGGGCTCAACAGCTCCACTAAATTCCTACTCCAGACGCATGCAGTGATATGAAGATGGTCTCAAGTTTCTGCATGTTGTACCAGTGGAGTGCGAGCTCTGCCAAGTTCTACCATAACAGACAGGCTTCATGTTCAAGTCTAACACTTTACTGTGTGTCTGCTGTCTCATGACCAGTTTAGCTAAATTCAGAGCAGCTCATCACCTAACAGCTTGATACAATGAAGAGACTGCTGGTGACTTCAAGGCATGGGATCCGGGGTCCCATCCTGATGTGGGCATGTATGTGTTTCAGGAATCTAGGAACCCCAATAACCAGAGTCCCTGAGTGGGCAATCTGGAATGAATTCTCAGGCTCAAGCATTCTGAGTCAAGTTGGTAAAAGTTTATAGTTATGCTATGTAGCGGGCGGGTCTTAGGGAACCTGCATCCTTAAATGGGTAGAGTTAAAGTTTTTATAGGATAATCCATAGTATAACCTGTGCCAATTATGCTAACTAGGTGAGTAAGGGTGGGATTATGGAGGAGTTAAGGAGTGGTCAGTGCTTCATGGAGGTGTGGCTTTAGGCTCGAAAAAAAAGTCATTAAGTCAACTAGTGATCAGGGCTGACTGAGAAGTACCCAGTCTGCTACCCATCAATGTCCTGTTTGACGAGATGGATGTTGGGAGTATACATATGTCCCAAGCTAACAAGGGATCCAGGATGTGCATAATAGGCTAACTACTTATAAATAGTTCTAGTGAAAGATTCATAGGTGCAGCTGGTTATTATACTAAGGGGAAATAAACATTTGTCTGAGGTCTGATCATGAATGGTTGCTAGGCAGAGTACTGGCAAAGGGAAAGGGGCAGAGATAATGCTCTGAGGCTGGGGAGATTTGAGGCTAGAGAGAAATGTGATTTTGCAAACTGATGTGATTTTACAAACTGTGGTATCAAGCACAGGCACCCAAGCACCCCATCAATCCCAGCTTTCCCACTTATTATTACTTGTGGACAAATCCCTTCACCTCTCTAGGTCTGAGTTTTCACTTCTCATAAGCTGAGGGATTTGGAATGGATGGCCCATGAAGCCCCTTACGTGCTAGAGCTGTAATACCCAGATACTCTTAGCTGTTTACTCATGTTTGAAGGGTTTCAATTCTCATGGGTAGAGGAAATAGCCACACAGGTAAAATCACAGAGCTTTCAAATATTAAAGTACATTCTAAACAGAAAATAGACTGGATGTAGTTTAAACTAACATAACTGTATCCACTTTATCACATTGCCTCTTTTAAGGCATTCAACAACCCTTAAGTCATTTTAAATTGCACTCAAATGTATTTTAATGACATGCTTAACTTTTCCTTATCTGTGAATAGAGGAAATGAAATGACTTAAGGAGATAATGATTCTTAAAAAAATGAGGATTTCATATAACAATCAGGTACAATACAAACAGACTTTGAGCACAGGGACTGGATCTGTGATTATGTCGTTATGGTAACTCCCAGGTAAAGAAACTTGCTCTACCAATAGAGGAAAGCACATTCTCTAAAACTCATCTTCTAGAGCATGGCCTCGGGAAGGGCTTCTTCGACGTTTTCCACTCCCAATCCCTTTTTGAGTTTGGCAGCATTCCTTGGTGTGGCACGGCCTGAGGGCACGCACAGCAAAGTTCAGAACAAAGGCTGCTATGAAGTGGTCATGACCCCCAGTTTGAGAAGTGCTGGCCTAGAGCATCAAGACCTTAAATATCCTATCCATGGTCACACAGCTAGTATTTGTCAAAAGCAATACTTGAACCCAGGTCTTACTGACTCCAAGGCCAGATCACTATCCGCTATGCCACGCTTAATTTCAACTTACTATAAACTATTCTTCTAAGGTATGAAGATTATTTTGAGTTGATAAAGTGTTGTTTCTTACTATTAGAAACTTAAAAGTATCCCCAAAGTCAATGCTTATTGCTACTCTCTTTGAAATACTAAAATTACACGTCTAAGAAAAAGTAATAACCTATGCTCTGAATGCTACATATTGTTTTATATACTTATTAACACTCAGGAACAATTACAATAGCAACTAGTGGCTTATGGTTTCATATAGTTTTCTTTTACCATTTGACTATTGAGTATTTCAAATTAGATATCCTAGAGACATTTCAAACTCAACATAACCAAAAGAGAAGTCATCCTTTGCCCTTAAACTCACCTCTCTACCAAACTTTTCTATATCCATATAGACTGTATCTGTCACTGAATTTCCAGTCTACTAGGATCAAAGCTTCGTCTTTAGCCTTGATGCTTCATTCTCTCTCATCCTATGTAGCCAATCATGATTGCCAGATCTTGTTTTTTCTATGTATGCAACATTTGCATTTAATGCCTTCACACAAAACTACCACCACAGTCTAAATGAGACCTAATGTATTGCAAAAGCCTCCTAACTGGTCTTCATGCTTTGAGTTTTTCCCTACTTCAGTGCACTCCACATATTGCTGTTAAACCAACAATTCTTAAGTATAAATCTGACCATGTCACTCCTCAACTCAATAAACTATAATGGCTTCCTATTGCCTGGAATGCAGATTTTCCTTATCTCCACCTCATGGGATCCCTCTTTTCCTTCAAGATTCACAGAGATTTAGAGTGCAAATTACATACATACATACACCCATATAAATATATACATATATGTGTGTATATGCATATATACACACATATAAACTGTTAAGTAAGACTAATAATATAATAATCTCATCTGAAAGTGCATGCAACATTTCATATTACCTCTGCCTCTATTTCTCTCCCTCCTACTTCTACCTCAGTGAAGAAAAAAAGAAAAAAGGAATATTCCTTGTAACAAATATGAATGTCTAAGCAAAACAAATTTCCTCAATAGCTATGTACAAACATATGTACTGCATCAATGACTAGAACCTTGCCATACCCTGTGCTCCAGGAAACAACAGTACCGATGTATATGTTGATGTATATGTTTATGTGTGTGTGTATATATACGTATATAGGTATAGATACACAGAAGTGTGTGTATGTGGTAGGAGTGGTGGTGGATATGGGTGTATGTGATTTTGCACCCCAAATCTATGGCTTCTACATGTGTATATGTTTACATATATACATACATATGTGTGTGATTCATTCTGTGCCCTTATGTCTCTGATTTGTGTATATATACACACACACACACATATTTGAGCCATTGAGGGAATTCGTTTTGCTTGGATATGGATTTTTGTTAAAAGGAATCTTTCTTTTTTGTTTTTTTACTGAGACAGAGGTAAGAGAGAGTGAAATGGAGGCAGAAGGTATTACTGTTGTGCAATGTTGTATGTACTTTCAGATGAGGCCACTATATTATTCATTTTATTTAACCATTTTATTTTGTTACAAGAGGCTTCACAAAATGGGAGTAATCTGTAAATACTTGTAGTCTAAAAACAAAGCACATCCCCAAAAAGGCAGGTCAAGGATTACCTAATTCACACAGCATCTTCTTAAATCCCCTGGACTGCTAGTTTCGTCCCTTACAAACTTGCATTTAACTAGCTTATATTCATTGTTTTTGTATTTGTTTGTATGTATCTTTGCTGTCTCCCACATGAGAATGCAAGCTTCTTGCATTTCATTCATTATATTTGTATCTTCAGTGCTTAACATAGTGTTTGGTACATAGTAAGTAATTAATAAATTCTCATTGATTTTCACATCGTTCTTTGCATATGTGCATGTTTGTCTTTATTGATGGTTATGTTGAAAATTTAACAAAATAAAACAAAAATCAACAACCTCATACAAGGGTGTCCCAAATCATTTAACCTAAAAAAGTATTCGGGGACATCTGTATTTATTTGTAAAAGGAGAGAAGACATTTGTGCATTGACTGAACTACTTTTTTTTTTAATTTTTATTCTTTTACTGCAGGTATCCATTTACTCAAGTAAATTCACCTTTTAAGGAAATGGATTTCTTAAACTTGACAGATCAAAACTTTACTTCAGAAGAAACATTCAATCGAATGCCATCCAAGATTCTGGTTTCACTTACTCTGTCATTATTTGCACTGATGACCACTGCTGTCAACTCTCTTGTGATCACTACAATAATTGTTACCCGGAAGCTACATCACCCTGCCAACTATTTAATCTGCTCCCTTGCGGTTACTGATTTCCTAGTGGCAGTCCTTGTGATGCCCTTCAGCATTGTGTATATTGTGAAAGAAACTTGGCTCATGGGTCAAGTAGTATGTGACATCTGGCTAAGTGTTGACATTACCTGCTGCACATGTTCCATCTTGCACCTCTCAGCTATAGCTTTGGATAGGTATCGGGCAATCACAGATGCTGTTGAGTATGCCAGGAAAAGGACACCTAAGCAGGCTGGGATTATGATCACTGTGGTGTGGACTATTTCAGTTTTCATCTCCATGCCACCTCTATTCTGGAGACACCAAGGAACCAGCAAAGAAGATGAATGCATAATCAAACATGACCATATTGTTTTCACTATTTACTCTACATTTGGAGCATTCTACATACCACTAGCATTGATACTGATCCTCTATTATAAAATATACAGGGCAGCAAAGACATTGTACCATAAGAGAAATGCTAGTAGGGTTGCCAAAGGAGAGCTGAATGGTCAGGTACTCTTGGAAAGTGGTGAACGAAACATTCACCTGGTCTCTACACCATATGTGCAAGAGAAGTCTTTATCTGACCCATCAGCTGACTTTGATAAAACACAAAGCATTGTAAAGAGTGCCAAATCAGAATTAAGGTCAGAAAAATCTTGGAGGAGGCAAAAGATTTCTGGAACAAGAGAACGGAAAGCAGCCACTACATTGGGATTAATCCTAGGTGCATTTGTGATCTGCTGGCTTCCCTTTTTTGTCAAGGAGGTAGTTGTCAACATATGTGAGAAATGTCAAATTTCAGAAGAACTATCTAATTTTTTGACATGGCTTGGCTATCTCAATTCTCTTATAAATCCATTGATCTACGCAATCTTCAATGAAGACTTCAAGAAAGCATTTCAAAAACTTGTGAGATGCAGACATTACCTTTAGAATAATACAGTATTAAAAGTTGTTTTTGTATATATTTATATCTATGTGTGTGTGCATTTAAATATGTTGAAATTTTGTGGGAAAAGGAAATATTTTAAGATGGCTTTGCATTTTAAATTTTATATTGACCAGAATGTTTACTGTTTAAAGACAGATTTATTTGACCAGCATTATGGGGTATTATGAATCAAAGAATAATTTTATGCAGAATGAAAGCAGTATTAAATTTTCCTATTCATTTTTTTTAAATGTTAATGGGACAAATCTTCTATTTTGTTGATGACAGTAGTGGAAAGAAACTTTTGAACTTCTTAATCTCCAAGTCAGAAAGTGTTTAAAAGATGACTTTATAAATTGCTTCATTTCTAACAGGAAGATGTAATTCATTCATAAAACATAACATGCTCTCTCAGTTCACTGTCTCTACAACACCTGATCCCAAGAAGCTCCAATTCATTTGACCAAAATGAAAGTATAAGAATAACTTTATTGATCAAGAGACTTAGAATTTATCATTGAACTTCGTCTTTCTCATGTAGTAAAGAACCATAAAAGGAAAATGGTGGGTGTTGTCTTGAATTTGAATTCTTGGTTGATGTTCATAAAAAAAATTTATTATCCTCATTTAAAATCCCATCAAGAATATATTACTCATAACTTCTGGTTTAAAATGAAAGAACTATACTAGTAATAAGTCAAGAAGAATTCATATATGACCCTTAGTTAACTACAAATACTTTTGCAAAGTCTTAGAAATCCAAGATGACTCAACACAACTACTTTATTATGTGACACATTTTCTAAAGGAGAAAAAGTATTTCATTACTGATCATGTTGACAGGATCCAGTGTTAATTGAACATGAAGGAATATTTTACACTTTAGCATTAACAAATACATGATTTTGTGATGAACAATATTTATTTGACAATCTGTATAGAACTCTCGATATTTGTCTTAGCAGGCTGTATGGTTTTCAAGTTGATAAAAATTCACAAAAATATTCATATGTGCTTCTTTTTCCTGAGGCAATTGCAGTTAAATGACTTGCCCAGAGTCACACAGCTAGTAAGAGTCTGAGGCCATATTTGAACTCAGTCCTCCTGATTTCAGGACCAGTCCTTTATCAACACCGGCTACCTGCCTCTGAGAGATATTCATCTTAAACTCATAAAAATTATATCATTCCCAAAATTCTGTGTCCATTCTCCATATTTAGCTTACTGTGCCATAGTGGAGATTTTTCTCCTATAAGCTCCTTCTGCACAAGCACCAGCAGAAAGATTTTTTTTTAAATTCCTATTAGAAATTTGCTAAGAATGTTGTTTGACAATCTGCTGAGTATTGGTTGGCAGCAAAAAGGGTATTAAAAAAGGGAAAAAAATGTTCAGCAAGTATCCTTGCTGGGCCCCCTTTGACTCATAGGATCATATATTTAAAGCTAGACCTCAGAAGCCATTAAGTCCATACCTTTCATTTTTTAGATAAGGAAACCAAAGCAATGACTTGCCTAAACTCCTGTAGATAACATCAGAGGTGAGATTTGAACCTAGGTCCTTGGACTCCAGAGCCAGTGCTTTTTCCATAATCTCATGTTAATGAACAAAGAAAAAGAAACAATTAGGTAGTGTGAAACATTTCTGGAACAAGAGAAAGAGGAAGACAGTCACTACTTCAAGATTAATCCTAGGTGCATTTGCGATCTGCAGGCTTCCTTTTTTTTTGTCAAGGTGGTAGTTGTTAATATTTCTGAGAAAGAACTTGTTTCAAAAGAACTGTCAATTTTTTTTTTTACATAGCTTGGTTATTTCAGTTCTTTTATAAATCCATCGAACTACACAAACTTAAATGAAGACTAAGAAAGCACTTCAGAAACTTGTGAGATACAGACATTATCATTGAGAAAAATAGACTCTTGAAAAGTTGCCTAACTTTCACAGTGAAAGTAGTATTCTAGAAATATTTTACCTTTAATTTTCAATTTTCCTTCCTGTGGTGTGGACTATTTCAGTTTTCATCTCTATGCCACCTCTATTCTGGAGATACCCAGGAACCAGCAAAGAAGATGAATGCATAATCAAACATCATCATATCATTTTAACTATTTACTCTACATTTGGAGTGTTCTACATACCACTAGCATTGATACTGATCCTCTGTTATAAAATGTAAAACATTCCACACCACTTTTTGTTGTCTTCTCTTTAACTAGCAGTAGAGCAACCACTTAACTTCAAGTTTTGAAAAATAAAGTTCACACTCAGTTGTTTTCATAGTAACCATTTTAGATCCATCTGTTCTGATTCATACTGAATTATTTGAAAGACCCAAACCCACTTCTAGATGCAATTGTTTAAAGATACTATTTGGGTACTTTAGAGGAAATTTAACGAATTTTGAGTTCTATCTTATATGCTGAATTTAGAATTTCATATCCACAGAAGATATAACTCAACTGTCTATTGTGTACTGAGTCTCTTCGGTGAAATGTGCAGCCTTAAAGCAAATACCGTAAACATATACACTGGAAAAACAGAACAGATGAAAAACATATATTCTCCATATTATGGTATGCATATTCCAATGAATGGACAGCCTATCAAATCAGTGTATATAAATACATATACAGTTGATATAGAGGATAGAGAGCTGATCTTAAAGTCAGAAAAACTTGTCTTTAAATCCCACTTCTGACACCTACTAGCTGTTTGACCCTAAGCAACTCATTTAACCTCTCAACGTCCCTGGCAACATTCTAAGACTAAAAGTTACAGAGAAAGTACTCATCTGAATTGGTAGGAGGAATTCCTCATTAGAAGCTCCCCTGTAGTGATGAAATCACGTCTAGTTAAAAAAAAAAAAGTAACTATTATATACATATAATATATAATGATCAATGTATTTGTAATATGTGATACATAGTATACACAAACACACACGTTTATAACTTTAGGCAATCACCAACAATACTGAAATGGGTCCAGAATATAGAGATTCAGGCTGCATTATATTATAAAATTGTTCAGTAATTTCAATGATCATAAATTGCTCACTGTTATAAAAGACCATTCCTTTAAGAATTATATTCTTCCAGTGGTGCTATATGATTCTGCCATCATTGTATTTCATTATTCACAAGAATCATAATTTCAGGTAACCCAAATGGCAATGCAAAGGCACAAGATGGATATAAATAGCATGTAGCCATTAATGACTTAAATATGAAAAGGAAAGAAGGAAGGAAATAAGCATTTATTAAGTGCCTACTCAGTGCCAGGCACTATGCTATGCACTTTATAAATATTATCTCATTTGATCCTCACAATAATCCTAGGATGTAGGCATTATCATTATCTCCATTTTCTACTTACATTTAAGAAAACTGAGGGAGAAAAAGGTTAAGTGACTTGCCCAGGGCCACATAGCTAGTAATGGTGTGAGGCTGTTTCAAATCAGGTCTTACTGCCTTACGGTCCAGTATTCTATCCACTAAACCACCTAGTGGCCAAAGTAAAGTAGCAAGACAGAAATGACGAAAAACATACAGGATTGGAAAGGCGGGTTTGGGGGTGAGGGAGACAAGACGTGTCAGCCAACCAATACAAAGAATGAAAAATGACCAATGAATGGCTTCAGTAGTAAATGAGTAATCCCAAGATCCCAGAAAAACCAGAGGAAGATCTCTAGTACATTCATTCTGTCTTCTATGGAAAAGTTTTTGTAAAAGAATTGCACAGTATGAGAAGCTATGGAGGGATTAAAATTGGCTGTTACTGTAGGAAGTATGTACACAAATGGATACAATGCCCAAATTAGACATTTAATGGGTATTTTAAAACATATAATATCTGCTCTTTTAGGAATTAGTGCTGCTACAACACATGTCGGAAGACCTTTTGACAACCTATTTAACTTTAAATAATAAAGGTTTCACTTTCTGTAAAAGGATGTTGGATCTGTATTTGGGTCCCAGCTCTGTAACTAACTACCTATGTGATGCTGGGCAAATCACTTACATTCTGTCGACCTCAGATTCCTTCTTTATAAAATTAAGGCATCAGACTAGAGCCTGAGGCTCCTCTTAGCTCTACCTTTATGATATATGACATAGTGAAAGAATTTTTTCAAGATGGGAATGATGATCCCTAAAATTGATAATCCCTATGTACTGCATATGCCTTTGGAAAATAAATGTCAGAGAAAGTAAAGACAAACTATTGTTCTAGGCTGGTCCAAGGCAAAATTGGAAAGTAAGAGAGGTTTTTGTTTGATGCTCTATCACCTCCTCTTCTGTGACCTCTCTTTTTCTTTTTTTTAAATTAATTTATTTATTTTCTTGTTTACATCACTCATTTCCATGAGATTTTGAGTTACAAATTTTCTCCCCATCTTTCCCCTACCCAACACCCCAAAACAGTGATCCCACTGTATAACCCCTCCCCCAATGTGCTCTCTCCTATGTCCTCCCCCATCGTCCCTCTGACATTCTTGTAGGGCAGGATGGGTCTCTCTACCCCAGTGCCTGTATATCTCAATTCCCAGTTGCATGTAGTTAATAATAATAATAATAATTATATATACATATATGTATACACATATATATTTTTAACATTTGATTATAGAACTTTGAATTCTAGATTCTTTCCCTTCCTCCCTCGTCACCCACCCCTTCTGGAAAGACAAGCAATTCAATACAGGCTGTACATGCGTAATTATACAGAACATCTCCACAGTGTGACCTCTCCTTTTCTCCAACTCCTCCACACTCCTGGATTCCAAGGCCATCATACTCTCCTCCTCCAGCACAGGTTTGTCTATCATAATGTCCCATTTCCCCTAAACAGATCTCTATGACCTAGATATTCCTTTTCTCCTTTCCCATGCCAAGGCATCCACATTCCCTCTGAGCCTTAATAGATATTAAATCAAACTGATAAAATAAATTCACATTGCCCAGCTGAAACTTAAAGTGGACATATCTATGGGAGGAGAAAAAATTAAGTCTCAAATAACAGAATTTGGGGCAAACCAGTGGGAGAGAGATTTTCAAGTCAAAGAATCCTTTAGTGATGCCCTTGAAATCCCAAAGAGATTGGCTTTTTGTGGCTGAAGTACAGCAGTTCTGCCATAAGCTAAACCTAAACAAAATCCAAGGAGGGGAAATGAAGTTTCAAGGAAGGCATTTGGGGGTGTTTGTTTTTTTTCTTATCTCTAAGTGCTTAGCAGTGATTTGAGTTCATTATTTCTCTATATAGAAAGTCAGGTTTTCCATCCCATGGGACTATGACATAATGTTAACTGTCATTTCACCTATCATTTCTCCCTATTCTGTGTGTACAGATAATGACATCCCTTGGGAGAATGGGGGAGGACCGTGAATCACTTTAATATCATTATATATTATCAAGGGTGTTAATAATGCCCACTTTGTCATTACTTTATTAATACATGAAAGACATGGTATACATCTCAAAATGCTTTTTCTTTTTTCCAGAACCTAAAATCAAGTTCATTTTCAAAATGCAGAACGTCCACATGACCCGAAACAAGATATCTGGAACAATAATAACTTTTCCATCTTCTTGTAAGGAAAGTAGCAGAATAAATTAAAAGATCTGAGTTCCGTGAAGAGTACATATATGTTAAACATACTTAAAAGTGGCACCCTGAAGTAAGAAAAAATATATAAATCACAGGACTGATTAATTTCCGGATAACAGAAATAGAAGCATGGAGGTGTAGTCTTATTAGGTTTGGAGTCAGAAAAATTAATAATTCTTGCTACTAACTCCAGTTGCTGGTGAAACCTCTGTTAATACTTCTGAACTCTTGAAGAGCACAAAGTTATAACCAGGTCAATTCTGTTTCTGCATATTTATTGTTAAGATAAAGGTAGAAGTACCAAAAAACAAAACCAAGCAAAGCAAAAGTGCTATGCGCTCATAAATACACGATAGCCAAGTGTGAGGAAGGGTATCCACCCCCACCATTCATCAGTCCTTGAAAGCTCAGAAGAGTTCTTGTTTCATTTGCTTCCAAGAAGGAAAAGAGAGAGAGATAGGTACATTATTCCTTTTTCATATGAGCTCGATTTTACCTTTGTACCTTCTTAGCCATTCATTGATTCTTCAGCTAGTTTTTGATGTAGTGCTAGTCCCTTAGTCACCTATGGTTGGAAATGGGTTCTTCCCAAATTTCTACTTGGTTGCTTGAACTGGAACAAAGCAGAAAGATATCTGTAAATGGTCTAAGAATTCGACTCTGTGGCTAGTCTCATCATTATATTTTCCATGTGTGAATTAGTCAACAAGCTAAACTCAATTGAATACTTATGAAGTACCTCTTACATGAAAATATGATTAGAAGCTATTCCCCAGAGAACTCATGACCCCTTGGGGGGAAAAAAAGGGACCCTTCCCCATATTCACTAGTTAGACTGGATTTTTCCACATATCCAAGTAGAAAATTTTGATATAGTTAAAATATGACTCTATTCACATCTTCCAGGTTAGATATGTCCCCGGGATCCTTTAAAAGACATATAGGTGTGCCCAGAAGAGTCATGCTGTTAAACAAAGAATTCCTGGGGAATATCTTTGGTTTACTCCCTGAATACCTTAAAAGTGGAGTAATGGTGAAATTCCAGTCTTCCTAGGGAAGAACAAATTTTTCCATGTGTTTTTGAAGGCCTATTCCTCTGATCTAGATGTACAAGATAAAATAACCAAACCAGCTATATTTTTCTAAATCTATTACAAAAATAGGGGAAAAAAATCAGCTCATTTTGTCAGTGGTTTATACTGCAAACATCTTTAACTGAGAACATTTAAATTAGCTAGTTTGTGTTTGATAGCATCCTAGCATCCTAAAAATGTTGTTATTCAGTCATTTCATTTACATCCAACGCTTCGTGAACCCCAAAGGGTTTTCTGGGCAAAGATAATGGAGTGGTTTGCCATTTCTTTCTCCAGTTCATTTTGCAAATGAGGAAACTGAGGTAAGCAGGGTTTAGTGATTTGCCCAGGGTCATGCTGCCAGTAAGTGTCTGAGGCCAGATTTAAAATTAGGGAGGTAAGTCCTTCTGACTCTAGATCCAGCATTCTATCCACTATACCACCTAGCTGCCCCACAATCCTAAAATGCCTGCATTTAAACTTATTTTTGAAAGAAAACATCCCTATCACTATGACTTAGACATGATCATTGATTTAGAGCTGAAAGGGATATTGGCCATCTAGTCTAAGGCCTTCATTTTGTAGATGAGGAAACTAAGGTCCAAAGCAGTAAATTTCACAAGCACAACTTCATCAGAATCCAAATCCAGAACTTTATTTGCTACTTCTGTGTAACATTTCAGAAAAGTAGTGTACAATACCCACTATATCAAGACCAAACTCTTTTGCAAGATTTCTAAGAATCTCAATAATCTGATCCCACCTTCTAATTTCTCACTATTCCCTCCAGCCATCTCAATAACCTCACTGTCCCTAACACCACTCCTATGTATCCTGCCTCAGAGATTTTCCTTATGCTGATTTCTTCTCTGGTCTACCATTGTCTCTGACTTCTTCATCTCTATCCAAACCCTTCATGTCTTTCTCATGTTAAGTCTCACCTCCTCCATGAAGTCTTCCCAAATTATTCCAGATTATCATTAATTTCTTCCTTTTATGAATCCTATATCACTCAATCACTCAGGCAATACCACACAGCTGAGCCTTCAGTTGCTCTCTCGTTATTTCATACGTGTTGATATTGTGATCCCATTAGATGGTAATTATAAACTATTTGAATATGTCTTGTACCTCTTTTGTATCCCCCATAACACTTAATAGTATCTACACTGGGCATAATTCATCTACATAAGCACACATATAGTACAGCTGTGTTCTATGTAAAGAGACCTGTTTTTACTTTGGTCATAAAATTAAATTTAAATGGTACATTTTGGGGTCTGCATGCTACTGATTTAAATGGAAAAGCAATCACCTTTCAAACATTCGAGAAAATTTTAGCTATGGTTAATAGTAATGAATGGTAAATAAGCTTTAAAACAGTGAATTGATAGACGTACATACAATAAAGCCAGGTTTTTTTTTCCATTTGCCTTAACCAAGGATAGTGCTTTGTTTAATATTTTAGAACAGATACTTTTAATAAAAGAACTTGTTTGTGCCAAAATTTAGTTGCTATTTTCTAGCCCACCAAAAACAAAATGTCGTTTTTATTTCCTCTTCCCCAACTTGAATCGTTACTATGTACCAAAAATTGAAAAGTAGAAGATGGGGGAAACAGTAGGCAAAGATTCACTGGACAGCTGTGACCTGATGTCAAAGATTAATCATTCTGTGATCCTAGAAATTGGAGATGTTTCCTATGTTTCCCCTGGTGTCATATCATTTATGGTCATGCTAACTTTAAAGTGATAGCTATGATATAGAAAGAATTAGGTCAATATAGGCTGTATGAAAACATTTATCTTCTCTCTTTGCTAAAATGAGGGTAAACAGATTTAGGCAAGTCAACTCTTGAAAACTTACAGGATCTCCAAAAATCAGCTAGTGATCACAGTAATTGGGGGAAAACCAAATGCTGATCTAGGCTATGTGGCCTTCACACCCACACATCCAGGTGCTATCTATAGATACATAAGAACAACTCAATGAGGGGTGAATTAAGATAATAGGATTTAGATTAGAGAAGAAACTTAAAAATTATTTAGGCTAAAGCTCTTATTTTATAGACACAGAAATAAAAAACTAGAAAAGATCATCTTAATCAGTTAATTAGTGATGGAGCCGGAATTTGAATTTGACTACAAATCCAATGTTCTTTCCACTCTATGAAAAAAGGAGTCTTGCAAAACTGCTTTAGAGTTTCTTTATGCTATTTATTTTGATGTTACAGGATATGCAATTTAAACTCATAAATGGCTGTTTGTGTGCTCAGGTCAGTATTTCTATTATGACATCACATTAAACAATAGATTTAAGATACTACATGTTCAATTTCTAAAACAAAGAAGTTCTCAATAAGGGAAACCTAATGCATGCCTGATACCTCTATATTAAGAATTTGTCTTCTCTTCATCCATTTCGGAAATATGCAGTATGTCCTATGTGAAAAACATTTGGAGGATCTAAGTTGATTAGTTGCTCCTCGAGCTTTTCCTTTCCATGGATTAGGGTCTGTGCTGCTGCTTATATGTATGCCTGTAAAGAAAGCAAAAAAGAAAAAAAAAGAAAATTCACTTTATTTCTTACCAGCATTAAAACTTTCCAATAATAAAGAACAATATAGTGTTTGCTTTTTGTGGAGACATTTTAAAAACCACCTGTTTAAGCTGGCTTCAGAAATATTAAAGATCCTCCGTCCAACCAAAAGAATATGTTCAACATATGTTATTTATAATCTCTGAATAATAAGATTTGCCTCATGTAGTGATACATGAGTTTAAAATAAATTGTAATCTTACTTTTTGGCAAAACAAGGTAATGTGAAATAAAACATTTTTCAAATGACAAGTTGTGTCTCACTGGATGATTTTATTAAGGATACATTTTAGAGAAAAAAGTAACAAAATGAGTAAGAGTTAGCCACAGACATAGGTTTCTTCTGTTTCCATAAATTAGGCCCTCAGATGTGTCACAGAGAGCATAAAATTCATATTAAAGCTAACCTATGGTTCTTCATCTCACATGACTCAATTCAAGAACTTTGTAATTGCATACAAGTCAATTTAGAACAAAAACAATTCACTTTATTTTCCTCAATGAGCAATCAGTAAAAAGTGGCTACTGAAATGTTCTATCAGTGAACCACTTTAAACTGCAAATGGAGAAGAAAAATCAGAATTCTCTTCCTTTATAACTCATTCTTCCCACTTACCCTTTTCTGAGCTCTATAATAATTTTGAGTTGAATTGTTTTGAATTAGGTACCAGACTTTGAAAAAACAGATTGACTTGTATTTTTTTCCCTTCAAAATAAATCTTCAGATCTTGTGTGTGAAAGAGAAGACAATCATAGGGAAAGATCATAACACAAAGTAAATCAATACATGGATTGTGCTTGCATTTCTCCTATCATAAAAGAGACATCTCCATTTTTTGTTTGTTTAAAGGAAACTATGCTGGAAGGACACAAATTGAAAATATATGGCAAACTATTGCCAGGTATTTGCTGCTGGATAAATTGTTCTATATTTCCTGGGGATTTTTTTTTTCTTCTCTTTAAAAAAAAAAGCACTTAGTTTAGTATGTAGTCCTCTAACTTGGATAATGGAGTCTCTCTGAGTTTTTGTGGTTTAACAGGTGGGGAGCTAAATGAAACTCAGAAGCCAAAAGTCTCTTTTTCTTCCACCTACAGAGATAAATCTCCTTGCTTTCGGTAGTACATAAAATCACACCTGTCTCCTAATATCTGAGTGAGAAAGTTGGCCCATATTTACGGGGTACCACTGATTTGGAGCATGCTCAGTCAAAAGAACCCAGCTGTGTTAATCTACTTCCATCTAGGGCCTGACTGTGAGTACATTGACCTATGGCCTGTACAATCAGTGGTATTGTTCATGCAGAACTAACTTGACTACATAAAAAAAGTGAATTTGTGGGGGTTTTTTTGTGCCACTGCATAGCTCGCTGGTAACTATTTTTGTGCACAGTGGAGCTATGTGTGCAGTCTGCAGGGCATCTATACAAATTGTCTCCTGTGCTTTGTCAGTTTAACTCATCCGAACTTAATTCGGTGATATTAGCACAATAGCAGGAACATAGTTTGACTACCCAGGGATATGGATACTCATGTCATGTCTCAACATATTCTTAAAATGCCTCAGACATGTCCACTATGGTAAATGACCCCACTGACAGAAGCCTTTCTTCTTTTTTTCTTTCTTTTTCTTTCTTTCTTCTTTTTTCTCCCTATTTCTTCCTTTCAATAATAATAATAGTTAACATTTATATAGTATCTACTATGTGCCAAGTACCCAGTGCTTTTGATTCTCACAACAACCCTGGGAAGTAAATGCTATTATTATCCCCATTTTACAGATGAGAAAATTAAGCCAAACAGAGGTTAAGTGGCTTGCCCAAGGTCACACAACTAATAAGTATCTAAATTGAATTTAAACTCAGACCTCCTGAATCTGGGTTCAGTGTTCTAGCCACTTCACCACATAGCTGACCCAAAATTAAAAAAAAAAAGTCCTAGAAAAGGATGCTTTACATTGAGGTAGGGATTATGCTCTTACAATGACATTTAACTTTAAGAGAAAGAAGTTTTTAAATTAATTGCTGACAGTGCCACTGGAATAAAAAGGGTTGGGAGGAAATATTTAAAGTCTTTTTAAAACTATCTCCTGAACTATACCACATCTATTCTAGAAACTTCATGTCTTTCCTGAATTTGATCAATTGTCCAGCTACCTGAACAGTTTGTTTAAACGTGAGCTTGTTTGGGGAATCAAATTGACATTGCTGAGAGCAAAGAGGTGGAATTCCAGGAGTAAAAACCCACCTATAATACACTTAAATTACTATTTGCTTCCCCCTACAGGCTCATCTAGAAATTACAAACTAGTTTTCTAAGACTAAATCAGACTGTCCACAGCAAATCCAATACCAAAAAAAAGATCAAATTTAAGCAATTCTTTTCTTAAGACTCCTGAATTTACATTTTAAAGCTGAGTTAAATATTAGTATGAATATATAAAGTGTGTGTGTATATACAGACATAACACATACATACATACATATATACACACATAGTATCTATACTGAGAAACCACTATGTGACCAACTCTGTTCTAGGAGCTAAAAATAATAATAAAACTTAATCCAGATGGAGCAGTGTATATAGAGATCTTATCTTGGATTAAGGAAAATCTGAATTCAAATCAACCTCTGTCTACTCCAGTTTTCTCATCTGTAAGGTTGTTGCAAGGATAAAATTATACATTACTAAAGTTCTTTTGGAACTTAGAAGTACCATATAAATACTGCTATAATCAATTTGGTTAGAACTTGCATTCTTTCTTTAAAAGGTAATATATTACCTTAATTTTAGTTTATATTACTTTATTTACTCCAAAACTTTTGGCTTCCATTTCAGAAAATCTTCATCATTTCCATAGTCTTCCAATTAACTTTATATTAACAATAGCTCACACTTATATAGTGTTTTAAGAAACTGAAGCTTAAAGAGGTTAGTCTATTTGCCCAAGGTCATAAGAGCAGCCTGTATTTAAATCCAAAACTACTGACTTAAATTCTAGTTTTCTTCCTAATTTACTAAACTACCTCCATAATCATTTTTAATCAATCAATAATTATTTGAGTGCCTACTTTGAGGAAGCGCTATATGAGGCAGAAAAGAAATAAGCACCTTATAATTTAGGTTTTGATTTTTAACATTCATGGCTTGATATTTATTTTACCAGACCCACACATTTTTAAGCACTAAAGGGGGTAGGAGGTGGTTGATGGTGAGAGAGCTAAGGGGAAGGAGCATTTATTAAGGACCTACTACGTGCCAGGGACTATGTTAATTGTTCAGTCCACATCCTATGCTACTATTTCTCAAGCTGCTGGATGGGATATGGTGCTCTCATTTATAAGATACTGGGGGAATCTCACAGCCTAAAGTATTGAGCTGGGTATGGTCATTAGTACTGCCTTGTCCTTCTTATCATACTACCTGCTTCTTCAGAATGTCTCTATTTTTGCCATTATTTCTCCTCATCCATACCCAGCCCCTTCTTTAAAAATTCATTTTCCAAAGGTCATAAGTTTTAGGGTTGGAAGGCACCTTTGAGATCATCTAGTCCAGGGGTGGGGAACCTGCCACCTCAAGGACACATGTAACCCTCTATCTAAATCCTCAAGCGCAGCCCTTTGACTGAATCCAAACTTCACAGAACAAATCCCCTTAATAAAAGGATTTATTATGTAAAACTTGGACTCAGTCAAAAGGCTACAACCAAGGACCTAGAAGGCCACATGTGGTCTCGAGGCTCACAATTCTGCCTCCTCCCCTCCCCCAGAATTCTTGTCTAACCTTATAATTTTACAAATAAGGAAATAGAGACCCTTAGGAGTGAAATATTTCACAAATGTCACAGGCATGAAATTTCAATACTAGTATTTAAAAACCAAGTCCTTTGATGCCAGAGTTCTTCCACTGATACTTTCTTGTGAGGACACTCTGTCCTCTCATCTTCATAGACAATCTTCATGAATTGCTATGAACAAAAATTTCAGCACTTGGTGATTGGCCTTGTGGTGATAAGGTTGGTCCTCAGAAAACAGATATTCAGTTGGTTACAGATCCATACTCAAAGCCTATCCAAATTTGTAGACCCTGACTGAAATTATGTTGCAGTGGTACAGCCCTCAGAAACCCAGCATTACCCCCACACCGTCAACGTCTGCCTCTACCTTAGAAAAACAGATTAGATCTCCAAAGAGAGCCTGGTCATTTCTAAAACCAGCAAAAACCAAGAGCTGGGGGAGGAGAATTGGTGGAAATTTTATACACACAGTACGGACCTCACTTCCAAATTACAAAATAAGATGAAAAAGCGAAAAATCACCCTTTTTTTCAAAAAATGTGTTTCTTTACTTAAGAAAGTGCCTCATCTTGCCTATTCCTTTTACTATATCAAGAGTTCTCTTTCATCCTCTCCCTCTTTGACACCCAACCTCAACTCTTAGCTGTTTCTTTCTGAAACACTATTTTTACCCCAGGACGGGAGGGAAAAGGAAGGAGAACTTTATCATAAATAACAGATCTTTGAAAAGTCGTAAATGAAACTTGGAGAAAGGGAGGTTTTTCTAACTAAATGTTGTTGTTTGCTGCCCCTTGCTGGTAGAAGATAAAATTGCTTAATCACGTGAAATGAACGAGTCTTGATAACTGAAGATTCGGGGATGCTTATTATACACATTCAAAAAAATGAAATGTTCTCATGTTCTTCCTCCAAGTTGACCATACATGTGAATAATCATAATTCTGCCTGACATCTACGTCTAGGACGACTTGAAAGAACAAGCAGAAAAACAAAACTACATAGAAAATAATTTCTATGGGGAGAAGTCTGAGAAATTCTATAAATTTCTGAAAAAATATATATATTTTAAAGGCACTTTATATGCTTACAATATGTTTACAATATTATATCCTTTACCTAAAAACCATAAGAAATGTTCTCACTTGAAAAAATAAAGGAAAAACATAAATATACCTTTCTCTCATCAAATCCCATTAATGACTTAGGGAATTACCAGAGGTTAAAAAAAGAAAGAAAAAACCTGTGCCCAGAGTCACAACTAGTGTCAGGAGGTAATACTGATAACCAGGTCTTCTTTACTTAAAGCCTGGCACTCCATCTCCCAAACCATGATGTCTCTTGAAGAAAAATCATCACTGAACAATCAGGAATTTTTTTTTAAGAAATATGGTGTGGGGCGAGTAAACATGGAAAGTATTCTTACATTTAGTGCTCTCTGTTCTTACCAGAATCTTTGCGAACACCCTTCTGAATTGGTTACTGGACATTTTTAGGGCAAAAACTGGGCACTGCTCTGGAGATCTCATATGCCTTTTGTAAAAAAGGTTGGTCAAATGATTTCCCAAAACAGTGTGATGTGCTTTCTGAAAGGTAAGTCTTTGTTTAACAATTTAGATTTCCCAAACTTCTCTCCCTCTAGAGAGGACATTCCTGTTGCCATCTTGCCAAGAGGACATAACTCCTGATTAAGTTTCTATGGGCAAAGCTACCCCCAAAATGATTTGGTTAGTTGAAACTCTTAGGATGACTTTTTATTCTTGGAGGAGACACTACTCTGATCTGGTCTATATGAGAGCAGGCAGAAAGTACACTCTTCCTGAGTATAAATATGCTTTGAGTGGGAAAGAAGGGTATTTCTCACAGGTCAGAGAGTAGATATCTGAGAGCGGACTTTCCTACTCCAGGAAATAACGTGAAGAAAATCTTTACTCTCACCTTAACCATAAGTGATTCAAAAAGTATAGGTCTTAAAAGGAAATTATTTCTCCAGAAACCCCAAAATAGCTTTGCTTTCTGGGGGAGAGGCCAAACCACAAGGTGGCATTACAAGTCTGACAGAAACTGCACAGAACCCTGTGGGAGAGAAGTATTTGAGGAAATGCCAGGATATTGCCCTTCTAACAATTCCAAGTTACTTCACTTCCAAAAGAAACTACTATAAACGTTTTGTTTTCTTTCTGTTTGTGGGCTTCCGTAAGTCCTTTGTGCTTGATGCATTCTCTTTAGTGTAAAATATAAGCTATCTTTTATTCAACATACACTTGCAATCTTGAGTGCCTTGAGTTTCCACCATTTGTGGAAACCTAGACATGAGCTATATTTGAAGATTTCCCAGAGAATAGCAACACAACAAGCCAAAGAGAATACGTCCTTCTTGGGTCAGTCTCCAAGACTGAACCTGGTTCAGAGCTGAGGGAACCCAGAGTCACAGAATACATTTATGTAAGGTACTGCTCTTTTTATATATGGATGCTTTGTCTGCCAAAAGGGGCAGAAAATGGATGTTCATTGAGGAAAATCTCTTGAGACAGTTCCAAGAACCTGAAAAAAAAAGTAATACTAGATAACTGTTGGAACATAGCTCAAAAATGGCTGAAGGACGGATGCCATGCATTGTTGCCCGTTGGCTCACTTACATATAATTTTCCCAACTTTTCAATAATATAGCTGAGAAACTATAAATCACAGGGCTGCTTGGGGACAGTGGGAAATTTTATATTGTTTGTATTATACATGATAGATCTGTTGACTCTGAGTTTTTCTACCTGAATTGGGAATGTTCTGAAGCATTAGAAGCCAAATGATGAACTATAGAAGATGAACATAGAAATCTAGAAGATGGATAACCAGAGATCAGAATAGGAAACAGTTTCTGCCAAAAGAGAGAAGCTGATGTCTCTCCTTCCCTCTCCCCCACTGCTTTAAAAAATCAGTGAAGGAGCATCAGAAGATATGAGCAGCTGCTTCTAATTGAGTCAGCTGAAGGACCTCTCTGGGGTGATCCAGACTCAATATCTGTTGGAAGCTAAAAGGAAAGAGTCATATCCTCCTGTTGTATAAATAGCTTGGTTTATTGCTCTTTAACACCATCTGGAACTTGAGAGTTGACCATCCAGAAGATGTGACACTGGTTGCTGCTAGGAAGAAAGAAGAATGTCGCTTTTGTGAAATGTTGGCTGGGATTGCTACCCTTTAGCACCATCTTAGAATCAGCCCCTGAAAGGGTTTGTCTGCATTGCTTCCTACTGCTCTGACTTGAAAGGAAGAAACTCCTCAGAAACTCCTGCAGGTATGAGGATCTTCACAGTTCTCTGGCATAGGAGAACTGCTTATCACTGAAAAACTTAACAAGCTTTAGCAACTAGCCAAGGAAAACAGACTTTAAAACTTGGGCTTAGGGATACTACTTTCTTGAAAGAATATAAAGTTGTTGCTTCACTGACTGAGCTGAACCCTTGTCCAGAGGTCAAAAGTAGCAGACAAGCAGCTTTGTCTAAAAGGAGAGTGGGGAAGCTTAGAAGAAAAGCAAGTAATGAGTAGTAAAAGAATCTTACCTAAGAGAGAAACTCTGGCATCCAGGCCTGTAGTTCACTCTTAAGTTGCCCCAGACGCATGGGTTTTCCTATCCCTGTGGTTTACTGTTAAGTTTCTATAAGTGTGAACTTACTTTCCTCTATAGACACTGTGTACATTGATGGGTGAACATGATCCAAATTTATGAGTGGTTGTAATGCTTTGATTATTCCTGCTTTTCCCATCTTATGTTAAATGTTTCATATTTAAGGATTAGTAGTGTCAGAGGGGTGGAGCCAAGAGGACAGACTAAAAGCAGGGACTTGCCTGAGCTTGTCCCCAAACCCTTCTAAATACCCGCAAAAAAAATGACTCTAAACAAATTCTAGAGTTGCAGAACCCACAAAATGGCAGTGAAACACATCTCCAGTCCATCAGCCTCAAAGACACACAGGAAATGTATATTGCACCGGACTGGGAGTGGAGCACATTCTGGCATGGACTGTGCCAGGTGCAATGAGGCCAGAGCAGCCCTCATGGGACTAAATCATTGGCAGCTTTGGTGATTTCTAGACCTCTCAAATGCAGAGAACAGCGTGGAAGGTCAGGGGGGAACTCTGTGGGACCTGGATGAAAGAAGAGCATGTGGTCCAGCCCCAGCCCTGGAGAGGCAGAGGTGGTGGCAGCAGTAGCAGTAGCAGCAGCAGTGGCTGTTTCTGGTGCTCTGGAACTACAGATTCTGGGAGATCCAGCTGCTGATACAAAACCCCAGAAGCTGAGGACAATATACCCATCCCCACTGCCACCCCCACGGGAAGCAGAGTCCTGCCTTAACAAGGAGTTAAATAATCAAGTATTTGGCTGGGAAGATGAATATGCAGTGTAAAAAAAAAAAGTCAGAATATGGAATCTTACTTTGGTCACAAAGAAGAACAAAACATACAACCAGAAGATGACAAAGTCAAAGCTCCTACATCAAACGTCTCCAAGAAAAATATGAATTTGTCTCAGGCCAAGGAAGAACTCAAAAAGGATTTTGAAAATCAAGTAAGAGGAGAGGAAAAATTGGGAAGAGAAATGAGAGTGATAGAAGAAAATAATGAAAAACAAGTCAACAGTCTGCTAAAGGAGACCCAAAAAAATACTGAAGAAAATCACAACTTAAAAAAATGAACTAACCCAAATAGCAAAAGAGGTACAAAAAGCCAATGAGGAAAAGAATGCCTTAAAAGGTCAAATTGGCCAAAAGGAAAAGAAAGTCCAAAAACTCACTGAATAAAATAATTCCTTTGAAATTAGAATGGATTACATGGAAGCTAATGACTTTATAAGAAATCAAAAAATTATAAAACAGAACCAAAAAAATGAAAAAATAGAAGACATTGTGAAATACCTCATTGGAAAAACCACTGACCTGGAAAAACAGATCCAGGAGAGATCATTTAAAAATTATTGGACTACCTGAAAGCCATGATACATTCGTGTAGTCAGTCAAAGTCTTTCCGCTCAAATGGAGATTAGTTTCCAATCATAAACAAAGTAGACTCATTTGATCAATCACAGAGTACAAAAAAACGTCAAAGGTTTCTCATGCCTGGATCACAATTGAATTACAATACCATCCATTTACACCAAGCACTCTCTCAAAAGGGGCAGGAGAGCAGGAAAGGCCATCCATTCTTAAGCTACAACAAGGTTAAAATATCATCACAGCATTCAATGTCCAAGGAGAGGTCCTGTCTTCATCTTGACCCGAGGCAAGTACTCAGCAGTCCCAGTTCCTGGGGAGGCAAAGCCACAACACACATTGCCAGTGTCCTCATCAAGTCACTCTTTGCCTACAGAACACTCCCAGAACCCCTGAAAACATCAGCCAGGCCCTCTTCCAGGATTTCTGTAAACAAACAACAAGAAAATTCTCCTTCAAGGCTTCTGAACCAATAGCAATGTTCCAGGACCTCTACAACAGCAGCACTGTCCCTCACCAGCTGACAAATCTGGCAAAACAATGTCAAAACAGACAGACAAAATACTGGCATCACAGCCATGCATCCTCAGTTCTAAAAAGTCCTGGACAGCTCCAACTGGCCCTCAGCAGTCTTTCTCTCAGCAACTCTGGCTTACTCATATCAGATTTGACTTAAGGAGGGAATAACATACACACTCACTTGGGTATCTTACCCTATAGGAAAGTAAAGGGGGAAGGAAATAAGTAGGAGGGGGATGGCAGAAGGGAGGGTAGATTGGGGGGGGGGGGAATAGTCAGAAGCAAACACTTTTTTGAAAAGGGATAGGGTCAGGGGTGGCTAGGTGGCACAGTGAATAGAGCACCAACTCTGGAGTCAGGAGGACCTGAGTTCAAATCTGGCCTCAGACACTTGACACACTTACTAGCCATGTGACTTTGGGCAAGTCACTTAACCCCAATTGCCCTCCAAAAAAAAAAAAAAAGAAAAGGGACAGGGTCAAAGAAGAAAATAGAATATGTGGGGGTGGTATAGGATAGAGGAAAATACAGTTAGTCTTTCACAACATGATTGTTATGGAAGTGTTTTGCGTAACTACACAAAGTATAACTTATATTGAATTGCTTCTCAATAAGACTGGGTGAGGAGGGAAGAAGGGAGAGAATTTGTAATTCAAAGTTTTAAAAAACAAGTGTAAAAATTGTTTTTGCATGCAACTGGAATATAAGATATACAGGCAATGGGGTAGAAAAATCTTGCCCTATAAGAAAATAAGGGGGAAGGGGATGAAAGAGGAGTATGATAAAAAGGAAGGCAGACTGGGAGAACGGGTAGTCAGAATATACACCATCTTGGGGTTGGGGAGGGGAGAAATGGGGAGGAAATTCAGAACTCAAAATCTTGTAGAAATGAATGTTGAAAACTAAAAATTAATTATTTTTTTTTAATTTCAAAAAATTAGTAGTGCCATTGGGACTGATTTTGTGTAAATGGCAAGTTCAACAGTGGGTGGTTCAAGAACTCTAGTGGCAAGTAGTAGGCAAGTATCCCTCCTCTTGCTAAGGCTACCCTTAGGATTCTGAGAGTGAATATTATCCATGTAACCTTCCCTCTGGGACACTACCCCAACCTAACAAAGTGTTTATAGGTAGGATATGAAACATCCCTACCTCAAAGAGACAAAGAGTCTTGGGAGAGTTGAAGCAAGTGCCACACCTGAGCTAAACTTGAAACCTTCTCTACTAGAGCACAATGATTTTTCTGCCCCTCTCTCCCTTCAGCCCCTCCCTTCCCTCCTCCCCACTCTCCCCCCCCCCTTGCTGTACTCATAAGGTAAAGTAGAAAGGTGGACAGATTCATTGAATGCCACTGAAACTTGTTGACAGTTGTTCTAGTTCCAAGTTCCATTAACCTTTCCTCTTTTGAATTACATATAATGCCTTTTCTCCTCTCAGTGTCTAAATCATGTTCTCCCAACTTTTGTTGTCATCATCTAGAGTTTTCGAAGACCACTACCTGTTTTACAAGCTGTCTTTCCCCCCCATCCCCTACCATAATCCTTAGGGATTTCATTATTCATGGTGATGAGCCCACTAACAATCTTGACAAAAATTTTGTCAACCTCTTGAACTCCACTGACTCCACTTACACCACATGGCAAGCATGGTCACATATTGAAATTTGTAATATCTAGGAATTGTATCACCTCTAAAACTTAGAACTTTGAATTGACCAAAATTGTTTATCATCCCATTTATCTCATCACTAAATCCCAAACTTTCAATCCCAAACTTTCAACCTGATCATTACTTCCTGTTTCTTGACCCAGCTGCCTTCTTCCAGTACATATCCACCATCTGATTTCACTTGTCTCCCATTGATTTGGTTAACTCCTTTCCCATTTTACCTAAAATCCCTGACATCACTGGCCCATCATTCTTGAGCTGCAAACCTCATCCCTGAATTAATTCCACCTTCAAATTTCAGGTTTTGTTCCAGAATTGCTGGACTTCATTGAAGAAAAAAAAATCATACAATCAAATCAATTTCACTCATCACAAATTTATGTAACATCATCACAACCAGGTCTTTATTGCTATTCAACAATCTTTTTACCCTACTCTTGCAAACACAGATAATCAATGAAGCTGGCAAAGGCCATGTGATATGGAATGGAAAGAATCCTCACTCTCTGTAAATATAGGACTAGGGTTCAAATACTGCTTCTGACACTACCTTTGTGACCTCCCTGGTCCTAAAATTCCTGATTTATAAAATAAGGGGTTTAATCAAGGTAACCTCTGAGATTCCTTCTAGCTCTAAATCTCTGATGTTATTATCTCTGAGATGGAATAGCCTTCAGTAACCATGTGATCTAACCCAATAATAGAAGGGAATACCTTAAATGAGGGTGAACCTACTACCCCTTGATTTAGCCATAGAGACATACTGGAGCTAGCTCAAACTAGAAAAAACTAAATGTTAATGTTTCAGTGTGAGTATTTGCACTTCAGAAATTGGCAAATGCTACAAATAAGGGTTTTATTTATTGTTTTGTTGATTATATAGACTAAACAAATATTAATAACACCAATTAATCTTAAAAGTGTGTTAGGGTACATTTTTTTCCAGCAAGCTGTTTGTTAAACATTTACCAGCATACCCCTGGGTAGGCCACTCCACTTTTGGATTAGGAAGTTTTTCCTTATATCAGTTCTAAATTTAAATCTTTTCAAAATCTATACATTGTTCATAATTCCTCCTTCTAGAGTCAAGGATAATCCCTTCTACATGTAATAGTCTGTCAAATACTTGACATCTCATGTTCACCTTAAGTCTTTTCAGTCTAATCACCCTGAAGTCCCTCACATCACATGAACTAGACTAGAAGCTCTTTGTCATCATAGTTGTCTTCCCTTGGGCATTCTCCATTTTACCAATATCCTTTCTAAAATTATGATAAATCTTAGAACCAGAACCAAACACAATAATCAAGATATATTTGGATTATGGTAGAGTACAATGAATCTGTACTCTACCTAGATATTCTGTTGTGGAGAAAGGGGATAAAACCTGTGTGATGTGAGTTTTGGAGGAAGCATTTTTCTCCAGAAAAAGTAGCCTTTAGGGGTCGAATGACTCTTTCACAGGGGTCCCAAGGGTTACCTTAGACCATCAGAAAACACATAGTTTTGATGGTCTTAGGAACTAAGACATGGCTCTGTATCAGCAATGCAGTATTCACAATGCCTACAGTAATTATAAATATGCTGATATGGTTATTAATCACGAAATGTAACAGGCTCTCTACATAAGAAATATAGCTAGAGCACTCATTTAAATACCAGAAAACTGAGTCCCAAAACCAGAAAGTCAAAGCCAACACAGTAGTTA
>CM053580.1:175881745-175910127 GCA_028627135.1 Pseudochirops cupreus | reverse complement strand
GATCCAGATCCAGACCACTCAACGTGAGAGTACTCGGCCTCTGAACAATCGCTTAGTCCCCCTGCTGTCTGCAGGCCGTGGGCACGGAAGCTACAATGCAGAGGTGGGTGCAAAACCTCTGCCTTTCACTTTCCCACCTTGGAGGCAGTTCGGATAGACGCTTTTCTCCCCCAATTTCACAATTCCCACTGACCTAGTTCTGAATGCTACTCGCAGCTGCTGCTAATCCACTCACCAGAGAGGCTCCTCCGCTCCTTCCGTCCAGCCACCCCCAGGGCACAGCCACAGCTTCAGGCCAGGCTGGTTTTCAGTTTGCAGTGCTGATATGGTTCCTCGTAGCTGAGCTGACTTTAGTGGAAAGTATATTTGTGTGTGTTTTGGAGTTATAGGATTAGTTTAGAGTCATATTTTATGGGTATTTTGGGGTGGCTACATGAGAGCTATGATATGTTGCTGCTGCTATGCCACCATCTTGGCTCCACCCCCTCAAAATTTTTTTTAAAGAATTTAAATAATTTGAAGGAACCAGAACAAGATCAATCCTGACTATGATGCAACTGCTTTAAAGAAAAGAAATACTAGTAATATAATTTTCCAAAGGGCTTACAAGCATGAATAATGTATTCTGGGGGAATTATTAGAAAAGAATAGACAAAGTAAAAGAGAGGACTTTCAAGCATCACTGATGCAAAGGCCAGAGATAAATAGAAACTTAGAATTGCAGACACTTAGGTACCTGAATGTGTCCCTTTCTTATATACACAAACCTAACAAGAGATAAATAAGAAAAAAAATTAAGACGTGAATAGAATTTTTAAAAAGTCAGATATGATAGTTCTTTGAAAATAATTGAATGAGAAACAAAAAAAAGCTAAATATTTCTCACATATATGTACACCTTTGCAAAAAAAAATGACCATATGTTGGGGCATAAAAAACCTCACAAAAATGGAGAAAAACAGATATGCTTAACACATCCCTTACTCAGCAGACCACAAGAAAAATTATGATTAATAAATGACATTTGAAGAAATAATTTAAACTTAAATGGAAACTAAATTTAATCCTAAAGCATTAGGGAGTAAATGAATGATCATAAAAATGATAGACAATTTCACATAAGAAAATGACCATGATGAGAAAACATAAAAAAAATTGTTGGAATAAAGCTAAAGTAATCCTTGGGGAAAATTTCATATTGCCTAATACTTTCATCAGCAAAGAGAAACTATAAATTGATAAATTTTATATGAAATTAGAAAAACCATCATTTTATGCAAAATAAAAATTCTTAAAATCAAAGATGAAATAAACAAAAAAGATAAAATAAGTGAACAGTTTTTTTTAAAAAGAACTGGAAATATAATATAAATTATTATAATTGCAAAGTAAAGAGGAAAAATGAATTGCTCATAGTTTTTAAATGACAAATATTTATTCTGGGGGAAAAATTAGAGGAAACAAAGGAAATAGTTTGACTAGTCATGTTAACAAAGCTGACAAATGAAGCGGATATAATATTTATAAAATAGAAAAACTGACATTAAAAGAAATACAGAATTTAAATGTAAACTAACTTATGAGAAAAAATATTTTAACACACCATAAATGAACCACATATACATATGCACATACATGTGTGTATGTGTATTTAAAGGACCAGAGGGATTATTTCATATGATTATGTCAATAGATAATGAAAAGTTTTGAGAAAATTAAACTTCTTTATTTTCAAATAAGTTTTTAAAAGCAAAGTAATAAAGTCATAAAGAAACTTCCAATTTTTTGAAAGACCAGATGGATTTACAAGTGAATTCTAGGAAGCATTCAAAGAATAATTGATTCCAATATGACATAAGTTTTCAACAAAATAAGGAAAGGCTGGATCTTACTAACCTCCTTTAATCAGAAAAATATCAACCTGAACAATAAATCAAGAAGAGATAAATCAGAAAAAGAAAATATATACCAATAACTCAAATTAATACTGATATAAACTATCCAATAAAAATCAACAGTGAGACTACAGAATATTAACAGTATACACCGTGACCAGAATGAATTTTATACTAAAAATGCATGGTTGGCTCAATATTAGGAAAGGCATAAACATAATAGAACATGTTGATAACAATAAAAATAACATGATTATCTCAAAATATAGAAAGAATTAATTTGATCAAAAGCACCACTCATTTATGGGTTTGGGGCTTTTTTTGGAGGCAGTCACAGTTAAGTGATTTGCCCAGGGTCATACAACTTAGTAAATGTCTGAAGTTGGATGTGAAAGCAGGTCCTCCTGATGCTAGAGTTGGTGATCTGTCTACTACACCACTTAGCTGCCCCTTCATTTATGTTTATATATAAACTAAGATCCTGTATCATTATATTATCTGTAATGGAAAAATGTTAAAGACTTTTCCAGCATTCTAGTATGACCTGGAGTAAAGTAAGGATGTATATTGACAACACAATTATTTGATCTTGTGCAAAAAATACTAGCTACAGCAATAAGATAAGAAAAATAAACTGAGAAAAATTGTAGCAAAAAAGGAAACAAAATTACAATTTTCTAGGTATTATGGTTTAGTGAGCCTGAAAGAATCAACAAAAACTAATTAAATAATTAGACATATTAATTGCTAATGGTTAAGCTGTGGCAATATTTCAAAAAATGACAATATTATCTAAATTAATTCACAAATGCATTGCCATATCAATATAATACCATAGACTTGTTTTATACATAAGGTCTGGCTAGGGACTGGGCCAGTGATTCATTGATATGGGGAACTTCTAAGACTAAAACTATCTCTACTAATACAGGTTCAAACGTACTCTGAAGCTTAAAGTCTAGATTATTGCCTAGAACGTTGAATGGTTATATGACTTGTCCAGTCACACAACCGATATGTATCAAAGCCAGGATTAAAGTTCAGGTCTTCCTAACTTCTAGGCCAACTCTCTATCTGCTGTGCTAGGCTGTCTATCTTACTTTTAAGAACTAGACAACATTTGGATTGTTTTCCCTTTTCCCTAATTATTTTTGGAAATAGACCAAGTAGTGGTATTACTGGGTCATAGGGTATAGGTCGTTCAATATTAATTTAGATAATGAGGGATAATTAGGAAAAAAAAGGAAAGGAGTCTATATATTCTAAAATGTTTATAGCAGCTCTCTTTGTGGTGGCAAAGAACTGGAAACTGCATGGATGCCAATCAGTTGGGGAAAGGCTGAGGAAGTTGTGATATATGATTGTGATGGAATACTACTGTACTGTAAGAAATGATGAGCTCAATGATTTTAGAAAAACATGGAAAGACTTGCATGAATAATGAAGAGTGAAATGAGCAGAACCAAGAGAATATTGTATATAGTAACAGCAATACTGTTTTACGAATGACTTTCAGCAAATAAGTCATTTTGATTATTGTAAGTACCCAAATTAACTCTAAAGGACTCATGAAGAAAGGTGCTATCTGCATCCAGAGAAAGAACTGATAAGTAGAAGTATGTATAGAATAATATTACATACATATATACATACATACATACATATAGACATACATATCTATATTTGTGTCTAAGCCATCTCTAGGGTGGAGGTTATGGGAAGGGGGGATAAAAAAGAAATTTACATGATAATTTTGTTGTATATTTGAAAGGAATAGCAAGTTGTACATAGTAGATTTGTATTTTCTTGTGCAATTTTGTTGTACTATGTTACAGAAATGCTTGTTTTATTCCATAAATTAAAAGTTATTTTTTAAAAGAACTATACAAAATAATAACAATTCATTTGGAGCGAAAGAGATCAAGAATCTCAACAGAAATAACGGAAAAAATGTAGAAAAGGGAGAAAAGTTAATAGGACTAGATCTCAAAATATATAGCAATAATCTTCAAAACAATGAGCTACTAGTTTGTTTTTTTAACGTAGATCATTGGGGTTAATTAGGTATACAAGGCCCAGGAAGAAAATATTAAAGTAGAATAGTCTTCAATAAATCCAAGCACTTGCTATTTGTCAAAATAATGGACAGTTTGGAAGAAAAATAGATTCTATTCAGAGTACTTCAGAAAACTTCAACAAGTTTAGGTGCTAATTCACACCAAATACTACAATAGCTTCTACCTGGTCAGACGTAAAAAGTCATATCATGAACAAATTATGGAAGAGTACTAGACCAAATAAGGAATAGAGAGAATCACAAGAGATAAAACAGACATTTTCATAACAAAATTGGTGGGGGGATTATGCAAAAAAAAAAATCAGTGCAGTTAACACTGAGTGAAATAGGTAAGAGGGCAAAATATTTGCACCAAATTTCTCTTCTAAAAGTTGTGTGAGTGCATGTGTAGAAAACTAATAAAAATATATTTTCAGCTATCAAAATGAGCTTCCCAAAGGATGTCTGACCATATGTCTCCCTTTATCAACAAACTCCATTGATTCCCTATTACTTCCAGGATCAAACATAAAATTCTCCATTTGACTTTTAAAACCTTTTATAAAATGTGACTTTTCCACTCTTCTTACACCTTATTCCCCACCAGCTCATCGCTTTTTGATTTGTTCACATTGGCCTTCCTATTTTTTCTTGCATAAAAATCTCCCTTTCCAGAATGAACATTTTAACTGTCTCATAACCCATTCCTGAATTCTTTCCCTCTTCATTTTGCCTCCTGGCTTTCCCAACCACCCATAACGCTAGTGTCTTTACTTGAAGATTATCTACAATTATTCCCATATAAATCTTGTTACATGTTTGTTTGCTTGTTTGTCTCCCTCATCAAACTGTTAGTTCTTTAAGAGTAAGAGTGTCTGTGCCTTTATTTTTTATCCCCAGTGCTTAGCACAGAATTTGACATATAATAGATACTTAATAAAAGCATATTGATGTGATTTGTTAATAAAACAAGAATAATTCCCCAATAAACAAGTGGTCAAAGGATAATTTTATCAACTAAAATCTCATCATCACATGCTGATTGACTTAGTTTTTGATGCTAAGCACCTGGACTGATCCTCCAGTTGCTCTGACTGGAAGGTTAGAAAGAAGAGCACACATCTCCCAAAGCCTTCTGTTATTGGAGACCTCAGAACTCTCCATGACCCTATGCTAAGTACTTTCCCTCCCTTTTAGCTTCCTTGCAGGGCAGCTAAGTGGTAGAATGGATAGTGTGTTAGCCTGGAGTTAGGAAGATTGATGTACACACATACAAACACACCACACATATTTTCTTCCCCCATTAGATCATAAACTCCTTGAGAACTGGGACTTTCTTTTTCTTATTTGTGTTTCCAGTGCTTAGCACAGTGCCTGGCACCTAGTAGGAGCTTAATAAATGTTTAATAAATTTAATTGATTTGAAAGACTATGAACAGGCAGTTCTTGAAAAGAAAAAGAAAAAATTTAGGTTTAGGTGCTAATTCACACCAAGTACTAGAATAACTTCCAATAGCCAAAAGTATCAACAGCCAAAAGAAAAAACTGTTCCAAATCACGAATATGAAAAATATTACTTAAAATAAGTCTGGATATGAAGCAGAATGCCAAATATTACACCAAAAAGATTTTTGAACAAAATACAATTGTTCGAGAGGATGTAGGAAGATGGGTACACTGGTGTACTGCTGGTGGAGGTGTGAATTAATTGGTCCATCGATTATGGAAAGCATTTTTGAACAAAAGCTAAAAAAGCCACACTTCATACCACTACTAGGGGATCATACCAAAGGCATCAATGAAAGAGGGAAAGGACTTGTGCAAAAATATGTATTTCAGGGTTGTTATTGTTTTTTGTAATGGAAAAAGTACTGAAAATTAAAAGACCTCCATCAGTGAGGGGGTGGATATATTCATGAAATGGGATATTATGGTGCTATAAGAAATTACAAAAGGGATGCATAAGGGGAAAACCTGGAATGACTTGCATCAATTGTTGCAGAGTAATTCTAATTATTGCTAGCAGTTATATAGTGCTTTGAGGTTTGCAAAGTATTTTACAAAGATTATCTCATTTAATACTCAAAAGAACCCTGAGCAGTAGAGAATATTATTATCTCCATCTTACAGATGAGGAAACTAAGGCATAAAGAAGTTAATTGACTTCTCAGGGTCAGACAGTAAGTAAGCATCTAAGTCTGGATTTGAACTTTTCTTCCTGTCTCTGAGTTCAGTTCTCTACTCATTGTGTCACTTAAGCAGATCTAGAGCAGTTCATCCAAAGACTATAGCATTGTTAAGATAATAGTCAAAGACTAAATAACTTTAATCAGTGCAAACACCAGCCACTATTCTAAAAAGCTGAAGATGGATGAATCATGCTTCTTGGCAGAAAAGTGATACATTAGGGGTACAGAAAGATTCAGACATTTTCACGCATGCTGCTTAGATTCTTTTTTTTTTTTGCTTGACTATATGCATTTGTTGTAAGGGAGCACTCCATTTTGGGAGGAAGGCAACAGCGATTTATACAAGGCACTGTGGAGAGAATAATAGTAGTGATGCCACCTGAAAAGGGAAAAAAATCAGTGAAGAAAAAATACGCAGAAGTGAACAGACTGAAGTACAAAAGAGTATGTTTTATACCAATAAATTAAATCCTTCTTTCTAAGCCTGGCCAGTACACAGAAAGGAGACACCTCTATTCAAACTGAGATCCAAAATAAATCAGATACTTTCCTTTTTCTCTGTTAAAGGTGACATGAATAGCCAGGTGCTTGTATTTTTCTACGTTAAACAAACTTTGATACAAAATATATCTTACTTTTCTAGTATTAGAATCCACACAAGATTATACAGTATTCTCTACTGAGCTAATAATTCATTTGAACAATTCTGAAACAGCTAAATACTATCTAAAATAATTTCTTAAATACATATTTAATTGAAAGAATATTTACATATGCATATAGATTTATTTGTATGTGTACATGTATACTATAGATTTGAGTATATTTGTCATATATGTATATATGTGTGGGTATGTATGTGTATATGTATATGTAATATAAATTTTCCTCCTTTTCAGTTAAAACTAGGAGTTTTTTTTCTTCCATATTCTGCCAAGAAAAGAAAAAAGCAACTTTTCTGTGATTGTGCAGAGAGACAGGGCTGAAGTAATTGGTTTCTCTGTATTACAGAAAAATCTCTATCCTATAGAATTAGAAGGATAGTCAGTAGTCAATGAACATTTATTAATCACCTACTGTTTCAAGGCACTATGAAAAGCACTAGGGTTATAAAGAAAGGCAAAGGACAATCTCTACCCTTGAGGAGCTCACAATTTAACAGTGAAAGATGATATTTTTTTAAAAAACTGAAAAGGAAGGGATGGAGGGAGAAGATGGCACAAGAGTAGGATGAAGTCCTGCACTGAGGATGGGAATTACGAGGTATCTGCCCTGAGTGCCTTACTTAAATGGAGGATCTGGGAGGATCTGACCACCCTCCATCCTCTGAACAGAGGTACAATCACCTTAGGAGCAGGGGATATTGAGGAGATGTCAGTTTCTGAGTTGATATCATCTTGAAAGATAATGAGTTTTTGGAGAGTATGAAGTCCAGGCGAGCTGTTGGGTAAGAAATTAAGGACCTTTTAAGCTCAGATAATGAGAATGTAGGAATCTCAGAAGAGTCTATTTTGAGCCAACTGGATGAGTTGCTTATAAGTAGGTGGTAGTCAGGCTGAGATAATTTTTAAAAATCATCATGCCTCCAACGGGTGTTGTTTTTCTTGTTATTTGCAGATTTTTAATAATTGAGGATACAGTGAAGTTAGTGATAATACACATATAACTCTCAATATATTTTTAAGACCTTTAATCATCATTGTCATATATTTTGGTAGTTTTTAAAACTAAAATTGTTAAATTTTTTTAGAAACTCCTTTATGCTAATATTCCTCACTAGATTCAAGTACACTTCTCAGAGTTTAATTTTGTTTAAATCAAAGCTACTTTGTACTGATAACAGTAATGTGATTACCACATTGAGAGAACTCTATGTAATTCTGAATCTATGTGTACTCTGAGCTCACTGTTACCTAATATACATAATAAACAAAAGTCTTATGTCTTTCTTTGGGACCAACTTTCTCTCATGGCTTCTTTTTCTACCTCTAAATTGACAACTGACAAATCTTCTCCTGTGAGATGAGTGGGTAGTTCCCTTTTAGCTACCTCCCAATTCACACTCATAGGTCAAGTTCCCCTAGGAAATGGCTACCACAGGTCCAAGGTACTCTGTGAGTCCTTACTCTGAAAACAGTAGCTCATGAAACAGCTTCTGACATCTAACTATGCTAAACTATCTTGTGGACCTCTTTACCATTGACATCTCAGTCCAAAATTGAATTCATCCTCATTCTCACTAATCTTCACCCCCTATATGTCTCTGCTAATGGTCTCATCATTGTTCTATTTTCCTAGGATTAACAGTATAACCAAATAGCCAAGTCCTCCATCTCTATTTCCATAGATTTGCTTTATCCCTCCTTTCCTTTCCACTTCCACTGGCACCACCCTAAGTAAATACCCAATTATACTTCTACATGATTTAACATTCTCACTATTCTCCCTAGCTACAGCCTCTTCCCTTTTTTTCAGGTCTTCCTTCAAACACACAATAAAGAAATCATCCTACTATTACATCCTACAGATTACTGGTCTGATCGTGTTATTCTAGCTCATGGATTTCCTATGGCTTCTCAGGGGTTAAATATGAACTTCTTGGCATCACATTCTCTTAGCTCCAAAATCTGGTTCTATCTTACCTTTTCAATATTATTTCATAGTATTCCCCTGGGTGAGTCCAGTTTAACTGGACCATTCATTGTTCCCCAATCTCATTCGTTACTATGGATTTCCATGTGTGGAACAGATTTCTTTTTCTTCTATATATCTGGATGTTAAAATTCTTTTTCATCAAGACCCACTTCAATTACCATCTTCTTCATAAAGTCTTTCTTATCCATCTCAGCTAGAAATGATTCCTTCTCTCATTCTCTCACTTGTGTCTGACTTTTCTAATTCATATCCTAGTCTAATTTACATTAAAATTATTTGTATATGTGTCTTAGTCACAACTAGTTACACATTTTGGAAGGCAAGAATTATCTTATTTTTTCCTCTTTGTATGCTTAGAGAATGTCTGATACTGCACCTTGTACATAGTAGGAGCTTAATAGATATTTTCAGGACTTTTACTAAAACATAAATATTGTTTATTGCTATTTGGTTAGCCAGTGTTCTAGAAAAAAAAAATATCAGAAATCCAAAACTGCTTGGTACTGGCTAAGGGATAGAGTAGTAGATCAATGGAATAGATTGGGTACAAAAGACTCAATCATCAATGATTATAGTAATACACTATTTGATAAGCCCAAAGACCCCAGTTTCTGGGATAAGAACTCATTATTTGACAAAAATTGCTGGGAAAATTGGAACATAGTACGGCAGAAACTGGGTATAGACCATCATCTAACGCCATACACCAAGGTCAAATCCAAATGGGTGCATGATCTAGGTATAAAGGCTGATACTGTAAGTAATCTGAGGAAGCAAGGAATAGTTTACCTGTCAGATTTATGGAGTAGGGAAGACTTTATGACCAAAGAAGAGTTAGAGAGCATTATAAAATGCAAAATGGATAATCTTGATTACGTTAAATTGAAAAGTTTCTGTACAAACAAAGCCAATGTAACCAAGATTAAGAGGGAAGTGGGAAATTGGGAAAGAATAGTTATACCCAGTGTCTCTGATAAAGGCCTCATTTCTAAAATACACAGGGAATTGAGTAAAATCTATAAGAATGCAAATCATTCCCCAATTGATAAATGGTCAAAGGAAATGAACAGGCAATTTTCTTTTTGTTTTTCTTAAACTTTTGTTTATTCTTAGTTTACATCATTCATTTCCATGAGATTTTGATTTACAGATTTTCTCCCTACCCAACACCCCAAAACAGTGATCCCACTGTGTACCCCCTCCTTGAGAATTTCTTGAAGGATGCTTTCTAGGTTCTTCTTTTTTATCATGACTTTCAGGTAGTCCAGTAATTTTTAAATTGTCTCTCCTGAATCTATTTTCCAGGTCAGTGGTTTCTTCAAGGAGATATTTCACGTTGCCTTCTATTTTTCCATTTCTTTGGATCTGTTTAATAGTATCTTGATTTCTCTTAAAGTCATTAGCTTCCTATCTATTTCTGAGGAAATTATTTTCTTCAATGAGCTTTTGAGATTCTTTTTCCATCTGGCAAATTCAGCTTTTTAAGGCATTCTTCTCCTCATTGACTTTTTGGACTCCTCTTGCCATTAGAGTTAATCTATTTTTTTAAAGATGTTATTCTCTTCAGTCAGGTTGTTGACTCTTTTTTCATGATTTTATTGCATTATTCACATTTCTCTTCCCAATTTTTCCTCCACTTTTTTTTTACGTGATTTTCAAAATCCTTCTTGAGCTCCTCCATGGTCTTTAATCAGTTCATATTTTTCTTGGAAGCTTTTGGTGCAGAAGTTCTGAATTTATTGTCTTCCTCCTATTCCATGCTTTTACCTTTTTTGTCCACAAAACAGGAATCTAAAGTTGGATTGCTGTGCTTGCTTTGCTTCCTTTGCTTGTTCATGTTGCCAGTCAGTTACTTGACTTTTGAGTTCTTTCCCACAGTAGAACTCTAGTTCAAGGGGGGAGAGCTTTGTCCCAAATTACTGGGGTTTTTTACACCTGCCAGATCTATTAGGAGGGTGTCATTTCTACAGCTCACACCAGCTTTTGCTCACTGGTCATATACCTAAGGGCCACCACCCAAAACCGCGATCCTGATCCAGGCAGGTTAAGGCAAGAGCACTTAGCCTCTGAATGTTTGCTTGGTCCCCCTACTATCTGCAGGCTTTGAGTTCTGAAGCAGCCCCATGGAGGTGGTGGCAAGGCCACCACTTCTTGCCCCGGGGTCAGAGGCCAGAAGCATACTTCTTCCCTCCCCAGATTAAGAAGGGTTCCACTCACCTTTTATTTTGTCTTTGGCATTTATGGGTTGATAACTCTGGAAACTTCCATGGCTGGTGGTGAGCCACTCTCCCAAATGCACCAGCCATGGCTTGTCCAGGCTGTCCTGGGGCTAAAACTGCAACCTCATCATGGGCCTGGGCTCACCTACCAGCATGCTGCGATGAACCCTTCCTGTCTGCCTGCCAGGCTACCTTCAGTGGGAGATTTGTTTCTCTCTATCACTTTATGGGTTCTGTAGCTTTAAAATTTGTTTAGAGTCATATTTTATAAGGTATTTGAGGTGATTGGGGGGAGCTCAGAGAGTTTTCCTGCTTCTACATTGCCATCTTGACTCCACCCCTTTAAAAATTATTGATAATAAAATTGATCAAATTAGTAGTGAAAAATATTTCTTTTATCTTATACCTACTGCTTTCCTTTGAGGATGATTTTATTGTGATAGAAACAGATATTGAATAATTTATGGTCGGTCAATAAGCATTTATCGGGGGGCAGACCTAAGATGACAGATAAAAAGCAGGAACTTTCATAAGCTCTCCCAAATCCCCCTTAAACAATTTTAAATAACATCTCTAAATGAATTCTGGAGTAGTAGAACCCATAAAAGGACAGGGCAAAACAATTGTCTAGCCCAACATAACTAGGAAGGACTGCAGGAAAGGTTTTCCTCACTCTGGTAAGAGGAGAGCAGCCCATTGAAAACAGTACCAGGGCAAGCCAGAGGGAGGTCCCTAATCCTAGTACAAGTCATCAACCAAGACCCTGAGGTGCTGGCACAGGAGGTCAGCTGCATAGCAGGTCAGCTGTGAGGCCTCTAGGCAATGCTCATAAATTGGGGAATGACTGGACAACTGTAGAATATGAATGTAATGGAATACTATTGTTCCATAAGAAATGATGAGCAGGCAGATTTCAGAAAAAAACTGGAAAACTTTCATGAACTGATGCTGAATAAAGTGAACAGAAGCAGGAGAATATTGTAGATAGCAACAAGAAAGTAAAAAATTAAGAAACAATTTTACAGCGACTGCCTCTGATAAAGGCCTCATTTCTCATACATTTATATATATATATATATATATACATATATATATATATATACACATATATATTTGAGAAACATATATATATATATATATATACAGAGAGACAGAGAGAGAGAGAACTGAGTCAAAGTTATAAAAGTGCAAATCATTCTCAATTGGAAAATGATTAAAGAATATAAACAGGCACTTTTTGGGTGAGGAAATCAAAACTATAGCCACATAAAAAGTGCTCTAAATCACTATTGATTAGAGAAATGTAAATTAAAACTCTGACATACCATCTCATACCTATCAGATTGGCCAATATGACAGAAAAGGAAAATGAAAAGCAAGATGCTTTCAGAAAACCCTGTATTAACCAATACAAAGTAAAGTGAGTAGAACAACTAGAATATTCTACAGAGTAACTAATATTGTATGATGTTTAACTATGAGTGACTTAGCTAATCTCAGCTATACAATGATCTAAGACAATTTCAAAGTACTTAAAATAAAAAATGCTAGCCATCTGGGGGGGGGGGGGAATTGATGGAGTCTGAATGCAAATCAAAGTATATTTTTTTAAACTTTTACTGATTTTTTTTATTCTGTTTTTTTTTCCACAACATGACTAATATGGTAATGTTTTGCATCATTGAACATATATAATCTATATCAAATTGCTTACTGTCTCTGGAAGGGAAAAAGTAAGGGAGAAAGAGAGAATTTGGAATGCAAATTTTTAAATGAATGTTTAAAATTGTTGCTACATGTAACTAGAAAAAAAGTATTAAAAAAAAAAAAGAGAAAGAGCCCAAGAGAGGCTCAACAGACTATTCCCTAACAAGACCAAAGACATCAAGGTCTACAATCTAGAGTTAAACTTATCCTGGGCACATAGGTTTTCTTCCCTACTCATGTCCTTTTTTTCTAAGTTCCTATAAGTTTTTTTCTACAACGTGCATTGAGAAAAGAGTGTTATCCTAGGTTGGTGGTAAGGCTATTGTGATTACTTTTATCTTTATGTTAAATATTTCATGGTTAAGAGTTAGTAATATCATCTTGGCTATTTTTATTTAAATAGGAATCACAGGGATTGGGAATCAGGAACTACAGTTGTGAATAGTAGATGACAAGCTCTCCATAAGAGGGTGATCCACATGATCATGAAGGTGAAATATAATGGTTTGGTTGCCCCTTTGGGAAACTTCCTCCAAACTGACCAAATTTGTGTAGGTGGATTGAACAAGGTTAATCTATTCTGGAGAGAAAGAAGAATTGGGGGCTAGGAGGAAAGTGTTCTAAGCCCAGGGTTACATTTGTATGTGTATAACATAATTGACCAAAACTCTCATTATCCTGTTGTGCTATAAGAAATGAGGAGCAGACAGACTTCATAATAACCTGGAGAAACTTATATAAAATAATGATGAGTGAGGAGAGCAGAACTAGTAGGACTTTGTACACAATTATAGACACATAGTATGTATGATGACTAACTTTGATAGATTGGGCTCCTCTTACAAATACAAGGTTGGAAAACAACTACAAAAGACTCATGATAGAAAGTGACATCTACATCCAGAGTAAGAACCAGAGTCTGAATGCAGATTGAAGCAAACGACTTGCTCTCTCTCTTTTGTGTTTTGTTTTGTTTTGTCCCTTCTTTCTCATTGTTCGTTCCATTGGATATAACCCTTCTTTACAACTTGACTAATGTTTAATGTGTAGGTATCTGTTGACCTATATTCGATTGCATATAGCCACGTGGGGTAGGGGGGGAGGGAAGAAAATTTGGAACTCAAGGGATTGTGGAACTGAATGTTGTAAACTAAAAGTAAATAAATATTTTTTAAAAAAGAAAAAAAGTTAAGGGGTGAGAGAAATATATTGGGAGAAGGAGAAAAGGAGAGATAGAGTAAGGTAAATTACCTCACATAAAAGAGACAAAAGAAAGCAGTTACAATGGAGGGGAAGAGCAGGGAGATGAAAGGAAATGAGTTAACCTTACTCTCATCAGATTTGGCTTAGGGAGGGAATAACATACACACTCAATTGAGTATCTTACCCTAGAGGAAAATAAGGGGAAAGCAGGTAAGAGGGTGGGATGATAGCAGGGAGGGCAGATTGGGGGGGAGGGATAGTCAGAAGCAAACACTTTTGAAAAGTGACAGTATCAAAGGAGAAGATAGAATAAGTGGGGGGCAGGATAGGATGGAGATAAATATAATCAGCCACAATATGACTGCTGTGAAAATTATTTGCATAACTATACATGCATAACCTATATTAAATTACTCTTCTTCTCAATGGGAGGGGAGGGAGGAGAGAAGAAAGAAGAGAATCTGGAACACAAAGTTTTAAAAACAAATGTTAAAAAATTGTTTTTACGAGCAACTGGGAAATAAGATGTACAGGCAATGGGGTATAGAAATCCATCTTGCTCTATAAGAAGTAATGGGGGAAAGGGGAAGGAGGGCATAGGAGGGAACTAGAAGAGAGAGAAGAGTGGGGGAAGGAGTAATCAATATGCTTGCCATCTTGGGGTAGGAGATAGGAGAGAGATGAGGAGAAAATTTGGAACTCAAAATCTTGTGGATATGAATGTTGAAAACTAAAAATAAATATTCATTTTTTAAAAAAGAAGATTGAAGGTGGAAAAGAAAAAAGTGGGCAAGAAAAAAATACCACAAGATAAATTGTTTTTTAAGTAAATTGAAAATTAGGGGGTAAAGCAAATTGATAAAGTGAGTTGGTATTGTGGGCAAAACTGGTGAAATGGGAGGTTGACACAAGTCTGGGTAGAAAGTAGATATAGCTGTAGATTTGCTTTTGAGACTAAGGAAGAAGTTTAGTAGGGTGGACAAATAATTAAAGAGTGATAAATGACTATAAACATTTGCAACTGGTGTAGTAGTATAACCCATGAGTAACAAAAACAAAGAACAAATCAAAATCTCAATTAATATAGGGAGTATTGATTGACTTGCATCAAGTATGTGATATTTATATTTCTGCTATGACCTGTTATGACTGTTATCTCTCTTGTAAATGTAGGTTGACTTCCCTCCTAGAGGAAAATGTAAAGGGACTCAAAAAAATGCTTATCCTCACTTTAGGGTGTTAAAGGGCTCCTAAAGAAAATATAATCAAGACTTCAGCAGGAAAAGGGGATCTGAAGCAGAGGAGGGAGGGTTTGTCCTTTGTCAGCATGTTGGAAAGTAGAAGAGTATTATGCAATGGAAAAAAGGAAAGGAACAAGAAATAATATAATTAGAACTTTAAAAATAAATTTGAGCTTCTTGCTGAGAGGGTAGAGCTGCATTCCCTGAGGAGAAAGAAGCAACTTGTCCTCCAAATAATTATATGGTAGAGCTTCAGAAGCTATACACTGTTATTTGCACAGAATGTGGCACATAGTAGGAGCTTAATAAATGTTTGTTTCCTTTTCCTTTCCTATCCATTGACAGAGATCATCCAATAAGGGTTAGAGGAAAAAGATAGCAGTTTACCATTGCAGACTCTGAGGCATGTATTTCTTGACCTGATCGTAACTATAACAAATCCTATTGTCTTCCCAGAGCATGTATCCAAGACATGAGAGGACCTTCTAAAACTTATCAAAACATAACAACAGCCCCCTTTTGGTGTACAAATATATGGGTCCAAACGATATTGCCAGAAGGAACCTAAAAAGTTTTACCCATTGTCATAAACACTCAGGCAAGAAACTGAAGATCATTAGGTGGCAGAAGAGAAATCTTAACTTGGGATGTGGACAACTAGTTAAGAGCCTGGTGTCTAAGAATGAGATTTGGTTATTAGGAATTCTGACCTGAGATTAAGTATGCCTAGCTAGTCATATTGGAAGGTGCTGGACTTAGAATCAGAGAGACTAAGTTCAAATATTGACTCAAACACTTATTACCTGTGTAACCCTGGGCAAATTATTGAGCCCCTCTCAGCCTCACTGTCCTTATTTGTATATGGAGATAATAATAACATCAAACTCATTTGTTGTTATGAGGAGCAGATGAGATAATATATGTAAAGTGCTTTCTAAATTTTAAACCTCTGTAAATGCCTCCTATTGTTATGACACCTAACAAATGCTGGCAAGAATGTATCTCACAAATCTAATCAAAAGGGCTTTAAATTTAAAAGGATATTGGAAGAAGAAAGCTGACATCGTATATCTCCCCAAGTTATATATCATAGAAAGCAACTATAATGAAAAAAAAGCAGCAGTTAAAAAATCAGAAATTCACAGCAGACAAATTCAAGAAAGAAGCCAATAACAAACACACAGAAGTGCCCAAAATTTAGGCAACAAGAAAAACTGGAGATCATAATGTAAGGAGGCAAATGAGACCTCATAGGTATTACTGAGACTTAACAGTGTGAAATTCATGACTGCCCTGCACAGATGTATCTGATTCTATACGTATATACATACATATATGTGTGTATATATGCACACATACATACATACATATATACCTATGATAGGTAAAAAGAGAGTGAAGGTAGAATATTGTTGTAAATTAACTAGATCTGTGATTGATCTCCTTCATGAGTAAACACCTTTTGCCAGTGCAGGAGTAGCCTGCCTCTTTTTCAGTAATCTTATCAACTCCCACATGCTCAATTTGTCATCTCTGGAAAGATGATCCTGAGATTTATCTCTCTAGTCCAAGTCTCTCTGCTGAGCCCTAGTCTTATATCAACCATTACTTAATGAACATTTCCGATTGAACGCCCAACTTTTAAAAAATATTTACTATGTAATGAGCTGCATACATGTACAAAAATGTTTCATTTGTAGAGGATTTTCAGAGACTTTATCTTGTTGAGTGGTCAGTCAAAGCTCTTAATAACATATTTGTATAGTACTTTTATATTTTACAAATCACATTCCTTTCAACAAACCTGTGATGTAGGACAAGTTCTGTGGTGCAATAAGATTGATAGGTTATAGAATCTCTAAATCAACCATATTTGAAGCTTTGATGATTTCGCTTTTTGAGTCAGAGCTATTTACACTGGAAACAGGAAGGACTGGTTAGGAAGAACTAATCTCTGTACCTTATTTAGAGTTTTAATCACCTAAGTTGCATTACCTGAGTTACCTATAACAATCCATTAAACATCACAGGGCGCCTAAAATTCCTTATGACTATTTTGTCAATAAGGCAATAAAGAAGTGATATCAACAGCCTGAGCCTTTAGTCTCCTGAACCAGTAATGTTTTGATGTTTATTTCAATACCTTTTAAGGAAAAACTGGGCTAACTTGTGTAATGGAAGTTTGGCATATATGCAAACAACGACAACTTGCTCCACTGATGATGATTGACAGTACTGGGGAAAAAGCTTCCAGAGAATCATGATAACATGTCAAGGTAGTATCTTGGAAATACTTTGGAGCATTTATTGACATTCTTTAACTGGTTCAGGTTGACCATTCATATGTTTAGGAAGACAGTTTTTTTTCTTCTATAAGCTATGTTGTAGGAACTATCATTGTCTTCAAAAAGGTCTGCCAGTTTCAGATACTTCCTTGTTGCTTCCTTTGCCTCTTTGACTCTTTCACCCAATGGCATCCAGTGAAAGACAATGTAGTGAGGACCCTTAAGGTCTTAGGACAATCTTCCCCTCTAAGATCACGTACACCACACCCCCCACCCCAAGAAAGGGGTTACAGTCCTTGACTTTTTCATTTTTTTCTTTTCTAGGTAGGAGAGGAGCCCCATAACCTAATAAGTTTCAAAGATCATCCCAGTATCCAAGCATTTAAGCCCGAAAGAGTGATCTGTGGGAATGGCTTTCAGAACCCTAGCCAATACTCAACTAGATGGCACCATCTGATGGCACCAATGCCATGTAGGAATTGAGCAAATTTTTAACCTACTTCCCCAGAGGCTGAGGTGGTAAAGAGGGAGAGTAAGCCCTAGAGATACTGGAATAAATCTCCAGATGTTTATTCTTATTATATCTATGGAATAAATATTTTTTGTACAATCTATCTAATGATAATTGTTTAAGTAGAACTGGCATGCTAGTAAATAGAAACCTAACAAATCAGGGAGAACACAACTGATGGAGGGCTTGAGCTGATGTCAGTAGAGAAGAGATATCCCAACTCCTTAGGATGCCCTAGAAACCTGAGAAGAGATACAGCCTGCCAGCTCCTGGAAGAGTAGTGCCAGAAATACATGATGTATTTGTATGGGCGTCAATAGTTATAATATTACACAGCAATAGTATTTTTGTTAAGTATATAATGAAAAAAAGACAACTTAAACATTTATTAAATCCTTTGATCTCAAATAATTCGTTCTCCAATGATAATGGCTAACAAAAATTGTACTGTATGGTATGACAGAAATTAAATGATAAAAAAAAAACAAGCAAACAAAAACTGTGGGTGTTTTTAAATTAATAACCAATTTGGAGTGATATTTTGCTCTTGCTGTATGATGCATTATAATTTAAAAAACTGAAATAGAATGCATTCCAGCTTAAGTCAACATCTTATACTTATTCAAGAAGACCTTTTACTTAAGTTAAGTGAATTTATAAGAAAATTGCCTTCATTGAATTCACATACAGTGATGTAAGACACTGATGAATATTTTATGTAATAGAACTTCTGATCTCCTTTGTTTTATAAAATATGATCAAAATATATGCCCAGTTATTGAACTTATGATGAAAGTACTCTAAAGGTTGCTTTTTAGATGAAGTACACTGTATATATTTCTTTCAAGTGGTACTAAAGACTCTATTGTTACATTATTAGCGCTTTAGATTAAGGTGTTTGAAAGTGATTTAGCAAAATATTCAGTGTTTTTATTAAGATCTCAAGAGCCATAGGCTCCTGATTCATATGGGAATCAAGAAGAATAAGCCTGTACCTTTTTTTGGTCCTAAAGCTGATTCCTTCTAAAGGCATAACAAGGTCAAAAAGTTATAGAACCACACGTTAAACTTTGAAGTGTCACTGTGTTAGTCAAGGCTAATTTCTCTGGAGACAGGAAAGGTTGGCTTTTAAGTACCCAAAAGTCTCATTATGGGGGTAGGGAGGAGGTAGGAAGACTCAGTGATCTGAGAAGGGATGGTAGTGTGAAGCAAGCCATAACATTTGATCTTGGTGGTCAGTTAACATACAGATGCACTGGAAGACACAGTTTTGGTATAGATTTGTGTTATACAAATCTAAAGGCTTTGAAACTTGCTCTCACTTGCATCATATTGTATAATGTTAATTGACTTCCAAAGACCTGTTGGATTTCCAAAGACTTTTGGTGACTAGTATTCTCAAAGCTTCTTCTAAGACAAGTCTTTCCTGTTTAGGTCCCAAAGTATAGCAGATTCACGACAATGATTTACAAAAGACCTAGATATTTGGAGGTCTGCTCTGATTTGCATTCTCTTTGATAATGTTGATTGACTTTCTATGGACTGTCCCAGACTCTGGGAGCCTAGAAATCAAAAAGTTTGATTGTATCTGATGTTACTTGCAGGATATAGCTGATCTTTGAAATAATAAAATTAAGATAGTGTCTCAGGATGTGAAAAACTAAGTCTATTGATAAAAATACTTGAATCTTTGTCTTTTGGATCTTTAAAAACCCTGTTCAAATCATCATTAAATGCAGTTCTTCCTTGAGCTACACCTTGGTCTCTCTTTTCTCTTCTCTCTATTCTTTTAATCACGTCTCCACTCACACTTGGGGCTGGTACCCGAGTGGTCCCCGATAGTAGTGGAGATAGCCAATATACTGGGCCCTGCTGGATGGGAGTAGGTGACAAGTAACAAGCATTAAGTTCTTGATATGTCCTGTACATTGTGCCATGTAGATACTAGGTATCCAGAGACAAAAGTGAAGCAATTCCTGACCTTGAGGAGCTTATGTTTAACTGAAGGAGAGAGAGAGAAAGAGAGAGACGAGAGAGAGACGAGAGAGAGAGAGAGAGAGAGAGAGAGAGAGAGAGAGAGAGAGAGAGAGAAAGTGTGTGTGTGTGTGTGTGTGTGTGTGTGTGTATGTGTACAATATGGATCAATTGTAGGAGTATCCATGAGGGGTGTCTTCTCTAGAATGAATCCCATTCTATATCAAGATAAGCCATAAGAGATTAGCACCTCAATTCCATTTAACCAATTCACATCAATTACTTGGGTTTTTGTTTGTATGTTTGTTTACAAAAGGACAGTTACTTCAAAGATATAGCAAGAACAATAAAACAAGCATCCCTTTCCCCCCCCACCCATATCTTCAGGGCACATTCTATACCACTTTGAACACTAGTAAGAGTAGATTCAGACTTAACTCAGTTTCTACTTAGCATTTGTCCCACAATATTTACATCCAAATGTGACTTCACTGAATGATGAGTCTTCATTTCAACTACAATGGGATATACCTTGAAGGTAGATACTTGTTCTTTGGGGTATTGATAAAAGATTGATAAAAGAATTTAGAAAGCACTTTAGATCGACTAGTAGGGACTCTACTTCCAGACTCCAGGACTTTCGGTGGCTGTCTCCTGATTTTTCAGTCTTCTTTATTTACCTAAACCAAAGAGGGGATTTAAAAATGGAGGCAAAGAGCCAAGGCCCATATTCACCAAACCTTGAACAGGAACAGCCCAAGTCTACTTCCTTCGTACCAGAATGTTACCAAAATGAAAGAAGCCAAACCAAGAAAAGAGGTCAAGGCTCTTCTTGGCTAGTGCTTTTTGAATGTACTTCCCAGACCACTTAAAAAGGCTCCTGTATGGTTAACAGATCAACACTAGTTAATAACAATAATACCATCATATATTATTAATAACTAACACTTATATTTTGCTTACTATGTTCCAGGCACTGTGCTAAGCACTTTACAGTTGTTATCTCATTTGATCCTCACAACAGCCCTGGAAGGTAAGTGCTATTATTATTCCAATTTTACAGATGAGAAATCTGAGATAAAAAGAGGTTAAGAGACTTACCCATGGTCCTACAACTAGTAAATGTCTGAGGGGAGATTCAGATTCAGGTGTTCTTGACTCTAGGGTGAGTACTTTATTCACTGTATCACCTAGCTGCCCCTTATAGTATGTCTGTGCATACTCTAAAACCTCTCCTTCATTACACGTCATCATAACTCCCCCAAAGCAGGTTTCCTAGTCAATTCTACATAGCAAATTACATCAGTGGCACTCTACATATGTTCATAAGGACAGAGCTTAGTAGTTAGTTCTCTGTCACACATCCAGATTCAACCAATACAAGTTAATCCAGAGGTGCTATTATGTAATAGCAATGCATGTTTTATGTCTGGATTGGTTTCCCTTTAAGAGGACAGAGAGGATGCTAGATTCATTTGACTGTATTCTGTATTCATAATTGATTCCCTGATTGACATCTCTTTTTTTAAAACCCAGTACCAGTTTGTTTTAAGACAAAATATTGTAGCTTAGTTTGAGATTTGGTACTGCTAGAAACCCTTTGTTCCTACTTTTTTTTTCATCATTTCCCTTGAGATTCTTGCCCTTTTGTGCTTCCATATGTATTTCATTATTTTTTGTCTAGTTACATAATCTACTGGGAGTTTTATTAGGGTGACATTGAATAAATCTATAATAGTATCATAATTTTTATTCTATTGACTAGGCCTACCCATGTGCAAAATATTTCTCCAACTATTTGAAAACTATTTAACAGTGCATATGCTTTGACCTATCTATACCACTTCAAAGCCACCCCCAAAGAGATCAAGGAAAGAGGAAAAAGTTTCATATGTACAAAAATATCTATAGCTGTTCCTTGTGTGATAACAAAACAAAACTGGAAAATAAGAGGATGCCTAACAATTGGAGAATTATTGAACAAATTGTGGTATGTAAATGTAATGGAATATTATTATGCTGTAAGAAATAAGAGAAAAGATGGTTCCAAAAAGACATTGAAAAATGTATATGAACTAAGAAAGAATGAAGTAAGAAGAACTGAGAGAATAATTTATATAATAACAGCCATATAAAAGCAACTTTGAAAGCCATAAGAACTCCAATTAACACAATAACCATCTGTGATGCTAGAGGATTTGTGTGGAAGCACGCTATTCATCGCCTGACAGGTCATAAACTCAGTGCAGAATGAGACATTGGACACAGTCATTGAGGGAATTTATTTTCTTTCTCTGTGCATACTTGTTACAAAGATTTTCTTTTTCCTAAGTGGAATGTAAGGAGGAAGGAAAAATATATTTCTGTCAATTTTTTAAAATTTAATCTTCAATAAAAGGACAGAAAGGTCATCATTGATATTTGATCAACCCACGGGACTAGGTTTGGCTTCCTTGCTCCTAGAAGCCTATGGGGAATTGGTGCTCAAGTTTCACTGGAATTTACCTTGCCCTGTAGAAATGTCTTCCTGATGAGTTTTGCTGACTATTGTGATGAATTTGGAAGTGAACAAGAGTATCATTTTATTTAAATTTAATTAGAAATTATATTCTTCTTAATCTTATCACAAGCAAAGTTGTTTTTATTGTGCTTTATGAACCTTGAATGTGTCATTGAGTTATAAGCCTAAGTGTGTTTCACTGGTTTGTTAGGCACAGCCCAGAATATGGCCAGGCACTTCCAGGTAGGTGGATCAACAGAGGCTTCATTCAAAGAATGTGGCATTTGAGTCGAGCCCTGAATGATAGTAGGGAATACATACCCCCAAATTAAAAAAAAATGAGGACCACTCCTCTGGACAACTAAAACTTTAAGTTGCAGAAAAGGTGTTGACCTGCATTGACAAAGGAAGTTTCCCCATCCAGGATTTTCTTAAATTGATGAAACCACAGGCCCAGTTCCTATCCACCTGCATACAAGAGAAAAATCTACCTCATCAAGAAAATTCCTTGATGTCATGAAGGAGTATTTCTCTTCTACTGTTCTCTGTATCTTAAACTGTATAATTATAGTTCCTAGTAAATAATGGTCTCATAAAGGCTTTTAGTGTCATAACTGTAAGTTGAAGGTAAAATGTTCTTCATAATGAATATTTTTACTTAGAAAAATTGTTGAATTTGCTTCAGTGTTAAGCAGTGCTTATGGAATGAAAAGGTTTTGTGTAAAGTACCCAGACGAGGGAGCTAGTAGCACAGTAGATAAAGTGCTAGGCCTGGAGTCAGGAAGACTCATCTTCCTAAGTTCAAATCTGGTCTCAGACATTTACTAGCTGTGTGATCCTGGGCAAGTCAGCGGCATTTTTACCTCTGTTTCTTCATTTATAAAACGACCTAGAAAAGGAAATGACAAGTCACTCCAGTATCTTGACAAAAACAACAACAACAACAAATGGGGAGGAGGGGGAGTAAGAAGTAAATCACTCCTACTCTCCCTTACTGACCTCTAAAAACCCAGAAAATGTCACCCCAGGAAAAACCCTGGAACAGCTTAGCCAGTAGAAAGACAGGGTGCAGCACTCTTGTAGCCCAGGAACCTTGGGGAAGTAACAAGAAAAGTCCACCTCTCTCTAGTAGAAGGGAAGCAGTACAGGATGAGAGGTGTCCCAGAAAGCCAGCAGCAAACCTCACCTCAGGAAATGAGGGGGAGATCCTAAACCCCATGGTGGTAGAGCAGGCAATTGCCAACAGCCAGAGTGAGCAGGCATCCTCCTGGGGCCAGACACCCCCCCCTCCTCATGCCAAGAGCTTCATTGTTGCTGTCCCCAGTTCAGCACCAGGTAAGCTGCCGGATCCCTACAGCCTCCAGCTGCCAGTACCTGAGGCCCAAGCACACAAAGCCAGTGACAAGGTCCCTGACCCCCAGCAGAAGAAGCATGGATCAGTGTCCACTTGAACTCCAGCAAGAGAGCTCAACTTTAAAAGTCAGGAAATAGGTGAACATCATGAGCAAAAAACAGAAACAGACATTGACTCTTGATTCTTACCATGGGGACAGAGAAGATTAAAACACAAATTCAGAAGAGAAAAACATTTCAATATATCCACCAATAACCTCAAAGGGGAATATGAATTGAACCCAAGACCAAAAAGTCTTCTTGGAAGAGCTCAAGAAAATTGTAAAAGTCAAATAAGAGTAGTAGAAGAATAATTAGGAAAAGAAATGAGAGGTAAGAGACAGTCAATAATTTGGAAAAGGAAGGACAAAAATTGATTATAGAAAATAGGTCCTTAAAAAAATATAATTGGTCAAATGGAAAAAAGTACACTAAAGATAACAACTCCTTAAAAAGTAGAATTGGTCAAATGGAAAAGGAGGTACAACATCTAATTCAGGAAAACAATTCACTAAAAATGAGAATTGGGCAAGTGGAAACTAATAACTCTATGAGACATCAAGAATTAGTGAAACCAAATCAAAAGAATGAAAAAATAGAAAAAAAAATGTAAAATACCTCATTGAAATAAAACAACAGACCTGGGAAAATAGATCCAGGAGAGATAATTTAGAAATTATTGGTCTATCTGAAAGCCATGATGAATAAAAGGGCCTGGACAGCATCTTCCAAGAAAGCATGAAGGAAAACTGCCCTGAGATCCTAGAACAAGACAGTAAAATAGTAAGTAAAAGAATTCACTGATCACTTCCTGAGAGAGATCCTAAATTGGAATAGCCAAGGCATATTGTACTCTAAATCCAAAATTATCAGGTCAAAGGGCCAGAAAGAAACAATTTAAATATCAAGGAGCCACAGTCAGAATTATGCAGGACTTTGAAGCTTCTGCATTGAAACATCAGAGGGCTTGGAATATGATGTTCCATAAGGCAAAGGAGCTTGGATTACAACCAAGGATCAACCACCCAGGGAAATTGAGCATAATTGTTTAGAGAAGGAGATGGGCATTCAATGAAATAAGAGACTTCCAGACCTTCCCAATGAAAAGACCAGAACTCAACAGAAAATTTGATCTTCAAATACAAGAGTCAAGAGAGGCATAAATGGGTAAACAGGGAAGAAAAAAAATGTTATTCAATAAAGGCAAACTGTTTACATCCCTACAAGGGAAGGTGAAACTTATAACTCTTGAGAACTGTGTCTTTATTATGACATTTAAAAGAGGTGTACATAGACAGAGGGCATGGGTATAAATTGAATTTGATGTGGTGATAAAAAAAATAATTAAGTAATGGAAAGGGATTGTGCTGGGAGAAGAAGAAAGGGAGAGGCAGAAAAGTGTAAATTACATCGCATGAAGAGGCACAAAGACCTATTACAGTAGAGGAAAAGAAGGGAGGAAGATAGGCATTGTTTGAACCTTACTCTGATCAGATTTGGCTCAAAGAGGGAATAATATACTCAGTTACTTATAGAAATCTAACTTACCTTATAGGAAGTAGGAGGGGAAAGGGGAAAGAAAAAGGAGGGGTGGATAGAAGGGAGGGAAGAAGTAGTAGGGAAAAAGGGGAAAGAAAAGAGAGGGGGCTGATAGATGGGAGGGCAAATTGAGGAAGGTGGTGGTCAAAAGCAAAACTCTAATGAAGAGGGAAAGGGAAAAAAGAGAAATGCATAAACAGACAGAATGGAAAGAAAGTTACAGATAGTAATCATAATGGCATGTGAATAGGATATGAATATGAATGGAATGAACTTTCCCATAAAATAAAAGCAGATAGCATAGTGGATTAAAAACTATACTCCTGCAATATGTTGTTTGCAAAAAACACATTTGAAGCAGAGACATACAGAGTAAAGGTAAAAAGCTGGAGCAGAATATATTATGCTTCAGCTGAAGCTAAAAAAAAAAAGCAGGGGTAGCAATCCTGATTTCAGACAAAGCAAAAGTAAAAATAAGTCGAATTAAAATAGATAAGGAAGGAAACTACATCCTGCTAAAAGATACCATAGACAATGAAGTCATGTTATTATTAAGCATATATGCACCAAGTAGTCTAGCATCCAAATTCTTAGGAGAGAAATTAAGAGAGTTACAGGAAGAAATAGAGAAGAAAACTATACTAGTGAGGGACCTCAACCTCTAAGATAGATTAATCTAACCCCAAAATAAACAAGAAAGGAGATTAATAGAATTTTAGAAAAGTTAAATATGGTAGGCTTCTGTAGAAAATTGAATGGGGATAGAAAGGACTATACCTTTCGCTCAGTGGTACATGGCACCTACACAAAAATTGACCATGTATTAGGGCATAAAAACTTCACAATCTAATGCAGAAAAGCAGAAATATTAAATGCATCCTTTTCAATATGACTAATGTGAAAGTATGTTCAATGCGAATAAATATGTAGAGTCTGTGTCAGATTGCACACCATCTTGGGGAGGGGGAGGGGAGGGAGAGAAAATTTAAAACTCAGAATATTATGGAAGTGAATGCTGTAAACTAAAAATAAATAAATTATTTTTAAAAAAAGAAAAGAAAACCACAAATTGGGTCATTAAAACCACACATTATTGGATAATGGCTGAACAACAACAAAGTCCCAACAATAAATTCTATGTTCATCATTTCAGAAAGGATTGTCAAGAGAAGGTTGGTCATCAAATAGTAATATTTATGGTTGTGACAACTAGAGTTATGATTGGGTGCCATTTGTATTGTCACCCAATCATAAATGAAGTCACAGATTCTTGAAGTCCTAAAGCTGAATAGTGCATTTTCTTCCACCAATAAAAAAAAAATTCAGAGACCTATCAATTGTTTTACATTGTATATTAACTAGCGAATTAATATCCTTCAAATGCTTCAACTTTTACAATCAGTATTTTTTGAAGCAATAGGAATAGATAAAAACTAAAAGTTATTAAATACATTTTCATAATTTAACATTACACAATATCAATAGTCAGAGAAATACTTGTCTGGCCTTTTCTTCTATCGAATCCATAATGCTTCTGACTTTAAAGGATCCCAAGAGGTCATTTGGCTCCTCCAGCTAAGTTACTGTCAACAATTTCAAGATTGGTCACCTGATATCTAAAGGGTCACATAATGAGTTTATGTCAGAGTTGATCCTAGAAATGAATTTCTTTCAAGTCTCCTAGTGCAGAATTCTCTCTATATTTTGTTTAGAAAGGGAGTCACACACATGTACAGACCTTAGAAGCTTGCTCAACTAATACAACCATTCCACATGGACAGTAGAGGTGGCTTCCAGGAGAATCATCCTGGTTTATAAGAGAAGTGCCTTGGAGAGACTGGAATATGTATTGACATTCAGTAATTGAATGGTGGGCTAATTAATGGTTTGATGACAAAGGGTCTCTGATTTCAGAGATGTTCAAAAAGGCCTATCAGCTTGGGCTACTTTTTTTTTCCACTACATTCATTTCTGAGGGATTTCAGTGACCCTCTCACAAAGTCTTTTGAGATCATGCAGCAAAATGAAGGCTTTAGGGCCTTCTTCCCCTCTGACACCATAGGGTTCCTACCCTTAGTTGTTGGCCTTATTTATTCACTATTTTCTTTTTTTAATTAAATTTTATGTTTATTTTTAGTTTACAACATTGATTTCCACAAGATTTTGAGTTACAAATTTTATCCCCATCTTTCCCCCACCCACCACCCCAAAATAGCCATCCCACTGTATACCCCCTCCCCCAATTTGCTCTCTCCTATATCCTCCCCCATCCATCTTCCCACTTTCCTATAGGGCAAGATGGATCTCCATACCCCAGTGAGAGTTTATCTTATTTCCCAGTTGCATATAAAAAAAATAATAATTTTTTTAAACATTTGATTTTACAATTTTGAATTCCAGATTCTTTCCCTTCTTCCCTCATTAACCACCTTTACTGGGAAGATAAGCAATTCAATATAGGTTGTGCATGTGTAGTTATGCAAAACATTTCCATAGTGGATATATTGTGAAAGATTATGTTTCTTTCCATCCTATCCCATCCCCAACTTGTTCTATTCTCTACTTTGACCCTGTCCTTTTTCAAAAGTATGTGCTTCCAACTACCCTCCCCCTGCCAACCTGCCCACCACTCCATCATTCACCCTATCATCCCCCTACTCTCCTGTAAGGCAAGATACCCAATGTAGAGTATATGTCATTCTCTCCCTAAGCCAAATTTAATAAGAGTAAGGTTGATCCATTCGCTTTTGCCTTCCTGTTCTTCCCCTCCATTGTAACAGTTATCCCTTGCCTCTTCTATATGAGATAATTTACCCCATTCTGTCTCTCCCTATCTCCTCTCATTATATTCATCTCTCACCTCTAAATTTTACCTTTTAAATATCATTCCTTCCTGTGCCCTCTGTCAATGCAGACCTGTACATATAAATACACACACTCACATAAGTATTCATATCCAGATTTACCCTGCTATATAGACATATATGTATATATACATATATATATATATATATAT
>CM053580.1:175863806-175881245 GCA_028627135.1 Pseudochirops cupreus | reverse complement strand
CAAAAAAAAAAAAAAAGAACTAGTAGCTTCCACAGGGTTCAGGATTTAGAATTATATCTTCCCATACATAATGAAATTTAGGATCTAAATGTTTCGATGACACAAAAGTGAATTGATCAGAACAAAAATCTTAGTGAAATCAAAATGTGGACAGAATTTCTTGGTAATTAATAATAAATTTATTAATTAGGCTAGCTGGTAACCAATAAATTCGTGTCAGTGGTTTCAGTAACCAACCTTCCTTTTCCAAGTTAAAATAAGAGTAAAGTTCATATGATTCTTATCCCCCTTATTTGCTGTACTTCCATGTTTGTGTATTCTTCTTTGAAATGTAAGAACAGTAAACTCTATTCTTCTTCATTTCATTCCTAATGTATTCCTTTTTCTTTCACCTCTTAAATCAATCCCACCTAGACCTAGAGTTTACCTTTCCTTGCCCACTTCTTTGTTGACATAGAGTTTTCCAGGTAAAATGGTCTTACTCCCAACCCCCATTGGCTGTAAGCACTTTATCATCATTTTTTGTTGTTCAGCTGTGTCCTACTTTCAGTGATCCCATGGACAGTACTGTCCACCATACTGGAGTGGTTTGCCATTTCATTCTCCAGTGAATTAAGGCAAACAGAAGTTAAGTGGCTTGCCTACAGTCACAGATCTAGTAAGTGTCTGAGGCCATATTTGAACTTAGGTCATTTCACCCTCTTCAAATTGCTTGAATACAGTCATTTATGTTTTATGTCTCTTGTTTGTGCCTTCCAGAGACTCTAGTAAATCCTCCACTTTCTACGAACTGCTCTGTTTTGTTTGTACTCCAATAAACACCATACTCCATCCAGAAAAACTGATCACCTGTAATCTTATCATCATGATAATTAACTCAATTTTTGATACTCTACATCTCTGAACTTCTCAGAGGCCTCTCCCATTTGATTAGAAAGTGGGATGGTGGAACACTAAACTCTTCCCAAAACCTTCCTTTCATTAATTCATTCAGTAAATATTTATTAAGTGCCTACTGTGTGTTAAATATTGTACTAAGCACTGGGGATACAAAAAGAGGCAAAAAATATTCTCTGCATTCAAAGAGCTTGCAACCTAATAGGGGAGAAAATATGCAAACAAATATATACAAAGCATGATATATACACGATAATAGAAAATAATTAAAAGAGAAAAAACACTGGAATTAAGAGAGGTTGGGGAGGGCTTCCTGTAGAAGGTGAGATTTTAGTTGGGACTTAAAGGAAGCAAGAGACATCAGAGGACAGAGTGTTGTAGGTATTGGGGAGCTCTGAAATTTCAGAATTCCAGATGACTCTCCACTTTCCATTAGTAGATCTTTTTGGTTTTGATTCCATGGAGTTAAAAATCTGATAGAATTTCAGAAAAGACTTACGGAATGGGAATCATAAAGGATATAGTTTTTTTTTTCAGCTTTATGCCATATACTAGGGCATAAAAACTCAGAAAAATTCAGAAATGCAGAAATATCAAAACATTCTATATTGATCACAACACAATGAAAATTATAGTCAATTGGAGTAATTTGAAGAAAGTATTCAAAGTCAAAAGAGGACTAAATGATATAATCCTAAAAATCATGTGATTCAAAAAAGAAATCATAAAAAAGATAATTTTATCAGAGAAATTGATAATGACATAACATACCAAAATTTGTTGGCTGAAGGCAAAGCAGTCCTCAGGACAAAATTTATCTCTAAATACTTTCAGAAACAAAATTAAAGTAGATCATTTCAATGAATTGACATACAAGTAGAAAAGTCATATTAAAAAATAGAAATTTGAAAAGAAATTTGAGAATTGATTTAATAATTATAAGTAGGTATTGATTTTTGAAAATATATAAAATAGATAAAAAGTTAATTTTTTTTCTCAAAAAGGAGCCAAAATCACATTGCTAATATGAAAATGAAAAAAGATAAATTACTACTGATGAAGAAGAAATGAAGGGAATTATTAGAAAATATTTTGCTAAATTATGTGCAAAACTATTAACAATTTAAGAGAAATAAATGCTTACAAAAATGAATGTTTAGACTAAGAGATCAAGAACTAGAGAATTTAAACAATAGGATTTCTTTAGAAAAACTGAAGAAACCATAAATGAATTCTCAAAGGAACAAAAAACCAGACCCAGGTGGATTTATAATTTAATTCTAATGTACATTCAAATATAAATGAACTCCAATACCACATTAATATCTTTATAAAATATAGAAAAAAAATCATCTTATGGAAAAAATGATACTGATATGTAAACAAGGGAGAGAAAAAGCAGAAAACAAAAACCATGGATCAAAATCTTCAGGACTGATGCAAAACTATTGGAAAAAATGTACAAAACCATATTAGCATGTTGAAAAGATTTACTATGATCAGCTTAGATTTATACTAAGAGTGCATACATAGTTCAACATTGGAAACACTATAATCATAATAAACCACATATCAGGATAGAGAAAAACGTTTGACAAAGGATGATAATCATATTTGTTTAAAACATTAGAATATTAGAATGCACAGGGATAAGTGACCCTATCTTTATGATGGTGAAGAGTATCTTTCATAAAATGAGAACGTACAAAAATCGTCACCATTTCTATATATATATTACTCATCATATCAGGAAGAAATTAAAAAAGAAATATTGTTGAAAATAAATATAGAATGCAGAAAATGTCTAGCAGTCCACCTCTTGAGACATGCTCAACATATGAATACAACTGCCAAAAGCTTTTTACAGAAATAAAAGGAGACTTTAAATAATTGGAGAAATATTGATTGCCTATGGTTGAGCTGCGACAATAGAATAAAATGACCATACTACCTAAATTAATTTGAAGATGTAATGTAATATTAATTAAATTACTAAGAGATTATTTTCTTTTACGAATTTAGACAAAATAACAACAAAACTAAATTGATTCATCTTAAGGTGCAAAAGGTAGAAAATCTCAAGCAAATATAGTGAAGGAAAACAAGGAAGACATTAAAGCGGTCTAACAGACCTCAGACTACAAAGTAGTAGTCATCAAAACAATTTAGTACTATTTTAAAAAAATAGAAAATTTGATAATTGGAAAAAACTAGACAAATAAGACCCAGAAGTAATGGAACATAAAAGTACAGTGTTCAATAGATCCAAGCATATCAACTAAGACAAAAAATTCAGATAACACTAAAAAGTAATCTGGAAGAAATTATGTTTATAGGAGAACACTGTGCACAGTAGCAGACACATTGTGCAATGACTGATTTTGATAGACTTAGTTCTTCTCAGTAATGCAAGGACCTAAAACAGTTCCAAAAGAGTCATGATGGAAAATGACATCCACATCCAGAGAAAGAACTATGAAGTCTGAACGAAGATTGAAGCAGACTATTTGCTCTCTTTTTTTTTGTTTTGTTTTTTCTTCATCATAGTTCCTCCCATTTGTTCTAATTCTTCTATACAACATGACTAATGTGAAAATGTGTTTAATAGGAATGTATATATGGAGCCTAGATCAGATTGCACACCATCTTGGGGAGGGGATGGAGAGAGGGGAAGGAGGTAGAGAAAATTTAAAACTTATGGAAGTGAATGTTGAAAACTAAAAATAAATTAATTTTTTAAAAAGAAAAAAAGAAATTAGGTCTACACTGAGATGTTATAACACTTGCCACAATAAATTCAAAATGGATACATCACCTTTATATAAAAGACTGCAGTATAATCAAATTATAGGACAAAGGCAGGGCATGCCTTTCATAGTTATGGCTCAGGGAGAGAGCTCTTACTTAACCAAGGTTTGAAATGATCATAAAAGATAAGTAGATAATCTTGATTACATAAACTTGAAAAATTCTGCAAAGTAAAATCAATATTGTTAGAATAAAAAGGGAAACAAGTAGGAAAATACACTCCCAGAAAATTTTTCTGGTAACCATCTAACATACATAATATATATGTATGTATGTATGTGTGTGTGTGTGTGTGTGTGTGTGTGTGTGCATGTCTGTGTGTGTGTATTTAAAACAAGTTTTTTTGGGGGGTGGAGCCAAGATGTCAGAGTAAAAGCAAGAAGTTGTCTGAACTTCCACCCCAAACACTCCAATACCTGTAAATATGATTCTAAACAAATTTTAGAACTACAGAACCAACAAAGTGACAGAGAGAAACAAATCTCTTGCTGAAGGCAGCCTGTCAGGCTGACAGGAAGAGGATATCACACCAGACTGGGAGCTGTGCACAGTCTCACATGAGCTGCATGATACCAGACCCAGAGCAGCCCCAGTCAATGGCCCAGACAGGGCAGAGAAGACTTAAGGAGAGTGAATCATCAGCAGCCATGGTGGTTTCCAGACTTCTCAACCCATAAACGCCAAAGAGAAAGTAAAAGGTCAGTGGGGAACTCTGTTGGAACTGGGTGACAGAAGAGAGCAGTCTGGCCCCTGCCCCGGAGGTGAGAGTGACTGCAGCAGCTGCTGCATGGCTGCCTCTGGAGCTCTTGGCCTGCAGATCCTAGAGGGACCAAGTGGTCATTCAGAGGGTAATCACTCTTGATTTGGCCTGCTTGGATCTGAATCACGGTCTTGGGTGGTAGTCCTGGGGTGTGTGGCCAGTGTGCCAGAGCTTGGGATGTCTGTAGAGGGGGCACTCTCCTCGTAGCTCTGACAACATGTACAAAAACCCCAATGATTTGGGACACAGCTCTTTCCACTTTGAAAGCAGAGTTCTACTGTGGCAAAAGAGCTCAAAAATCAAATAATTGGCTAGCAAAATGAGCAAGCAGAGGAAGCACAATCAGACCACAGAGTCCTTTTCTGGTGACAAAAAGGACAAAACACAGAACCAGAAGAAGTCAACTAAGGCAAAACTCCTGCATCAAAAACTTCCAAGAAAAATATGAGCTCATTATGGCCCATGGAGGAGCTCAAGAAGGATTTTGAAAATCAAGTAAGAGAAGTGGAGGAAAAATTGGGAAGAGAAATGAGAATGATGCAAGAAAATCATGAAAAGTGAGTCAACAACATGACTGAAGAAAATAACACCTTAAAAAATAGACTAACTCAAATGGCAAAAGAGGCCCAAAAAGCCAATGAGGAGAAGAATGCCTTAAAAAGCCAAAATGCTCAGATGGAAAAGGGATTTCAAAAACTCACTGAAGAGAATAATTATTTTAAAATTAGATTGGAGCAAATGGAAGCTAATGACTTTATGAGAAATCAAGAGACTATAAAACAGATCCAAACAAATGAAAAAATAGAAGGCAATGTGAAATATCTCATTGGAAAAACCACTGACATGGATAATAGATCCAGGACAGATAATTTAAAAATTATTGGACTACCTGAAAGTCATGATCAAAAAAAGAGCCTAGAAATCTTCCTTCAAGAAATTCTCAAGGAAAATTGCCCTGATTCTAGAACTAGAAATTGAAAGAATTCACTGATCACCTCTTGGAAAAGATCCCAAAAAGAAAACTCCTAGGAATATTATAGCCAGATTTCAGAGTTCCCAGGTCAAGGAGAAAATATTACAAGCTGTCAGGAAGAAACAATTTGAGTATTGTGGAAACACAATCATAATAACACAAGATCTAGCAGCTTCTACCCTAAGGGATAGAAGGGCTTGGAATATGATTTTCTGAAGGTCAAAGTTGTTAGGATTAAAACCAAGAATCACCTACCTGGCAAAAATGAGTATAATGCTTTAGGGGAAAATATGGTCATTCAATGAAATAGAAGATTTTCAAGCATTCTTGATGAAAAAAACCAAGCTGAACAGAAAATTTGACTTTCAAATACAAGAAGCAAAAGAAGCATGAGAAGGTAGACAGGAAAAAAAATCATAAGGAACTTATTAAAGTTGAACTACTTACATTCACACATGGAAAAATGATCATTGTAATTCATGAGATTTTCTCAATATAAGGATAGCTGAAGGGAATATATATGTATATATATGTGTACACATACATATATATGTTTATATAGGAGGGTGTATGTCTATATAAATCCATATGTGAATGTGTGTATATATGTGTACATTTATACATAGACAGAAGGCACAGGATCAATTGAATAGGAAGGGTTGATATCTAAAAAATAAAATTAAGGGGTGAGAGAGGAATATAATGAGAGAAGGAAATAGGGAGAGATAGAATAGGGTAAATTGCCTCATATAAGAGACAAGAGAAAACTGTTACAATGGAGGGAAAGAATAGGAAGGTAAAAGGGAATGGGTCAACCTTATCCTCATTGAATTTGTCTTAAGCCATTTGAATATCTTACCCTACAGGAAAATAGGGAGAAAGGGCATAAGATGGGGGATGATAAAAGGGAGGGCAGATTGGGGGAGAGGGTAGTTAGAAGCAATACTTTTGAAAAGGGACAAGGTCAAATAGAAAATAGAGTAAGTGGGGGGCGGAATAGGATGAAGGGAACTATATTTAGTCTGTCACAATATAACTACTATGGAGACATTTTGCATAACTACACATGTACAACCTATGTTGAATTGCCTATCTTCCCAGTCAGGGTGGGTGAGGAGGGAAGAAGGGAAAGAATCTGGAAATCAAAGTTTTAAAAAAAAATGTTAAAAAAATTGTTTTTTATGTGCAACTGGGAAATAAGATATACAGGCACTGGGGTATAGAAATCCGTCTTCCCCTACTAGAAAGTCAGAGGGAGAATGGGGAAAGATTTAAGAGAGCAGATTGGGGGAAGGGGTATTCAGTAGGTTTGCTTTCTTGGGTTGGGGGGGTAGGGAAAAGATGGGGAGAAAATTTGTAACTCAAAATCTTGTGGAAAACGAATGTTGAAAACTAAAAATAAATTTAAATAAATAAATAAGTAAAAGTATTTAAAAAATAAAATAAAAATTGGTCTGGCTAAAAAAAAAATACCCAAGTTTTGTCATGGTTTATTAAAAAGTATTCTTTTAAACAGTTTACTTTTCACTGGTCTGTTCTGGCATACTTCGTATTTTTTTTTAATTTAAAAATACTTTATTACTAAAAAAACAACAAGAACAACAACAAAACCCATTAACCATCATCCAAGCCTTCAGTCAGTCACAATCTTTTTGCTTGTGAAAGGTCTTGCCTCCATGTTGGTGGCTGCTGACTGATCAGGGTGGTGGTGGCTGAAGGTTGGGATGGTTGTGGCAATTTCGTAAAATAAGATAACAACGAAGTTTGCCCCATTGATTGACTCTCCCCTTCACATGACCCCTTAGAGGCCATTATAGGGTTATTAATTAGTCTAATTTCCATATTGTTGTGTCTCGGGAAGTAGGGAGGCCACGTCTGTGTGCTTTCTTTTGGCTAAGATGAGTGGAAACTGGCCCTGAGCCCCTTCTGTAGTCTGGCTATGCCATCCCTGGTATCTCCCAAGCTGACAGCTGCCTCCTCAGATCTCTGCTTGCTTCCCTAGGCTTGTCCTGGTTCTCTGATTTCCAGTCTAGTGAACTGTTTGCAAGCCTAGAAACAAGTGGTAAGGAATAGTGAAAAGTGTTCTATGTTGTACCCTGAAGAGCTCCAGGCTTCCGCAAAGCAACCTGAGCAGTGTGTCAAAGGGACGTGATAATGGTGGACATTTAAACCTACTTGGCAAAGCTGTCTGCATTGTTGCCTGTGTTCCAGTCAATGGGGACACCCCTGGCTATTAGTCTATGTGACTTCTTGTTGGTTTAGAATCAATCACAGAACACAATGTAGGAACCACAGCCAGCTGATCACTGGTATGCCTCAGTAGTATGGGTAAGATAATTGCCGCTCATTTATAGTCTTATGTTTTTGCACCTTTGCCTGTTCTGGGTTGGATAAAGCCAGAAGGTTTGCAGGGAAACACACAAAAAGCAAGACTCTTCTGATGAAGAGCAAGGCAGTGCAACAGTGGCAATTAAGCAGGCCAGTTTCAGGAAAACTAGAGTGTGGTCTTGGACACAAACTGGTCACATGAACCTCTCAAAGTGGTAGAGAAGGTGTGGATATGCGTTAGGAGAGGGCTTTTCCTTACCTGGGAACTTCCTATGCCAATGAAATCACTGTTCCAGTTCCTCTCCACAAACCAAGTTTGAACTAGCTACCTATCACAAATGTAGAAGAAACACAAACAATGATAGCTATTACTTCTGGAGATTCTCACACAGTTTATCTCATATCACTAAGTTTTTAAAAAGACTCCCCCAGGTCAGGCAACATGAAGCCAGATAATGACAGGTTCATTGACAAGAGAGCCAAGGAATCTATAGAAGGGCTTCCTTAGCAGCAGACCAGGAGACCTGGCCAAGGCTTGGCAAGATTATTGAGATCTATAGGGAAGCTAACGATCCTTGACTCACCTGAGTCCAGTAAAGCTCCCAGGTGAGCCAGACCCCATCCCCGAGGTCTGCCAAGTTTTCTTCCACTCTGAATGTTAGCTGAACATTAGCACTGGTCCCTTGATCTTCAGCCTTGGGCTTCAGTTTTCAGCAGCACCCTGCCCCTTCTAGTGTTTCCTGCATTGGGAACAGCTGGGCTTTCAGGGCATGGACAGAAGTGAGATTGAGAGAGCAATCTCTCCCTGATTGGGAAGAGGACACTCTGGGAGAGTCATGCTGTATAGAGAACTCCACACATTCTCTTTCAGCTTTACTTGTGATATCCAAGTTGCTGAGCTGACGGTGAATGGAGAAGCTGAGCCTTGCTGCATAAAGCCCACTTCCTCTAGGGATGGAGACGCAGCAGCTGGAGGAGAGGAGAGGAGGCTAACCTGATAGGAGACCAAGTGAGAATGCTACTGAAGCATACCTTGCCCTCTGACTGAGCAGCTATGTTGGGCTGGAAAAATGTTTGAAATAAGCACCAGGGAAACACCATCAGCTAAATTGTTGCTCAGCCCAATGTTGGCTTTCCTTTAAGCCTTAAACGCATTGGTTCTCAACCTGTGAGTTATGTTCAAGTTGTAACAATGAAAATACATCCTGTGTATCAGATAGATTCATAACAGTAGCAAAATTAGAGTTATGAAATAGCAACAAAAATAATTTTATGGTTGGGGGTCACCACAACATGAGGAACTGTATTAAAGGGTCGCAGCATTAGGAAGGTTGAGAACCACTTAAAGTTTAAGGAAACATCTGAGGTGCTGGGAAATCAAGAAAGATTGTGTTTATGGCATCCACCTGCCCTAAGAGCCTTATCAGACAACGGAGATGAGATTAGTCTGGCAAGACTTATTCTTAACGAAACCTTGTTGGTTTCCAGTGATTACATCACCTTTTTCTAAGTGCTCAAAAACTTACCTATTTAATGTACTCAAACTTGGCTCTGGGGTGATGGCAAGCTTATGGGCCTGTACTTTCCAGTATCCACCTTTTTCCCCTCTGAAAATTGGGATGGTTCTTTCCCATTTCCAGAAGCAGGGCTGATGGGTGGAAGTTCCAGGGAAGCAGATTTTTACTCTCTCAGGAGAAAACTTCCTTTTTTTTTTTTTTGGATTCAGGGTATCCAAGAATGGAATGGACTGCCTGTGTACATCTCTGGTTTCCCATCCTCTGAGACCTTTGAGCAGAGGCTGGGGAGGTGAGCACTTGGTAGGGTTTCTGCCATGGCATTCTCACAGTGCATGCTCTACCCAACCTTCTGGCAGATTTATAGGTTGCATGATGCCCAGATTTCCAAAAGCTTCCTGCTACCTCTTTCCCAGTCCCATGTCTGGTGGTCTCTCTTGGTACTGTATAATGGTGAAGAGATTACCCACAAAGAGGGTTAGGGTTGCTCTTGAGACCCCCAAAATACCAACATTCTGGGTCCCGCCAAAAGAATTCGACTCAAGTCTTCTCGAAGCCAAAGAAAAGCAAAGTTTATTGCAAGTTCACCATGTGAGGTAGACTTTTAAGGAGCCAGTCTATGCTAGGTCATTCCATGGTGCTCTCACACAGAGCAAGTCTGTGCTAAGACAATCTACTGTGCTCTCACACCACATGGAAGGAAGATGGGGTCTTATATACAGAGGTCTGGGGGTGGTGTAGAGGAGGAGTTTGGGGAGGGTCTTCAGGAGGAGTCAATGAGGTCAGACTTCAATAATGAGTTTGGGGAGGATCTTCCGGAGGAGTTAATGAGGTCAATGCAAGGGTAAATTGATATTTTGATAGGCTCAAGGGTGGGAAGTAGATGAACAATGGAGGGCTAGGCTAGTAACAGAGGTTTTGGCCCAGCCACAATGAAAAACTTATGGCCTCTGCAAATGCCTCATCAAGTGGGAAGATTCAATCAGACTTCAAGAGGTTTTTAGGCCTATACAATTTATCCTGTTTCCAATCAAAGACTCTCAGTATGCTCAAAGGCAAGGCTCAAAGGCACTTGATTAGCTAAAACTTAATCCAGAAAAACCGCAAAAAAATCATATTTTGCTTGCTGTTACAGTTATATTGGATGATCTCTGAAGAAAGATAAGGGAATAAGCATTTATATAGTGTCAACTATGTGCCAGGCAATGGACTAAACGGTTTATAAATATTATCTCAGTTGATGGAGATAAACCTGTTTTCAGTGGCTTGGACATTTTCCTGACTAGACAGAAAATGGTAGTAAAAAAATAATTATAAAAATCACTGAAACACACAACTACCACCAAACAATCAGAGAATATAAAGGATTATCTCTCATACAAAATAGTTGTCAAAAAATAAATATCCACTAATTTTATTTGTATCAGAGTTTAGATAAAATGAGGAAGCAGGTATTGTGACAATCTGGAAACAGATCTAACAAATCTTGGACATTTTTTCTATTCTTGTTTCCTTTCATTTAGTTTTCATAGGAAATTGTAGATGGGAAAATCTAAGCATGTATGTATGTATGTATGTATGTCATATTCTTGGGTTTTTTTCATACTTTATCATGATAAAAGAAGATTCAGAAAATGAATGGGTGGGTGGTATTGGTTAAGTTGGGATTCAGTCACTTAAAATTTGGAGAGTGGAAAAAGAAGTTTTTGAAAATAATTTTTAAGAACAATGTAAAAATTGTACCTTAATTTTGCTAACTGAATTATTTTGCTTCTCCTTTTAAAAATATTTTTGAATTTAAAGACCTTGTCCTTGTAAACATTTTAAAAAAACAATTAAATAGAAGACTTTTTTTCTAATATTTTAAATAATTTTCATGAAAAAAATTACTGAATGGAATTAAGCCATTAATAGGCATTTCATGACCACAAGGCATCTGGTCTGTTGCTTTCACAATACCGCTTCAATATGTTAAAACAGATATTGGTTACCCATTGTGTTACCTTCTTCTCACACTGAAGTCTAGAGAGGTGTAGAGTTAATGGGAAAGTGGTTAGGATTTGCTCCTAAGATAAAATGCATCCTCTAAAGGGAACATAAGCTTTATTTAATAATTGACAGTCAGATAAGCATAGGAATAGAAGGACAATGATTTTGATAACAACACCAACAACATAAAATAAGCAACACTATGCAGATAAGCAGTAAAATAGAGATACTAACAGAAATAGAAAACATCACCAATTCAGGGAAGCACCAACTCCTGATCTCTCTGGCTGGGGAGCCCTGAGATGGACAATCAAGGTCCCGATGGGAAAGAGGATCCTCTCCATGGATGAGACTCCAAAGTCAGAGAGTATGCACAGTTTTTTAGTACTAGTTGGAATAAAGAAGGCAGAAATCCAAGACAGAAATATGGAAAGTGGACCATATACCCTGGATTTGGCCACAACCTGAGGTGGACGTCAGTTCCTAGCCATATGAAGTGTGTTTTGTGAGGACTTGGCCTTGTTTTCCTAAAACATGCTTCTTTATCATAAAAAAGGGGGAGCTTGGCTGAAGCTCCCAGTCACATGAGTTTGTTGACTTTAGCTGCTTCCTTGCTCCAAGGATTCTCAAGATTAGAGTCAGGGGTTTTGGCAGTCCTCATGGGGCACACAGAGAACATGGAAGAACTTCTAATAATGATTAATTATGGATTATTGATCAATCATTAATTTTTCAAGAAGTTAAATGACTTGCCAAGGGTCACATGGCTAATAAGTGTCTGAGGCATGTTTTGAATTCAGATCTTCCTTACTCCAAGTCCAGTGTTTTATTTACTATACTATAGTACTTCAAATCATATGGATATAACACCAAATGTCTTTGTTATTATTGCAAACTCACAGAAATTACACACATACACAATGTGTGTATTATTATTATTATTATTTTGACTTTAATCAGACCCCTTGTCTTCCTTTTTATTTCAAGTACCATCCTTTCACCCAGAAGTCTCTAATTTTTGGAACCACCCATCTGCCAAATTATTCCATCTTCTATTCTGAGTCTGCTTTGACTGACATCTACTGATTTCTTGGTTCATAGGGGGAAATGCTATCTTTTCTCATCATGCCTGGAAAATATTCTTCTCTCTATAGGTTATGATCCACATTAACTCTACCGAATAACTATCAGTCTCAATTTTAGAGACAGCAATAGTTCTCCAGTTCAGAGTTGTTCCATACCTTACAGAGCTATGAATGGAATTGTGACACCTGGAGTAAAGAAACTAGGTGTGTGTGGAGATAGTTTACCTGTCTGGGAGTTAAGGAGACTGGGGAACAAGGAGGCCAAGGTGTTTGAAGCAAATAGGGATTAAAGTAAAGAATAAGAATGCAAACTTCTTATTGAGGAGCTAAATTTCCACTGATAACAGTATAAGAATCAGGAGAGAATGGATATTCTGAGGGAAGGTGGTTGTTGATTGACATTGGTAGAGAGAAGTTTTGAAAATGACGTTGGAGGAAAGAGAATAAGTTATCTCATCCTTGTATCCCTATGTTAGGGATATGAAAGGAGTAACTACACCTGGAGAAGGCTCCAAAACATATAGTGTCTTTGAAATAAAATTAGGTTTCAGTGATACCAGAAAATGGAAGGAATGTGAAAGGAATAGATTTAAGATAAAGGGGAAGTTAAGGAACAGTGGAAAGGAAGAGAAGAAGGGGATAGGGATTAGGGTCATGTCGCTATGTTATCAATAAATAATATTAGTATATGCTTGCTCCCCTTCCAGACCACCCTCAAGTAAATCAATTTCTTTTTTCACTGAATTGACGAGATCCTTAACATGCACACAAAGAACAAAATCTAAATGATTTTGGTTCCATTAATTTGGAATCTATGGTCATTTGACCTGGGCTGGGCTAAGGTACTGTTATATACTCTATATAAAGACAACTTTGTTCAGAAAATGACAGGATTGATTGTACAAGGCATCACCAAATCACCTAAGAATGCAAAATTTTTGAGAATTTATTAACCAATATTTTTGGTAGATATCACTTACAATAGAAACACCACAAAGACTGGGCTCACACAAACTTGGGTCCAAGCCTGTCACCTGATTCCAAAGCATTAGTTTCTTTCTTTGCTTCACTGGTCCCACCTTAGAGAAACTCCAGGAAAATTTTAAAAACAAAACTGAGGCATAACTTATATTTAGGTTATCCCTAAAGGGTACCTTGCTCTAGCATAGGTACTCAATGTACAAGATGGACCTACCTTTATTTTGCCCAGCACAGGAAATGCATACTATATACAAAGAATTCATGGAATCCACAAAGAAATATAGAAACATAAAGCACTCAAATAAATCATTTTTTTTTTGGAGTCATTTCAATCGTGTCCAACTCTCTGTGATCTCATTTGGGGTTTTCTTGGCAAAGATACTGGAGTAGTTTGCTATTTCCTTCTCCAGCTCACTTTACAGATGAGGAACTGAGATAAACAGGGTTATATGACTTGTTCAGGGTCACCTAGTAAATGTCTGAGACTGGATTTGAACTCTGGTCCTCCTGACTCTAGGACCAGGTCTCTGTCCACTGTGCCATCTAGCTACCCAGAAATAACTAATTAGATAACCTGTAAAATGTAGAGACACTGAGGAAACAATGAACAAATACTCTACATTCACTTCAGATCTTCCCTGACTAAGCAATTCATAGAATCAATAGGGTCGGCAGGGTCCAGATCTGATTTCATCTCCCTCACCTCACAATATACAATATGCAATATCATAGCTTTAGTTCTTCAGCTACAGAGCAATACTCTGGTGAGGCTCCTTTTTCTTCTCCCAGAGATACACTATTAAGGAAAAAAAAATTTCTGGGAAGCCTGTGCCCAGTTCTTGAATATAGGAACTTTCCAACTCAGAATTACATACCAGAAAATTATTAATGCTGGAAGTGTTCACTCCTGAGATCACTCGTCTCTGACCTGCTCTTATAAAAGGAAATAGAATGTCAGAAGAAAGACATGAAGTGGAGGTCCAGGAACTCCCCTCCCAGGCTTGCCTAGACAAATGGGAGTCTTCTTACTAGGTGCTTCTTTGTCAATTCACCATTCTTGTTCCTAGTATTGGTGGGAACAAGGAAAAATTTCTTGCCCAACCTTGTCAAACTCCAGTCAGAAGTTCAAGTATGAGAAAACACAGAAAAAGAAAGAGATAAATGTTATTAACTGTCTCAAAGTTTATTCTTGTACACCCGAGAGAGGGTGGCTTCTTTGACAAAAAAGTTCATCCTTCTGAACCTCAATTGATGATTGATATCAAGATGCAACTCCAGTCTCTTAAGCTTAATTAATAAGTTGTCAATCCTCAAGTCTGTCTTCTAGGAAGTTGTCCTATGTTCTTGGGGCTAATTTCAAGCAATGGAAAGGTGTTTTATAGGAATTATTTTCAAAATGGACAGATATGTGTTTAATATAATAATGGAAAAGGTGAAGGCAAAATCTAATGCATATCTCACATATTAAGGCTTATTGGATGATATGAGACAAAGCTGGCCAGATTAGATATACATCAAACACAGGGAGTAACAAGGAGGCCAAAGTGTCATTTGGTGCTTTCAGACTAGGGATCTGCTAGGGATAGGGAGAATATCTCCAGGTCTTTAGAGTCCTTGGTCGTTGACCAACCTTCTTCATGTTTATACAAGCATTAGTATTCAAGTGAAGGGATCAGGGGAAGTCTTCATCAGTAATACAATTTAAGGCTAGCTTCTTTTTGCTTATATAAGGGATAAGCTCTGCTTCTGATGTCACTTCTTTGGTTAGACTATGCTTTTCAAGCATTCTTGGGTGTTTAAGAGCATTAATTGATCATGATGCCCCACATGATTTATTTTTAAGGAAATTCAGCCTTAGTACAAATTATAGAGAGATTTTCACCAGCTTCAGATATGAGTAGCTATCATCTGGGGGAAATCTTATGAAGGGTTGAATCTGATAATTAACATGTCAATCAAAGAAGCAACAAGCACTTATTATGCACCTAAAATGTGGCAGTATAACAGATATCTACATGATCTAGCATACTGTAACATGGTTACTATGACAATGAATAAGAGGAGAAGAATAGAGGAACCCTCTTCTTCCTCAGTCTTGGGCTCTTGGCTCACGAATAACACTAGTCTAGGGGAATGATAGCTTCAGATTATGTGTCTTTCTTTTTAAGAGAAATGCAAACCAAAACAACTCTGAAATGTCAACTCCTACTCAGCAAATCAGCAAAATAAGGGCACCTGTAGAGTGGACAAAAGAAGAGATGAATCAATTTTATCGGTGTTGTAGGAAGATGGACACAATAATATTCTGTTGGCATAGCTGTTCATTGGTCTTATCATTCTGGAATTATGTAAAGAAGATGACTAAAATGTATATACAAATAGACCCAGAAATGTAGCAGCTATGCATATACCCCAAGGAGGTAAATGATGGAAAGAAATGTAACAACAAAGTATTTATGGCAAGACTTCTTGCAGTGGCAAAGTCAATCAGTCTGTATGAATTTTATAGGCACTTATTGTGTGCCAGGCACTGTGCTAAATGCTAAGGATGTGAAGAAAGGCAAAAGATAGTCCATGCTCTCAAGAGGCATACAGTCTATCTCTATCTTTATATCTATGTCTATGATTCATATACTCAAATTTCTCTCTCTCTCTCTCTCTCATTCACACACACACAGACACACACACACACACACACACACACACATCAACAGAGGGAAGGCACTTGAATTGGGATTGAGAAAGACCTCTTGCAGAAGATAGGATTTTAGCTTGGATTGTTAAAAACAAGTAGCAGAGGTATGTTATATATGTCCGTTGGAAAAGGAACAAACTATTCCTTAGAAAGTAGCTGGAGAGATAGCAAGGGGAAAAGTCCCAGCCCAAATTTGTCAAATAAATTGTATTGGTCACTTACCCCAAGATAAAGGATGCAAATTTATATGTACTTGTTTTGATACCTATTCAGGTATACTACTGGCTTGTCCTTATAAGAATGCAACCCAGAAAAACACATGTAAACTCTAGATCTCTTAAGTCTAGATTATGGAACCCCAATGCAAATTCAAAGTGACAATGAGTCACATTTCAAAGGTAATGAAATGAAGAGATATTGTATATTGCACAATATAGAATGGATGTATCATATTCCATATTATCCATGAGCATCTGGGTCAATTAAATGAATGAATGAATTATTGAAAGTACAGTTAAGGAAGTTGAGTTATAACAATTCATATCAACATTAAAAGGATAATTTGTTTACTGCTTTATGTAATTTGAATAACAGATCATTGGGAGGAATTCCTTTAGTTTTGTTTAGGAGCACATAAGTAGGACAGAAAAAGCATGTCAATGAGAGTAATCCCCAAGCTTGGGATTTCACAAGACAGATCAATGAAAAGACAGGGAAGCAAGATATTTAAGAGAGGATAGTATGAACTGGTGAACTACATGTTTAAATTAATAAGAGAGAAAAGTGAAGTCAATGTAATACCAATGGCCTGAGAAGGTACTAAGGATTAGAAAGACTAGAGGTCACAATGAGGACAGAGAATATGTTTAGGAGGGGCAAGACTTAGGGAAGGATAATAAAGAATTATGATCAGATAGAGGAATGTCTGTATTTTCATTCATGGATGTGTAATAGGTGATGGCAAGATCTAAGATATGGTTATATGAGGAAGTAGTAGATCATGAGATTTGAGAAGATTTTTGGAGACTATGATTTTTGAGGAAACAATAGCATGAATGGTAAAGTACCATAGTATAAGAGGAGAAGTTGGGGAAGAGAAAGTGAGAAAGAAGGAAAAAATGACCCGGGGACTGTTGTACAACCACTGCAATAATCTGAACTGGGTGTCAAATTTGATAGAGTGATTTTCAAAAGAAGAGATGTTGCTGAGTAATATAATAATAGCTAGCAGTTTTATAGAGCTAGGTCATGATTAGTAGAAATAATGAATCCTATGAGCTTCTACATTAAGGGATTGAAGGGCCTGGAATATGATATTCCAGAGAACAAGGGAGCTAGGATTAAAACCAAGAATCACCTACCCAGAAAAATTGAGTATAATGTTCCAGGGGAAAATATGGTCATTCAGT
>CM053580.1:175810839-175857108 GCA_028627135.1 Pseudochirops cupreus | reverse complement strand
ATATATATATATGTATACCTCTCTATATATCTATATCTATTATCTATATAGATATCTATGTATCTATATAGATAAATATATATATCCTCTCTCTCTCTCTCTCTCTCTATATATATATATGTATACAACAGAGTCTAATAATTAGACTGACTACCAAACTGAAGGTCTACAAAGCTGTTGTGCTGACCTAATTATTGTATGCCTATGAAACCTGGACAACATATCAACACCATGACAGAAAACTAGATTGCTTCTATTTGAATTGTTTTAGGAAGATTCGGAAGATCACCTAGCAGGATAAGATGCCAGACAATGAAGTCCTTTCTTGAACTAAACTGCCAAGAATTCAAATTCTACTACAGAAAGTGCAACTCTAATAGGCTGGACTGTTCAAATGCATAATATATGCTTGCCTAAAAGGCTATTTTATGGAGAACTCACACAGATGAAGCCTTCACTTGGCAGTCAGAAGGTGTGACACAAGGACATTTTCAAGGTCTCTCTGAAGAACTTTGTAGTTGATTGTGTGACATGGGTGACACTGGCAAAGGATCACCCAGCATAGTGTTCCCTCATCAAAGGAGATGCTGTGCCCTATGATCAAAACAGAATTTAAGTAGCTCAAAAGAAATGCAAGATGTACAAATTTAGAGAATCTATCTAAATGTTCACATGGACCATTTGTGCCCAACCTGTGGTAGAGCATTCCAAGCTCATATTGATTTGATCAGCCAGAGTCAGATGAACTCTAATTTGACTCTAACATAGTAATGTCATTTTGGTCCTCTTCAAAAACAAAGGTCAACAACCAACAGAGAATATGTGATTTGCTTATGTGGGGAAGATCTGCAAAACCAGCACTCGTCAATGAAGAATGTCAGACCATTTTCTCTTCCTGATACATCACTTTCATCAGTGTCTCCTCATGCTCTTTTGGTGTCCTTCCAAAGACAATTTGATCATCTTAGATCTGCCATCAGCACACAGATGCCAATATTTCTAAGCAATTCATGTCTCCGTTTCCTCCATCAGCCTTTAGGAAGTACCAGATTCCTTTTTGAGGCCTTGCGGCATATGCTCAAACTGATAAAAAAAATCCTCTAGAACTGATGAAAACAGTCTCCTTTTTTCCTGTCAAAGGAATCTGATAGCACTTAGTAAGATGGAGAGCCACTGGCTGCCTAGTAGATGATCCTGAGCATCTTTGTATGGTGTAATATTCCACTTCAGTTTATTCCAAGTGTCTACATATATTTATATCTTTCCATTTTTCTTCTGGAGCTAGAGTCACTAAAGTCAAATTTTTTGAGATCTACTTCTGAGTTTGAAAGGCCAGTGGTCTTATGATACTAATTATGCTTGACTTTTTTTTTTGCAGGTTTTTGAAAAGACTGAATGAATGATCAGATATAATTATGCATCAATCTCATGTCCCAGCTCAATGTTTGTAGTATACTACCAGTTTTTTTTAATAGGCTAGAACTGGCTCTGACAACACCAATATTGGTTGGTGTATCTGCCATGGTGTCCATCTTTCTGCTGACACCATCAACTTCCTTTGGAAACTTCATGTTCACACTGTTATATCACTGATGAAGGGAGTCTTTGTAACTCATTCCTCCATGTCTAAGCCTTTTCAAAGGCTAAAATGGTATGCCACTCATCAAAAAGGTAGACTACCTCAGTTACTTGAGATATACTATCAAAGACAGCAGTGTAATCCATGTTTCCAATATTAACTACACCCTTTTTGTGGGGTTCTACAGACCAAGATGGAGTGGACCCATAAGGAATTGATAAAGACCTCATTGTTACTATTCTGGGATATTACTATTCTGAGACCTGGAGTGACCTTGTTCCTAGCCCATCTCCTTTTCCCATTGCTCATTATTTGGAAATCAATACACCAACTACAGACTTTTTCCCCTTAAGTGAAGAATCAGTTGTGTGTCCTTCCAGGCCATGGTTGTATTAAAGGATTATATTACTTCCCCAGATGTGTCCTGTTGGTGATGTTCTTGAATCAAGTAGTCATGGCCTCTAGTCACTTGTTCCTTTTTCTTTCCAAAGAGAACTGATTTTTTTTTCCTGTTTCACTTCTTGACCAATTACTTTTGAGTTTGTATCTACAAGTATACTCTCTTGCTTCACTTCCAAGGCCCATACATTATAAGATATTTTTGTGCCTATCAAAACCAATCCTTCCCAAGTTGAGCCTTCTTTGTAAAAGCATTATGGATGACCATCTGTTAGTATTTGCCTCACATCAGCTAACTAGAGTAGTGGTACCCAGGTCTCAAGTAATATACTAGTACAGGACATGGCTGTGTATCAGATCTCCCCATGTTTGCTGACTAACTTTATTGGCTTTCTCAGTTGCTTTGGCACCTCTCTGTCATCGTCTCTATAATCAGGCATCCTGACTATAACTTCAGAAGATTTTTCTCCTTTACACTGAACAACAGAATTGATAAGTGTAATATGTGCTTCAAGAGGATTTTCAGTATCATCATATTGTATCTTAGGTTTTGCAGATATGCCTGCCATGTGTTGGTGAGCTGCATGACCTTTAGGTTCTGCACTAAGCAAAGAGCTGCTCCTGAAAGGCTCTCCATCAATATATTCCTCTTTTCTGACTCTGCTGAAATGTATTCAATCCAATCTAATCCAAAAAACACTTATTAAGTGCCTACTACGTGCCAATCACATAATTAATAAAAAGAAAGATAGACTCTGTCCTTAAAGAGTTTACAATCTAATGGGTGAAGACAAGGCACAGAATGAGGCAGGAAATTGGTGGTGGTGGGGGGAGGGATATCCAAATTGCAGGTATCTTATTCCTTGGAGTTGAAACCAGGCAAAGCAGGAGATGCAGATTAGAGTGATCAGAAAAGTCCAGTCTTTGCCCTCTATAAAGGAAGGAATCAGGAGGAGTTTAGTACTCTACTCTCTGGCCCTCCAATTAGAAAGAAGAGGAAAATGAGGGAGGTGGTCTCAAAGTTTGACTTAGAAGCATGGTGATGAGATTAGAAGTGATCAGTTTAACCTTAGAGGGGCATTTCCTTCCCTGGAATTGAAGCCAAGTCAGGAAATAGATGCAGAGTGGAGTGTATTTATGTCTCACTAAAGGCTGGTCCAGGGCTTAGCACAGAGCCTGGTACATAGTGCTTAATAAATGCTAATTGACTGAATGACTGGCTAAACCAAGCTTTCCATGATTATTCCCTTGTGGAGCACAATTTCTGTACTAAGAAAATTCCTAACTTGGGCCTATAGTACCTCTCTCATATGGAAAGCCTGGTCTCTTCATTATCTATCAAGGAAGTATTTGTTTCAGAATTAAACATGACTCTGAGATTTTGAGGGGGAAGTTCTTCTTTACTCATGAAAGATTCTACTTTTTGAAGGTTTTAATTGGTAAGCAAAAAAAAGCTTCTCAGAGGGTATTCTGTAGATTAATTTGCAGGTATTATTTTCTATTGTCCATAAAACAAGAATTTGTAAATGATTAAATGGTTTTGGTAATTCACAAAACACTTAAGTGGTATGGTCTTCCTAGGATTGACTTGACAAAACATTTTCTGCAATCCTCTAGGTCTTAATTACTCATAAAAAACCAAAACACTGAAAAGAAATGTAATACATTTGCTGGTGCTCATAGATGTATCAATGTACCACATCAATTAATAAAATCAAGAAAAATGTTTTTCATTAACAACAATTCCATGAAAGCAGCAGATTAATTATGAGAAAAACAATTGTCCTTATGAGACTTAAGAAAAAACACAAAATGGGAATTAAAATGAGAAAGAAGCTGAACTTTGGAGTAAAAACTTCAAATATTACAATGGATATCTAGAAAGTATAAAAGTTTATATTAACTATGAAAGTAAACTATGGAAAATATATTTTACAACAGTTAAACTAATAGTCTACTAAAACTAGAAAAAATAAAATTTCCATGGGGGGGGGAGGGTGAAATGGAATAGTGCTTGGGGAGAGGACATTCGGGGGAAATGCTACCAAAGAAAAGACAAATCAAATCATGAAAAAAGACAAAAATTTAAACCATGATTTAAAATATCCAAACAAAGAAGTTAGTGAATAAGCATAAAGATATATAACATTAGAAATCTGAAATCTGAAGGCAATAAAAATGAATGAAACAAAATTTCTTCTAGCCAGCAGTACAGGAAGTTGGGCTAGAAATTAGCTTAAAACTCAAAACCATCACCAAGATTGCAATCTTAAGAGGAAAAATAAAATTATTTTTTAAAAAATTGCCAAGGATAAACTCCTACGTGAATCAATACCATCAACTCACACATGTAACAGTACTATAAAATAAGGCATCACAAATAGAGTAAAGAGCTTTCAGACCCTACTTATGAAAAGCGTTTATGTGTTTTGGTACTATTACTGGGTAATATACCAATAATGCATGGCTAAAATGGTTTATTTTACTTATCTATGTGATGATAGATGTCTCCCTCTCATAGGAACATAGGGATCTTTCCAACTCTCCTTCCTCACAAAAAGTGAGGGGAAAAGGGAATAACATTCTCATTTCTTTAGAAGGAGCAAAAATTCTTTGTAAATCTTGCCTTAAGCTTCTATCATTGACCACATAATTCAGTATTAGCAGCCACCTTTATATATGCACATACACACAAATACACAAAACAACTGTATTAATATCTGAACTGTGTACACACTACTGCCAGAATAAGAAAAATTGGAGTGCTCACTGCTTTTCACTTGTAGCTGAGGAGGGTACAGATAACTTGTCTCTCCCTTTGTTTCCTCCTCTTAAAGAAAAAAAAATCTTGCAACAGTCTATCAGGGCTTTAAATTTTTAGCTAAGTACTCTTTAAGAAACAACCAGGAGCCCAATATGGTGGTGCACTCATGTATTTACTGATATTGGGGAGGATCAGGAGTTCTGAACTTCAATGAGTAAACTAATAAGGCGTCTGCACTAAATCTGACACCAATATGGTGAGGCCCTGGGATGAAGTGAGACACCAGCAGGCTATCTAAAGAGGTTAAACTAATCCCAAATTAGGAATTGAACTGATCAAAGTTCCTGGTACAATCAATAGTGGCCTGGAGCCTTCAAGTGGCCCACTGTGTTTCCAATCTAGGTGATCTAGAAAAACCAGTTTCAAAAACAAAAGCAAAAAAAAAATCCCCCCAAAACAGGTAATGGAGGAGGAAAGCAAATGCTCTTTTCTGCTCTGTTACTGTCTCACCCAGCACTCCTATCAGTCACCTTTCAGTTACCACTGTACACAGCAACAACCTGCCAGAGTCCTGGGCATAGAAAGCTTCATGCCAGGGGCTACCACTCTAACGCCCAAATCCAGGCCCACATTTCTATGGGGTTTGGCAACCTCTTTATTTCTCTTCCAGTGTTTTCTTTCAATGCCAAGTTCAAACATCATAGTTCTTATGAACTTTAGGTTTAAGAGTTAAAGAACAGTCTGTTCCGTTGTCCAAGAACTTATGTGGTATGTAGGGTATGTATCATGATGAGCACTGTTTCAGCAGTGATTGACAGACTTCAGCAAAGGACCTAATTGGTGATCATGCCTTGCCATCAAGACAAACAAAAAGGCCAAGAGACATAGTTTCTGGGTAATAACAAATTTATTAATTAGGCTAGCAAATAATCAATAAATTGATGGTCTCTCTCAGCAACCAATGACAAAGAACATGGAGATCATAGAATGCTGACTTTCGGGAAATTGGTGCCCCTGACAAGTGATCAAGCCTGATTTGTGAACAATCAAGGACTGGTGGATGTATTAATGAGGAGACTAAAAGTCTTCAGCTACTTCTGCTGAGAACTGACTTGATCTTGAGACACACTCTGGATTAATTAGATTAGGTCTTTTAATATCTTAATCAGAAATAAACTCTCCAGTTGAGTGGGGTCCCACCCAATGCTGAGGAGAATGTTCCTGGAGTATCAGGTCAATCTCTTCATCAGCCCTATCCTTCAGAGACTGACTGGACCTACAAGGACTGGTCCCTGAATGAAGAAACAGGAAAAAAAAAAAGAAAAGAACCTCAATCTTAATTTGGTTATCAAATACAATAGAAAAATAATTATTTCTCTCACCATATAATCTTCATGATGCTTGTGAAAGCATAAGTCATACTCAAACAATTTAGTTACCACTACTATTTAAACAGACCCAGCTTAGCACCGCACCTAGGGCTTGATAAAGCTACTTGACTGACCTTCAATGAGTCAAAAAACATTTATTAAGCCCCTACTATGTGCCAGACATTATGCTAAAGATTGATGACACAAAGAAAAGATGGTCCCTCTTCTCAAGGAGTTCACAGTCTAAACGTGGAGAAAACATATGAAAAATTATGTACAGAAAAGCTATAAATAGGATAAATTGGAAATCCTCAACAGAAGGAAGGTATTAGGTTTAAGAGGGATAAGGAAGGGCTTCCTATAAAAGGTAGGCTTTTAGCTGGGTCTTAATGGTAGTCAGGGAGACAGAGAGGAGGAAGAAGCATGGGGAAAGGCTAGTGAACATGCATAGAGTCAAGAGATGGAGTATCTTGTTCAAGGGTGGGGAAGAAGGCAAAATAAGGTTTAAGAAGACTGGAAAGATGGGGTAGGGTAAGTTATAAATTTTTGAATGTCAGGATTTTCTATTTAATCATTAGAGTTATAGGGATTCAGTGAAGCTCCCTGAGAAAGAAGGATGGCTAGATGGCTAAGTGGAGTTTGGAATGGAGTGGGGAAAAACAAAGCAAGGACACTAACCAGCAATTTATTGCAACAGTTCAGCTGTAAAGTGATGGAGATCCACATTGAAGTGATAGTAATGTCAATAGCGAGAAGGGGGAATGTGCAAGAGACATTACAAAGTAAAAATGAATAGCCTCGGCAATAAATAGATGGGTGATGGGAGAGTGAGAGTAGAAGTTGAGGAAAATAACTAGGTTGCGAGCCTGAGTGACTAGGAGGATGGTGGTACCCTCAAAAGTAATAGGGAAGCTAGGAAAAGTGGAGTTTGGGGGAAAAGTTAATGAGTTCACTTTGGATGTGTCGTGTTTAAAGTGTGGAGCATTCAGTTCAAGATATTTAATGGTCAGTTGGAGATGAAACCCTGAAGTTGGTAGACAGATTACAGCTTTATGAATAGATTTGAAAATTATTAATATAAGGATAATTCAATCCATAGGAGTTGATAAGATCATCAAGTGAAATAGTAATATGCAGTCTACCTGCCAAGACAAATCCAGGAACTATATGAACACAAATAAAACTTTTTTCACCCAAATAAAGTCAGATTTATGCTCATGGGTAGGCTGAGCTAATTAATAAAAATGACACTTCTACCTAAATTAATTTACTTATTCAATGCCATACCAATCAAACTACCAAAAACTATTTTATAGAGCTAGAAAAAATAATAACAAAATTCATCTGGAAGAACAAAAGGTCCAGAATATCAAAGGAATTATTGAAAAAATGCAAAGGAAGGTGGTCTAGCAGTAGTAGATCCAAAATTATATCATAAAGCAGCAATCATCAGAACTATTTGGTACTGGCTAAGAAATAGAGTGGTAGAACAGTGGGATACGTTAGCTACATAAGACACAGTAGTTAATGCCTATAGTAATCTAGTTTGATAAACCCAAAGACTCCAGGTTCTGGAATAAGAACTCACTATCTGACAAAAACTGCTGGGAAAACTGGAAAAGAGTATAGTGGAAACTAGGCACAGACCATCCCCTTACTCCTTATACCAAGATACAGTCAAAATGGGTACATGATTAAAACAAAGTACATGATTTTGACAGACAGCAAATTAGGAGAACAAGGAATAGTTCACCTTTCAGATCTATGGAGAAGGGAAGAACTTAGGACCAAATGAGATAGAGAACATTATGAAATGCAAAATGGTTAATTTCAATTACATTAAATTAAAAAAGGTTTGCATAAACAAAGCCAATGTAACCAAGATTAGAAGGAAAGCAGAAAGTTGGGAACCAATTTTTACTGCCAGTGTTGCTGACAAAGTCTTCATTTCTAAAACATATAGAGAACTCAGTAAAATTTATAAGAATACATGTCATTCCCCAATTGATAAGTGGTTAAAGGACATGAACTGGCAGTTTTCAGATGAAGAAATTAAAGCTGTCTATAGGCATATGAAAAAATGAGGTGGTACCTCAGAGTTGTTTTGATTTGCATTTTTTCTAATCAACAACATAATTTATTATTTATTATATTATTAATAATATCAATTTATCATTCATTAGAAAAAATGCAAATCAAAACAACTCTGAGGTACCACCTCACACCTATCAGATTGGCCAATATGATAAAAAAGGGAATTGATAAATGTTGCAGAAGCTGTGGGTACACTGGAACATTAATGCATTGTTGGTGGAGTTGTGAACTGACAATTCTGGAGAGCAATTTGGAACTATGCCCAAAGGGCTATAAAACTTTGCATACCCTTTGATCCAGCAATATCATTACTAGGTCTGTATTCCAAAGAGATCATAAAAAAATGAAAAGGACCCACACGTACAAAAATGTGTATAGCAGTTCTTTCTATGGTGGCAAAGAACTGGAATTTGAGGGAATGGCCATCAAAATGGAATTGGCTGAACAAGTTATGGTACATAAATGTAATGGAATACTATTGGGCTATAAGAAATGATGAGCAGAAAGATTTCAGAAAAACCTGGGAAGACATGAAATAGTAATAGAAGAAGAATATGGCCCAGGACAAAACTCTGTGTGACACCTATGGTTAGTGGGCATGATCTGGATGAAGATCCAGCAAAGGAGACTGAAAAAGAGCAGATAGGAAAGAGAACCAGGAAAGAAGTGTCCTGAAAACCTAGAGAGAAGAAAGTATGAAGGAAAAGAGGGTGATAGATAGTGTCAAAGGCTACATCATGGTCAAGAATTATGAGAATTGAGAAAAAGAGATTAAATTTGGCAAGAGAGTATTGGTAATTTGAAGGAGCACTTTTGACTGACTAGTAAGGTTGGAAACCAGACTAGAGTTAAGAGAGGGAGAGAAGGAAGTAGAGGCACCTTTTATAGACAGACTTCTCAAGTTTAGATAGAAAAGAAATACATAATACCTAGGGTTGATAGATGGATTGTTAGTTTATTAGGGATGAGGGGGAGGGAAGAACATAGGTATGTTTGCAACATGTAGATGTGAAGAGATTGAAAATACATGAAAGAAAGAGCAATCCCCTGCAGACGGCATGGAATGCAAAGACTTGTGCAAATAGGGGGGTTGGTCTTGGTAAGTATAACCACCTTACTGCATGAGACAAGGGTGAAGGAGGAGACAGCGGTGGAAAGCATGATGTGAGATAAGGAGGGGAGAAGGTAGTTTCAAATGAATGCTTCAGTTTTTTGGTTTTATTTTTAGTAAAATATAAGGCAAAGTTCTCAGCTGAGAAGGTGGGGGAGGAGAGGTTGGGCCACAGGAGGTTTGAGAAAAGCTAAAAAAGTTTGGAAGAGCTGCTGTACTGAGTGGAACCGTGAGTTAATTAGGGAGGAATAAAAGGACTGCCTTTTAGTAGTGAGAGACAAATTGAAGTTATGTAGCATAAATTTGTAGCGTACCCAGTCAGTATGGTTTCATGGTTTTCTCCAACTTCATGTAGCAGCACATATGTAGGAGCAAAAGCAGTGGATGGTGGGAGTCTTCCAAGGCTGAGATTTTGCAGGACAAATTTGGCAATAAGAAAAGGAGCAAGGTGATGAAGAGGAAGGTGTAGAATTGAACCGGTTCACTGTGAGGTCAATGGGGGGAGGGGAGGTGAAGTATAATCTGTACAGGGGTGATGGTCTGGGAAACTCTCCACTGAGGAGTTGAAAGATTGGAGGTCATGGTGTGGATCAAGAACTGGGTTTGGGATTGCTGGACAGAGGGAAAGAATGAAAATACAGTATGATCAGATAAGGTCATTTTAAAAGTTCACCAGCATGGAAGTGGTACATTTGTGAGTGATGACAAGATGATCTCCAGTCTGATAATTACAATGTCTGCCTCCTTTCAGAACACATTAATCTCTCTTAAATTTGGAGGCTTTAATTTAAATAGTATTTTCTATTGCCATTCTTTGATCCAAACGTTTCTACTTTGGTAGATCCTCAGGAAACCAAAGCGTTGATACATACAAGGCATCATAAAGATTAGCCTGAGGAAACCAAGAAAAGAGAAGACAACTTGGCATAAGGCACTGTATAAAGACAATAACATGCTCTCCATCCAACCAGGAACATGAGAAAAATGGGCTTAAGTCTGAGACATTAGGCACTAAAATTTTTTATCTTGAGCTGTTAGCATTTCACACAAGTCGTACATTTTCAAAACAGTGTTACGTATTTTGAGGAATGATTAGAAAGTATGTCATATATATCATACTCATCATTTGCCACTTCTGATGCTTTACTTCATCTTTCAGCAACATCAATTAGTATGATGCCATGAAAACCCCTGCATATTCCCATGAATATGAGTTACGAGACCCAGAGATGGAAAAGGATTTAATAGGATTAGTATTTGATAAGGTTGAACTAGAACATATTATCAAGGAAAAAGATCAAGTTTTCATTAAATTTTTTAAAAGGAAACAAAAATCTATTTCTGACATGGTTTAGGTGAGAAACCTAGGAAGAAATAACTTAATTTTAAGGTTCTTTCCATTCACATGATCTTATTAAAAATTGAGTGATAAATACTCATTTTTTACTGAATATAAAGTAGCAAAACAGAACATTTTTCTCTCAAAATATGCAAGTAACAATCAAAGGCCAGTTTAATTTTTAAACTAAAATGCTAAACAATGTCACAAATTTCATGAAATTTGAACTTCTTAAAATTTTGACTTAACTTTTCAAAAATCACAATTAAGATGCTTCCACCAAAATTATCCCAATTCAGTATCTAAATTATTCATTACAAAGTGTAATTGGGAGGAGTAAAATAACAGTATTTAAAGCTGAAAGGAACCTCAGAGATCATCTAGTCCAAGCCCCTTATTTTATAGACAGGAAACTAAGGCCTAAGATAAAATACTTAGTACCTGAGGCTAAGTGTTGAGAGTTTAGAAGTGGTGGACATATTCTAACCCCAAACATCTGACTGCAAATCCAGTATTCCTTCCACAATTCCACACTCCCTCAAACTCATATTACCTATTACTAGATAATAAATGTATTGACCTATTGGGCCATCTTGACATTTTTACTTTTGTATAACAAAAAGTACAATCATAGCAGAAAGGATTTTTTACATCTACAACTTCACCGAACTTTTGACGGTTAATAATTTACAATGAATGCCTTTTTAACATCCTAAAACAACTATTTTTTATAAAGTGCTTAAACAAATTTTCTGAAATCCCTTAAATTTTTTGTAAAAAATTTATTTCTAAAAGTCACAGACAAAACTTTAAAAGCGACACAGATGTTAATATTTCAAGATACATGCGTGAGCAAAGAAAATTAGCATTGAGAAAAAAATGAACATAGTTAACTATTATTACAGTACTCTGAATATGAGTAGAATACCACTAGGTCAGTTATTTTATTTCCCTCAGAAACCTATGATACTGTGCAATGAAATAAACCAGGATTTAAAACAGCCACTTCATTATTTAATTTATTCTAATCAATAGGGGAGGGAGAAATAAGCTAAACCAATTTAAATGTTACATTGGTTTAAATAAGATTTTTGACTGAAATTGTTACACTAAATGTATTTTATGAATTAATTTTTGAGTGCTTAAGGCGATTCCATTCACACTTAACTAATGGTATCCAAAGCAAATCAAAGCACAAATAACACTTAAAAGAATTAAAGTATGGAATCACCATATTTGAAAGACTTTGTGATTTTTTTTAAAGATTTCCCATTGTTAAATATCTTTTTAATAAACATTTTTAGAATATCAAAAATGGAAAATTTCAGCTATCACTTGCCCACATTACTAGTTGTTGAAAGTACTAGGAATTTTTAATACATGTCAGACACTATCTCAAATAGTTAACCAATTTTTTATATTTCTAAGACAGAGCTGTTTCTTAAGTGCTTCCTGGTCCTGCATAACTTAGGATCACAGGAAACATTTTCATCAGGGCCAAAAAGCATTGAGAAGCAACATTTGCAAAAAATTCTCATTGATGGCAGGAACTGATAAAACAATATGGTTCTCTCTCAAACATAATCCTTGAGTTTCACCCTGCAAGAAAGTTACATTGTCCTTTAGTCTTGCTTTACCTACAATTAATTTTCCTTTCCAACAATCCATAAACTATTAACGGTAAGCATATAATGAATTCCTGGAAGACAGACTATTATGTTTAGAGAAAACACTATTAACAAGTAAGCATGTTTTGAAGAACGCAGTTTGTAAATGAAACATTAAACAACCTTGTATGTATGCATAAAAGTTACAAAATAGAAAAAGGCTATTTTTTTTTCCAATAGCATAGCATCACACTAACACTATAAAGTTAAGGTTGAAAGGGTTTCTGTACAAAATGTCCATCATACCCCAAGGCAGCGTGGGCCTCAAATATTTCTATTTATTCCATTCAACATCCCTCAACGATGTTTTCACCGATTTATACCAGTTTTGGAAAGGCTAAAATTGGGTAATCTGCCTTACAAGCTATGAGACAAAGTTAAATAGTCTGAGAGACACAAAATGTCATAATCAATAAAGAAATATTACCATTAAAGCCCCACAAGCATGACACACAAGCAAGGGAAAGACCCCTGAGAATACGATCTCATGATCCTTACAGAAAGATGGGATTATGCCCTTACATATAATACATGTAGCAATATAGTTAGGGACTTGTTGAAGTACACAAAAATATGATGTATAAATGAAAGTCATCAAATTAGTGATAATAAAAATAACCATGGAAAGAGGAATATGGCCTACTATTGATAGTTTGCCTTCAGAGTAAATACTAAAATACAGAGAAGAGGAACAAGAATTATCTGAAATCAACAATCAGTTGACATACCTATCCTCATATTTTTAACCTGAAATTAGTACTAGAAGTGTTTTCCTAGTTTCTTGGATTTTAGTATCATCTTGGATGCTAAATCAAACATGACCCAACTCTCAGTGCCTTTCTAACTTAAATAAAAGTGTGTGTTTTTGTTGGGAAAGGTATTTTAGTTCCTTAATTGGTGCCACATCACTGATAGCACTATGTGGAAAATTTGCTGCATTAATTTGCCATAACTGTAGAAATAAGAAAAAAAAAAACCTCAATAGTCTAAATCATATAAAGTAACTTTTTAAGACAGGCTAATTTTTTAGGGAGCCAGTGGGTAGGAGAAGATACTTAGAATCTAAACTCAAACGAAGACCTAAAATGAAACTCAACTAGCACCTTGAAAGTATTTTCTTAGAAATTTAAGCATGGAAAGTTGGCTCCAAAAAATATAAAATCCATAAACTTTGGCCTCATTTTTCTTATGAGAACAGCATCACATAACATATTATGATGTATTTTTTAAAGAAACCTTATTACCCTAAGTTACAAGGGATTCCACCATTGCTTTGAAAGAGAAAAAAAATGTTATAAGTAATTTATATATTGTATATGTTTAAGCAACAAATGATGATATATATATATACATATATATATGTATATATATCAAAAAAAGCACTAGCTCAAATTAGCAAGTGATTAACTTTTAAAAGCATATAATCTGGTTCTCCTGTGGTCTGGACTTGAAATCTATAAAAGCTGTGCTTTTTGCCTTAATGAGATAAGAGCCAAAAAGTGCTCATTTACTGAACAAGGTAGACCCTTCAGCAGAAACGTCAATCATTTTCCCCAAAGTACTTATGCAAGATGCTGCCAGAAACCTACATCAAATGTATTGCCAGAATGTCTAATTAGCTCCTATTTTTTACTATTCCTAAAAACAGTGAAGCACCAGAGATAAAACTTTTTCAAGAAAGTCAAACAACACAAGCTTTCTTCTTCCCAGTCTACCTCATGAGGCATGTATGTTAAAATCATATGTAGCAAAACCAAATGGATAACAACTTCCATCTGCACTGATCTGAAAGCATGAGCACAGAGGATAACTCCATGCAAACGGATACTCCAACTCAGTACAATTAGACTTGCTGCTTAATTTAACTTATACACAGATAAGACATCAAACCCAAATTTCCATTTATCATTAAGAGTGAATTTATATGCAAAAAGTTTTGGAACCCAATGAATGCATGCACAAGAAGAAAGGGATGCTTGAAATTTTAAGTCTAGTTCAAAATCCAAACCAAGCATTCGTGGGCATATTTTGCTTGTGAAATTCTGTTCATGTTAAGAGAGCAAAATCACTGTTACCTAAGGTCTTACTATGAGTTCTGGCACTCATGAAAAAAGTAGATTTAAGTAATTTGCTGATTCTGAAGCTACTAATAAATGTTTGAGGAAGAAATGGAGATGGGGGGATAAGGGGAGACAACTAAGTAATAGTAAAGGATAGCTTAAAATGGGACAATAAGAGCCTTCACCTGTTCTGAACTAAGAATACAGCAGAAGCACATTTTATTCTATTAGTGGGAACTAGACCAAAAAACCCTCCAATGACCAAAAAGAAAAATTTAACCATCAGCAGTATTCCTTGGCAGCAGCTTCAGTTTCTTATGCTATTTTTCATTCTAAATATTTAAGGAACTTCTTAAGGAACGGTCATACAAGGTAAAAAGTAGGGCAGGACTTTCAATGCATAAACTTTTTAGGGGAAAACCATCAGTTTGAAAGAAAACCATCAGGCTTTAGATATTCTAGCACACTCTAAACTGAAGTTCTGTTTTATACCACCAGTGGCTAAATTATCAATAAGTTCTGCAGTGAGGTCGTCACTTCCACAGCTATATACACATTGCAAAACTATTCTGTATCACATGATTTTAATGAAATAAATATAAAAATGAACCACACAATCAACACATAACTTTAATACTCCACGTCATTTGTCTTGTTCACAATGATGGTAACCTCCCTTGTCAACAATCTTGTGAATTAAGAAGCTGATTCTCATTCTCATACCCATCAGGGAGGTAAGCTCTCCTTAGCTGGTCTGACTTAGGTATGGAGCCACCATTCTTCACATGGCGAGACAGGAAAGCACGAACTGCTGGGTGATCAGCCTTCTCAAGAGGGATGTTGGCTTCCAGGCACATTTTCACAAAGTCCTGGATAACACTGATTTTCTCTGTCTGCGCAGTACTGTTGCATTGAAGAGATGCTGTTAGAGGCCTTTGTTTCTTCCTTACATTCTGTTCTTCAAATTCTGCCTTTCTTTTGGTGTGAGTCTTGGACTTGAGGTGATCACTGATGGCAGACTTGCGAACATGATTAAGTACCACGTTGCAAGAAGTGCAGAACAGTTTTCCTCCATCTTCATGCAATTCACCTCCAAACTCAGTGACACGATCCAAAGGAGTCACATACAAAGCAGTCTTGGAACGGTTTCGAGCAGGAGGAGATGTTACTACAAATCGCTCCATTCTGGTTTTCAATAAGCGTCTTTCAAAATAAAAGAAACAAATGGATAAGAACAAGACATTCTATCTACGATTAACAACAAAAGATGGGGGAGGGGGAAACCTCTAAAATTATAAGCTTCCCTAAAGAAACTTGATAAAACAGACTAGACAATAGACAATATGCCCTAGAATAGGTGTGACTGGGGAAAATTAGAGGCAAATTACTACCATATCAGCAAACTTCTTAATTTTTTTAAAAAATTAACTGAAATAAATTACAGGGTAACAGAACAAGAGACCAAGTAAATAATTATTTACCAAATTATATATAGGAAAACTCAAATGGCTGCCAATTAGTATGGACTACACTTTGATCCTATCTGAACCTAGACTTCTTCATCTTATTTTGCAACTTAAAGCACAAAAAAAAAATTTACAGTTTTGTCACGTGTCGTGATATATATAAAGTTGGTTACAGCATTTTAAGAAGCAGGATTAAAGATAACTGCATGAAGTAATGTCAAATGTAGACTATTTACATGGCTAGAAATATGTCTGAAAGTTTTACAAAGGTGCTAAGAAGTCTAAAAGATCTATGAGTGGTATAAAAGGCAAACTGAAGACAAATTTTAAACATCCAAAACTAAAAAGTAGAGGTTTGAAAACTTGAGAGCAATAAAAAAACATGATTATTGATCATCAAAATTATCAATAAGTTGAAGCTGTCTATGTACCAGTTTAGTAATAATAATAACTGGCATTTTTATGGTATTTTTAGGTTGGTAAAGTGTTTTACAAACAGCATATCATAAGGCAAAATCTTACATAATAACAATGATATGGTAATTTTTACACCTACTGTACAAATGAGAAAACTGAGTCTCTAACATGAAAAGTAATCTTGCCATAATCACATAACCACTTAACGTTAATGGCTAGACTAATCTTACTTCTCTCTTGTCTAGGAGCTCTTTCCACTACACTATGCTGCCTCTTGGTTGGTTTCAGCAGGTTACTGGCCCCAGTTTTAGTGAAAACCGTCCCTGGATAAAGATTTTGAATTAACTTTTAGTCATCACATTATTTTCTATCTTAAAAGTTACACACATACAAAGGATTTGTGAGTTTGTCAACATGTGGGATTTATGATATGAAAACTCCACGCTCCTGCATGTGGAAACACTTCTAGGACTGTGGATACTAAGTCCTGCCTCAAGAACAAAGTTCAGTAACTTGCTCAGAGATCTTAGTTACTTCAAGCCCAACACTATTATTTTTCTATTTCTATACATTACACATACATACATTTCTACATCTATACATTAAAAGCAAATTATTAAGTCTCAAAATACCCTTCACTTAAAGCACAGATTCTTAACCTGAGATCTATAAACTTGTCTTTTTAAAATATTTTGACAAAAGCATTTCAGCATAACTGGTTTCCTCTGGAATTCTACATTGTTTTATGCATTTGAGACAGAGTCCACAAGATTCATGGCACACAGAAAAAAAGTTAAGAATCCCTGACTGGGCGCCTTAAATGATCTTAATTAATCTATTCAACCTCAGATCTACATATGAAAATGCTTTCTTTTATGACAGCCAATAAGTCCTTACAAGTTTACAACTGTCTTGGCTTGCTACTTACTTACTACATATTCAACCATCCACCGAGCTGAAATTTATAAAGGTGATAAATTTTTTCCAGGGTTGTTGTGAGGATAAAATATGTTAATATTTATACATTTCTTTGCAAACCATAAAGCATTACATAAATGCTAGCTGTATTACTGCTTCAGTGTTAAGACTTTTTTTTAAATTAAAACAAGATTAAGAACGAGCCCATATGGGGAATTTGAAAATGAAAAGTTCTAAACATTACTAAATGTAAAATAAAGTTAACTGGGAAATGCTATTTTCAAGTTTAAATGTTTACCAAGTTAGTTTCCAGTTTTGTTGCCTTGACACTTAGCAGTGAAGGGTTCCCAATCTGAGAAAACAGAGGTGTCAAATCCGGGGACCCTCTGCCTGTTCCAAACACAGAGTTGCTTTCAAATCAGTTTCTCAACAAGTGGTGGTAGAGTAATGGTTTCTGGGCTTGCACCCTATTTTCGATGGCGTACCTGGTAGTCATTCCCTTACTAAAGCAAAAGAAAAATGAAAAGTGGAGGAGGGGGTAAGGGAAAGAGGAAGTGGGAGTGAAAGAGAGGTGCAAAACAGTGTCAACAACAACCACCAAACAGGTGGCTCAGATACGGGTCCCCCTAGGCACCAGCCCCCAGCCCGGACCCCAACAGCGCGCCCTCCACCCTTCTCCTAAGCATACCCAATCCCTGCTCTGGATCCCCTCTCCGGACCTCCCCTCGTCTCCTCGCCCCTCCCTTACTCAGTTCCCAAGCCAGAGTGTTCCGGAAAGGAGGAGTTGGGCATCCCCTTGGGAATAGGGAATCCCACCCTAAACCGGACGAGTGAGCCCGCCGGCGCCTCTACTTCCCCGCTCCGTGAGAAGGGGGTGGGGGTGGAAAGAAAGCGGGGAAGACAGGCTTCCTCCCAGCCCCTCCCCCCGCCCCTCGAGCCCAGACACCCCACCACCGAGAAGCCGACAGTTCCGGGTGGGGAGAGGGGGGTGGCGGCGAGGCGGCAGCGGCCGCGGACAGGTTTGCCGTCTTCCTCCTTCTTCCTCCCACAGTCAACGGTTCCCAGCCCCCCCACCCCCACTCCCCCGCCAGATTCCGGGACAGAAGGCCCCGGGCCCGCAGCCCGCACCAACGGCCCGGCCCGCCCACAGCTTCCCCGCTGCTCGGTACCGTAGGATCAGGGCCGCCACTAGGGGAGGAGGACGAGAAGCAACCAGGAAGGGGGAGGAGGCGAAGGAGGTGGGAAAGGGAGAAGGAGGAGGACCAGTTGCCGCTGCCACCGTCGCCCGATCAAGCCCGCGGCGGCCGCCGTGTCCCCCGCCGCGCCCCGTCCTCCTCCGCGGCCTATTGCGAAGCACGGTAGGCGGCCCCCAGCAACCGCCGTGAGGCGCTGTCCAACGGCTGGTTGGTGGGTCAGACGGACGGCTACTCCGACCAATGGCAGCTAGAGGGCGGGAGCCAGAGTGACTGGCGGCGGGATATGGCCAATGCAGATTGGGGGCGGGGGTGGGCGGAGCCGGAAGTAGGGCCCCGGCGGAGCGGCGCTTGTCCGGCTGGGGGGGGGGGAAAGAGGGGAGGGAATTAGAGGAGGAGGAGTAGGTTAGCAGCGGCAGCGACGGCTTCGCTGGGGCTGGTACGCGCTGGGCTGCGAGAGCCTTATGGCGGAGGAAGAGAGCGACCAGGAGGCCGAGCGCCTCGGGGAAGAGCTCGAGGCGATCGTGGAGTCTCCTCCGGGCTCCGTTGCGTTCGGAACCGGGGCCGGGGGCGATGGAGAAGGCAGCTGCGGCGCTGGAAGCAGCAGCAGCAGCAGAATCAGCAGCCGGGATTACTGCCGCCGTTTCTGTCAGGTGAGGAGCAGCGGTGGGCCGCCCTCTCGGCTACTGGGATGTCTCCCCTTTGACCTCTCGCTCCAGCCCCGCATTTTCTCCTTCGCCTTCCTCGAGTCTGGAGGGGTGCTTACGGCGCACGCTCCTCCCTGCGCCCCTGGGGGAGGGGTGGGGAACGGAGGCTGCGGGCACCCGGGAGGGGGCGGGGCCGCGTTGACCCCGGTACTATAGGGGTGCAGAGGGATGAGAGGTCAGAAGGCGGGGGGCGAGGGGAAGTGTACCTCCCTGACCATGTTGTGTTTCCCCGACTTCCACATACTACCCCTTCCTTTTCCTCCCCCCATCCTTATTCCCATGTGCCCAGTTCATGAGATTTAAGTCAGTGCCTGCTTGAGACCATCTCTTTTCCGATGTTAAACGTCCAGTCCCCTTCCCTTCCTGCTCCTTGTCCCATTCACACACACCCCCATAACCTCCCTAAGTAATGCTTCTGCTTTACCCCCTCTTTCCCACGTTGTTCTCCACTGTTTCGGGGTGAGTGACTTGTCAACTCTCTACTGCCCCCTCTCCTGTCATCTCTTCCCCTCCCCCGCAGCCAGGGTCTCCTGTCATCCCCTCCCTGGCACCCAGCTGGGGCTACTTCTGTCTTTTGCTCAGGCCCTGAACCACAGTGACTCTGTGTTTTGTTTTGATTTTTCCCTCCTTCCTGTGGGAAAATGACCACCCCCACCCCCACCTCCACCCCCACCTTATCCTCTCCTACCCCCCACGTATCACCTCTCTCTATACTAACTTCTCAAAGGAAAGTCGTTTTTTAACCATTGTTCCAGTTACAACCCTACTTCTTCCTTTATATTGCAGTCATGATAGTGAAATAGTGTAGCGGCAGCGACAAAAAACTCTTTGCCCCTTTTCAGTCTGCAGCCACTGTATTTCTGTGTAGGTCTGAATCTTTGGATTAAATCGGAACGTTGCTACTCCCAAAGAACTTACCTAAGAGAAAATTTAAGAGATATGCTTTTACTAACATACACATAATAACTTAAAGTTTACATTCCCACACAGTCCCCAGAGAGCCTACTTCTGGCTCCTGTTTTCCCTATTGAAAGTTTGAGATTTTTAAAAATCCTATTTTGAGAGGATTTATGGTATTGTTATTTTTGTGTCTTTGCTTTTACATTTTGCCCCCATATAACAAATAGGAATGAAAAGTAATGATGAACATTGACTGTCAAATTAAAGAGCATCATATTTACTAACATTTGACTGTGTCATTCTAAGTTGGGATGTTGAAGGGGAGGGATGAAGGACAAGGTTGACATCTTCTTGCAAGTTTAAACTGTTCATTCTTTGACTTTTTAGAATAAGTAGCTTGTGGGTGGTAGTCGTTTTACCAGGAAGGTGGGCCCTATTATTGATTGGCACTGTAAGCAATAGTTCTCGTGTAGTGTAGTTGAAAAATACATATTAGTAGGTCACTATCTTTGATTCTATCGTCACCATTGTTAACCATCTAGAAAGCATGTAACCAGGATGGAACTGCTTTAATTTCTAGTTCCTGAGAAGATTTATATTACAGTGATCTGACTTTGACTATCTTGACTTCAAAGAAAACTATTGGATACATTTAGAACCATTGTTTAGTGTTAAAAATCTGATTCTGTAGGGTTTTTTTGTTTGTTTTTACGTTTTTCTCCTGTCCATGTTCTAAAGGAGTAACATTTCATTTTACTTGTTACTTGTATTTATCTTTGATACTGTGACCTTTTAATTTAATGTAGAATCTAATCTTCTAGGAAGTAGCGGGTTCTCCATTTTCGCAATACTTAAATTATTTTTTATTTTACTACTTGTGGTGTTCCATAACAACTTGAGGAATTGATTGGTTAGTGAAAGCAAAGTAAATATGAACAAGAAAAACAGAAAAACACGTTGTAAAGTGGCAACACATTAACACATCTACATGCTTCATTGTATCAGAAAATTTTATTATAGACTGACTTGCTATTTTTATAAAATGCTAGAACTCATATTTTAAGCTGCATGTAGGAACCTACATGCTTCTGAACCTTTTTTAGATAGCCTAAAACAAAGATTCTTAACCTGAAGTTCTTCAGCTTTTAAAATATGTTGGTTGTTGTTTCATTGTAATTAGTTTCTTTCCAGTCTATTTTAAAACTTTAGAAGAGGGGAGAGGACAATAAGTATATAGCATCTACTGTGCTAAATGCTTTCACAGCTATTACCTCATTTGATCCTCACAACAACCCTATGCTATTGTCCCTATTTTCCAGTTGAGAAGAACTGAAGCAAACAAGTTAAGTGACTTGCCCAGAAGTCACACAGCCAATAAATATGTGCCCAAATTTGAACTCAAGTCTGCTATCCGTTGTGCCACAGACTAGGCTTTCACCCTGCATTAAAAAGTGGTCTGCCTTTGCTGAATTTCACCCATTAGCAAACAAGTTTTAGGATAGTCAGTTTAAATTTCTCAATGCTAATTAGTTTGAGTAAGGGGGGTGAATTATATAATCCAAAATAGCAGTCCAAAATACAAGTTTACTTTTATAATTTTTCTTAAGCTTACAGTTAATTAAACAAGTTGCCATTTGCTAAGCAGGCTGTCATCTATAAATAATCTGTAAAGTAGTTAATATAAATGTAGGAAATTAATTTTTAAATTATTCATTGTACGTGTATGGTCTTACAGAGCTGAAAGAGTAGAAAGACTTCAAGTGAACTTCCTTGAGAGGAGTAGAAATACTGAATCAAAATTTCTTCCCAGCTGGTTGTACAAATGGAGAGAAATGTTGGTATAAAGAAGGGATTATTAACTTTAATTTTTTTGTGTCATGATGCTTTTTGGTTATCTGATGAATTCTCTGGACCCCTTCTAAGAATAATAATTTTAAATGCATAAAATAAAATGATTAGGAATATAAAGGAAACCAGTTATATTGAGAGTTATCAGAAGTCTTAAGGTACCATCTTAACTCCTGATAAAATATCAAAGTTAGCCTTGGATTTCATGCCTTAAGAAATAATTAAAGTTAATACATTGCATTAAGCATGTATTAGTGAAATAATTCTCTTTAACATTGCAACATTCTCTATTATTTCTGAAAGTAGAATTAAGGACACTTAGTGTTTTGGGACTTTCTGGATGGGATGGAATTGGGGTGATAGATAAAGGTGATTTTATGGTAACGATATTGAACTCAAAGTTGAATTGGCCCGGTATATGACTATGTCACGCATGCTCCCCTTTGACGCTCTAACCCTGCCAGTCTTTCAAATTTGCTTCACTGCCAAAAGGGAGATTAGAACTGCAGAATTATAAATAATTGTGATGGATGCAAAAAGAAATGGGAGATTTATGTATGTATTTGGCTGAAAAAGTTCATGACAGTACCTTTGGTCTTTTGGATGAAGAAGTCTGATAAATTAATAGTTCAGTTAGTATATTGATATAATCAGGAGGATGCTGGTAAATGTTTAACAACTGACTGGGAGTGGTATGGAGTGTACATATAATATTTAATTTTCTCCACTTTCTTAAGTCTAAATAATTTTTTAAAAATTACTATAAGTGAAGCCCTGATTCATAGCATTTACTGATTTCTGAGGTGTAAATATGGACACTGAAAATATCTACTGGGCAGCCTGTTACAGTTGGCTCCAGTTTACTCCTGGATGTAAGTGCTATATTTCTTCTGGTTTTCTTCTGTGACTCAGTGAATGAACCTGGATTAAGGGAGAATTGAGTTCCAATCTGGCCTTGCACAGTAACTACCCTGAATAAGTCACTTAACCTCTGTCTGCCTCAGTTTCCTCACCTGTAAAACTTCCAGAGTCCTGTAGATAAAACAAGATAATAGTCAATCTTCACCTTTCATTCCTCAAAAGGGAAAAAGTCTGAAAAAAGGAATGTTGACACATTGAATCCATGATAAATACAGAATTAGGTACCTGCAACTACTAAAAAAATCTGATATTTTTGCTAGAGATTGCTGAAAATGTGCTTTTTGCATATAATTCTTTTATGGAAAAACATTAATTTTAATAATATGCACTTTTTCTTACATTGTAACCATGAAATAACTCATAAAATGCAGTATATGAAATAAAATTGGTAACATGCAAAACATTTTTTCTTGCTAGTGATGTCCAAGAATTCTCTGACCTTTTGTGCTTATCTCAATGAAAAAAAAAACAAAAAAAATTTGATTTCAGACAATACTCACTTTTCATAACACATGAAATCTATATTGCCATAAATATTTTTCTCCTTTTTGCAGATATAATGAATTGTCTATTTGTTAACACCAAACTCGTGGCTGACTGCAGGTTTTCCAACATGAAGTTTGTCTCACAGTTGACTTTGCATGCTTGGGTTTAGAGCCCAAATGACTTGCACTATGCTTTGGGGGCACAAAACTTGAATTTTAAGGGCAAACAATGAAAATATGCAGTGAATGCATGAGAAATGTTTTATAATGGTAGAATGAACAAGACCCAGTAAGATACTAGCTACTCCACAAACTTGCATGCATCGTGCCTTTCATTTTTCTCTCTACTGTGCATAGCCAGGAATGTGCAAGGTTGCCAGCTTGAAAGTGAAAATGAAGTTATTAATAAATCACATGAATGCTTGAAGTTCTGAAAGTGAAGCATGAATGCTCAGGATTGACTGTATTTGTAAAACACTTTGCAAACCTTAAAGTACTATATAAATGCTACCTATTATTATTGCATATTTGAGTAGTTTTTATAAACCCTTAGGGTTGTAATCTTCTGCCTAAACTTGATTACCATATTGTGTATGTTGACATTATAGTATGAGTTCTGATAGCAAGGATTGCACAGTTTTGTTCCAAACTTCTTTTCTCTTGCCTCACACAGCTATCATAGTACATTAATATAGATGTTCAATAAATTTGACATTTACTAAAATGGACTTCCTAATCATTTCTTCCCAAATAATAGCATAATACTTATCAACTTCTAGTATCTTGCTGCTTATAAAGTATATTAACATGAGAAAGTTGGTAACATTTTATCAGTAATTAAAATGTAGAGAAAATATAAGTACTTAAAATGTCCTTTTAGTTTAAATGGAAAGCTTCATTGCTCCCTATTAAACATTAGCATCAAATGATGGAAAATTCAAAGATGCAGAATCATTTAACATTTATAGATGTGACTATTTGAATATTTATAGGAGTCAGATAACACCTGTATATTTATGCCTTCATCAAGAAAAGGAAAATTAACTAAGGCGCGCGCGTGTGTGTGTGTGTGTGTGTGTGTGTGTGTGTGTACACATACACTATAATATGGATTTTATTTTATTATATACTTACTTTATGCTTAAGGTGTTATTCTTTAAACTTCAAGATTGATTTGCATAAATTGATTGCATACATAAAATTGAAAAAAAAAATCCAGAATACTAGATAATATAAAGAAGGATAAACACTTAATACTTACTAGCTGTGTGGCCTTGGGCAAATCACTTAACCCCAATTTCCCTGCCTTCCCCCTCTAAAAAGCAAATCAATTAATTAATTAATTTTTTAAAAAAGAAGGTTAAAAAAACAACCTTCTAGGATCATGTTCCTGGGCTTCAAAAAATCACTTCTTTGTTTCTTGAATAGTTTTATATACTTCACTTTTATTCTATGTTTGATATCCTAGATATTTTAAGTATAGCATTATCTTGTCAGCATCTTTCTTAGTCTGAAAGGATTAAGCAAAATAGGCAGATTATGAATTGAAAAATAGCTTTTCTTAATACACATGCATATGTTTTCAACATTGTCTTTATAAAAATTTTAATGACTAAGTTATGAGAAGTATATGTCCTGTTTCAGTAAATAATATTTCAAGGGATGAGAGTAATGGAATACAAACTCTAATGAATTTGTTTTACTGTTGTTGATTTCCTAATGGTAAGCACCTGAAGACATCCAACAATCTCATATTACCTCATAGAAAAGCTTGCTGTATGTCAGCGGTTCTCAACCTGTGGGTTATATGTTCAATTTGTAAAATGAAAATACATCCTGCATATCAGATATTTACATTGTGATTCATAACAGTAGCAAAATTATAGTTATGAAGTAGCAATGAAAATAATTTGATGGTTGGGGGACAACACCACAACATGAGGAACTGTATTAAAGGGTTGCGGCATTAGGAAGGTTGAGAACCACTGCTCTATATGAAAGTACTAGTCTGGTAGCTGTGGCTCTGATCAGCAGATTGCAGCAGTAAATACAAACATTACACAAAAAAAATTACAGATTTTGAAGCTAGGAAGGATCTTAAAAATTATGTAACTTAGAGTCTTTATTTTATAGTTGAAGAAATTGAATGTCTTAGCCATTGGCACGTAAGTAATTAATTAGTGACATGGTCAAGACTTGAGCCCAAGTCTTCAGATCTAGTTCCTTATTCCTTTTATACTACCACTCATATAGAGATATCAAAGCCGAGGGGTAGAAAAATGTTCACGTAGAAAAGTTTTAACAGCTTACTTAAGACAGTAGCCTATTTGTTGAATCTTTGGCTTACTATGTTTAGTAGGCTTTGAAAGTTAGGCTTTGAAAATTTTGACTTGGACTTTCATGAAGCAATTTTTACAGTTTCCAAAGAAAAAAAAAGCAAATGGGGGGTGGGGGAATGGAGGATATTACATTTCCATAAAGTATTGGTTTCACTTGAGAGGCTCTGGAAGGATTGTGAAGGCACCTTTGGAGAGGTTCCCCCTACAAAAAAAAAAACAAACCTCTGACCTGCCCTGGGTATGTTTTTTGCTATGTACTGATGGGGTAAAATCATTTCTTATTTTTTTGGACAAGGTTGCTTGATTGATTAGGGAATACTACTGATAAAGTATGCCCAGATTTTATTTTTAAAATTACTGGTTTTTTGGTGACTTTTAAAAATAACATTCATTTCCAAAAATATTTCCTTTCTTTAGATGCTTTCCTTTTTAACAAAGGTTAAAATAGAAGAAAAAGCCATGTGTGGTGACATATGCCTGTTGTCCCCACAAGAGAAAGGGAGGGGAAAGGATAAGGCTGGAGGATGTCTTGAGCTCCAGAGTTCTGTGCTGCAGTAGAGTTTAAAGGGCATCAGGTGTCTGCACCAAGTTAGGTGAACTCTTAAGGCTTTTACTAAAGAGGATCTGACTTTGCCACATTAGAAATGGAGTAAGTCAGAATTCCTGTACTGATCAGTATTGGGAATGGGACCTTGCGTGATAGATGGACTTACAGCCTGGGTGAGATAGAGTAGACCCAGTCTCCAAAAAAAGAAAAAGAAAAAAAAAACAGTTCAGCAAAATTAACAGGTTAACTGAATCAGGCAGCATATGTGACATTCTCCACCATCCAGTAAGAAGGATGTATTTTTTCAACTTCTTTAGGGCTAATTTTGGTCACTATAATTATATTGCATTTAATTAAATTTTATTTTTTCCATTTCTGTTGTTACCATTTTATACTGTATTGTGAGAATTAGATGAGATAATATATGCAAAGCATTTTGAAAATTGGAAAGCACTATCCAATTGTTAGCAGTATCGTTTTCTTGGTTCCACTTGGGTATGTATGTCTTTCCATACTTCTCTCAATTCTTCATATTCATAATTTCTTACAGCATAGTAATAATACATTATTACTATTATTTTATATATAATGTGTGTCATATATTACTGCTTTATTGTCATTTTAATGTGCCACAATTTATTTAGCCATTGCCTAGTTGGACACCTACTTTATTTTTATCATTTTACTACCCCAAAAGTTCTGCTATGAAGGTTTTGGATCTTGGTATGTGTAGGACCTTTCTGTCTTTGATCTCCTTCGAGTATGTGCTGAGCCATAGGGTCTTTGAGTTAAAGGGGCTGGGAATTTTAAGGACCATTTTTTTTCTAGTTGAGAAAGTCAGAAATATTTAGGTTTAAATCTTGCCTCCCATACATAATGGCCATGGGATTCTAAACAAATAACTTCTTAGTGTTCCAGGCAGCTCTCTAGATTACAGTTGCAGAGGAGATGCTGATTGGTTAGGGGAGATTACTCATACCAGTGAATACACAGGTCCAGTCCTTTTCCTTAATTTAAGTTTTCTAGAATGGTTGGACCAATTCATAGTTCCCCCGAAGGTATTAATATGCTTGTCTTCTTGCCACCCCTCCTTCATATCTGTTATAGTCTTTTGTTACGTTTACCAATTGGCTGAGTATGAGGTGAAATCTGTTACTTTATTTTTGCATTTTTATTAGTCATTTGATTGTTAACTTTCAGTTTTTCTTTTTGTTTACCTACATTTTAGCAAAGTATTTGTACCTACATTTTAGCAAAGTATTTGACAAAGATTCTTTCGTCCTTCATAAGGGAAAGATGATTGCTAAACAGTAGTGTAGTCTGGTGGATTTACAATACCCAAGGAGTGGTCCTTAATGGTTTATTGTCCACTTGGAAGGAAGTCTCTTTGATATTAATTTGGATCATTTTTGTCAATTACTTATATTTGTAGATGACCCAAAGCTGTTAGATATTTTTGTAATGCATTGGATGACATATTGCATGACAGAATCAGGATCCAAAAATACCTTGACACACTTGAACATTGCTCAGTGGCTGAATCTAATAAGATTAAATTGATCAGAGATACATTTAAGATTTTAAAATTTTGATTTCAAAAAATTAACTTACAGTACAAGATAGAGAAGGCATAGTTCAGCAGTGGTTTGTCTGAAAAAGATCTGGGGGTTTTGGTGTACTGCAAGCTCGATATGTGTAGATAGTTTAAGATAGCAACCCCCCAAAAGTAAGGCATTCGTTAGATGCATTGGAAGAAGCACATTATCCACAACTCAAGAAGTGATTACCTTGCTATATCTTATACTGTATCAGGGCCTCTCTGAACTATTATTTTCAGTTCTGGGTGTCACATTTTAGAAGGAATTGAAACACATCCAGAGGAAGTTGATCAAAAGGGTGAAGGGCTTCAAGATAATATTTTTCAGTCCTGTCTGACTGTTCATAACCTTATTTGAGGTCTTCTTGGCAAAGATACTGGAGTGGTTTGCCATTTCTTCCTCCAGCTCATTTTACAGACGAGGAAACTGAGCCAAATAGGGTTAATCTGCCCAGGATCACAATGCTAATAAATGTCTAAGGGCAGATTTGAATTCAGGGAGATGAGTCCATGGCCAGCACTCTATCAAATGTGCCACCTAGGTGTCAAGATTATAACATATATTTATGAGCTGAAGGATCTGGGTGTAGTTAGCTTGGGATAGAGAAGATTTAGGGGACTGGGGATGTTGGGAGAGTGTGGATTACAGGTGTCCTAGTATTTGAAGGGCTATCACATGCTTGAAGTATGAGATTTGTTCTTCTTGGCCCCAGAAGAATCCCTAGAGAGCAGAAGTAAAAGTAATGGGTAGAAATTGAAAAAGTTACATGATATAAAGAAAAATTTCCAAGCAGTTAGAGCTGTTCAAACATAGAACGGACTGCTTTCAGAAATAGTGAATTTCCCATCACAAAAAAGTCTTAAAGCAGTTCAAAAAGCTGAATTGGCACTTACAAGGAATGTTGTAAATGAAATTTTGAAATCTTTTCCCTGAGATTCTGCAAAATGTTTTTTTTTTCCTTCTCTATATCTTTTTTAGTCCTAAAGCATTTATTAAGTATTTACTGTGTTAAGCACTGGAGATGCAAAGGCTGTTTTTTTCCTGTTATCTCTGTCTGGGAACATACATCCTAATTACACTAAAAAACTTAATTTCCTTGCTTTATATATTACTTTGGAATTACCAAAACACCTGTTGTAGTCCATTGTACCCAATACACATTTAATACATATTTTTGATGTGTATGTGTCTTATGACAGTTCCATAGCACCATGGTATCGTGAATGTAGAGTTGATCTCAGATCCAAGAAAGACTTAGGTTTCGAGTCCTGCCTTTGATATATACTGGCTGTGTGAACCCACAAATCACTTAATCTCCTACTTCCTTAGGTAATTTTCTAAGACTAAATTGTAGAGACAGTGCAGACCTGCATTGTTTGTTCACCTAGGAATTCCACTTCGAATAAAATTACAGGTGTAGGTCCTGTTCTTAAATACAACCTGTGCCAAAAATTTTGGTTCAGTTTTGAAGTATTAAAACTCCAAAGTATTAAGGTATTGAAGTTCAAAAATTGCACTAAAACTTTTAGGGTACTCAGTATACTAGAAGAGAAAAGTGTTGAATAGGAATTGGTTGTTCATTTTGTCATGTTTCATGAAATACATGCTGGCTATCAAACATTAATAAGATTTTTAAAAATAGAATTCAGCCATTCTTAAAAGCTTTCTGTTAGTTTTAGAATATGACTTATAATTCTTATGTCAAACATATTCTTTCAATTTACTTCCACAATTCATCAAATATTTATTAAATGCCTGTTATGTCTACATAACTGTAGTGTACTTGCCAGGAACTAGGAATACAGAGGTAAAACAAGACAGTCCCTGCCTTCCCAGACCTTATACTTAGATGGGGAGGGTAATATAAGTTATAATATACAAGTCCAAATAGGGTATGAGATTTGCAACGGAAATGGAAGAGAGAATACCTAGCTGGGTTTTGAAAGAAGGAAAATATTTCAATAGATGGAAATGTGCAAGAAAATCTGTAAGACTCAGTTCTTTGAATTTGAATCATATATGACATTTTCTGAACTATTCAAAGCAACCACTTCAAAAACATCCTAACTGAAGTACTTTAGATCTAAGTTGTTCCTGGTAGAATTATTTTTACTTCTAAAATTGCTCATCTTTTCTTTTTTTTTTGTCAGTCTAATTTTTTTATTTGTCTTTTTGTAAATTTGATCTTGCTAGAATTTCTGCTCTTCACGATAGGTGAATGCTAAAAAGACAAATTAAAGTGTTACAGTTAGATTTGTGCATTTCACATATTTAAACTTAATTAACTAAACATATGGAATAGAAAAAATGCTTTAAGAAATTCTCAGTAAACTCTAATAAAACATACTTTCTTTTTGTATAAGTGGTTATTTCATTATGTCCACATGCAAGTCCAGAACCCTTTCCTAATTAAATAAATTTCTTTAGAATTTTGTGGGAGAACTACCTTTATCATTCAAATAACTTGGTTAAAGAAAGTTCAGAACATTTAAAATCATAGAATATTAAAACAGGAATAGAATATCTGAGAGAGTCTCAACCTCTACACACAAATAGAATATCTGAGATAGTTTCAACCTCTACAACCAAAAACCTCACAGAGAATCATTTGTCTAGAACTGGAAGGGACCTCAGTGGTCCATCTTCCAGGCCAAGTGCCTCATTTTACAGATGAGAGAATTAAAGCTCAGAGAGGTGGAGGGAAGCCTAAGTTAATGGGTAGCAAGTGGCAAAAGCATATTAAAACTCAGTATATAGTATTAGTCTGGAGAAGAAAATGACAAACCACTGCAGCATATTTGCTATGAAAACCTTATAAGGGGTTGTGAAGAGTTGCATATAACTGAATGACTGAACAGCAACAACAACATATAGAATTAATAGTATTATAACCATTCTATTCTGGTTTCCCTCATACTTTTCTGATTGCTTCTTCTTGTTGGTTTTTTATTGTTTTGGGGGTTTGTGAGTTTTTTTGTTTTGGTTTTGGTTATTTTATTTTCTTCTTCCATCACCTAATTGTAGGTGTCCCTACAATTTATGTTTTACATCATCTTCTTTTTCTTTGCTCTTCACCCCTAACACCTACCCCATCCATGAGCTTATCTGATGTCAGAATGCCTTGAATGTATCCAGAATATCTCCCCTGATCTCCAGTCCTTTATCTTTACTTGCTTGTTGAACATTGCCACTTGGATGTCCCATTGGTATGTAAAACTCTAAATGTTCAAAACTCAACTGTTTTCTTTCCCCAAAACCCACTTCTCCCAATTTCTGTTGGTGGCGTTGCCATCTTCCTGCTGTAACCAAATTAAAAACCACAATCATCTTTGACTCACCCTTTTCCTTTCTCAACCAGTCGTCAAGTTTCTTCAGTTCTCCCTTTATAATATGTTTAAGATACATTGCTTTTTGTCTGCTTATCCTACCACAACTCTAGTTCAGAACTTTTTCACCTTTCATCTAGACTGTTGTAAATGCATTCTAACTGGTCTTCCTTTACCTTCAGTCTCTACTCTTTTTAGATGTAGATATCATATAGATATATAGCATTCTAGATCTAAATAACATCATACAACTACTGTGATCTTCCAAATGCATAAGTCTCATAAAGCACACTTTTGTTTAAGTATTTTCAGCACTCCTTGTTTCCAGTAGTATTCAATACAAAGTATTTAGCTTTCCATCTAAGGCCCTCCATAACCTGGCTCCAACCTACTTTTCCAACTTTTTTCCTCTTCATGTATGTTTGCATCTTTTCAAACCATGTCCCTTACTTTTCAATTTGCTTTGACACTTCCAGATTTCTTTGCCATCTCCATTTCCTCTGCAGAAATTTCTTCTTCCTTCAAAGACCAGGGGCAGCTAGGTGGACTAGTGAATGGAGCACCGGCCCTGGAATCAGGAGGACCTGAGCTCAAATTCAGCCTCAGACACTTGACACACTTAATAGCCATGTGACTTTGGGCAAATCACTTAACCCCAGTTGCCCTCCCCCCCCCCCCCCAAAAAAAACAGCAAAGACCAGCAACCTGTCCTGTGAAGCCTTCTTGGATTCCTTTAGCCCTGACCACTTTTCACCTCCCTTCCTTGAATTTTCCTAGAGCATTTTGACTCCTTTGTCTCTATCACATTCTGACTTGTATTATGTTTTATTTTATGAGAAATCAAGATACTATTAAACAGATCCAAACAAATGAAAAATAGAAGGCCATGTGAAATATCTCCTTGAAAAAACCACTAACCTGGAAAATAGATCCAGGAGATATATATTATTCCTCCTCCCAGCCCTCTGATCATAGGCAAATATCCGTTGAATAACATCTTAAAGTGTTATCTTCTCTTAGTAAACCTATGTTACTGAAAATTTTTTAAAATAATTTTTAAAAATAATCCCTTGTCACAACTTAATAAACATTTAGATGGTGTCCTTTAATGATAGTAAAAATAGTAGTGAATGAGGCTATCAGTTTTCACTGCTGCCAAGTAACAGTAAAGCACCATTTTTATACAGCAGTTGCAGGCTCTAAATCTTTTCCCTTTTTCTTTTTGGCCAAAATTTGCCAATTATTTCTCAGTAGTTACAAAGCATAAACATGTTCATTGTAAATGTTTTTTTAAACTTTTGTTTATTTTTAGTTTACATCATTCATTTCTATGAGATTTTGATTTACACACTTTCTCCCCATCTTTCCTCTACCCACCACCCCAAAATAGCGATCCCACTGTATACCCCCTCCCCCAATCAGCTCTCTCCTATATCCTTCCCCATCACCGCTCTGACTTTCTGGTAGGGCAAGATGGATCTCCGTACCCCATTACCTGTATATTTCCCTCCTTCCTATTCCACCCCCCACTTGTTCTATTCTCCACTTTGTCCCTATCCCTTTACAAAAGTGTATGCTTCTAACAACCTTCCCCCCCAACCTGCCCTCCCCTCCATCATCTCCCCTCTCATCCCCTTCCCGCCTACTCTTCTGTAGGCCAAGATACCCAATTTAGATTGTCTGTCATTCCTTCCCTAAGCCAACTTCAGTGAGAGTAAGGTTGACCCATTCCCTTTTGCCTTCTTGTTCTTCCCCTCCATTGTAACAATTATCCCTTGCCTCTTCTATATGAGAGAATTAACCCCATTCTGTCTCTCTCTGTCTCCTCTCATACTATTCCTCTCCCACCTCTCAATTTCACCTTTTAAAATATTATCCCTTCCTATTCAATTGATTCTGCGCCCTTTGTCTATGTACACATATATACATTACACTCACATGTATTTCTACGCATATATACCCTCCTATACAGACATATATGTATGTATACATATATATACATTTATATTCCCTTCAACTATCCTCATTTTGAGAAAAGTTTCATAAGTTACAGTTATCGTTTTTCCATGTAGGCATTTGAATAGTTCAACTTTGATAAGTTCCTTATGAATTCTTTTCCATGTTTACCTTCTCATGCTTCTTGTATTTGAATGTCAGATTTTCTATTCAGTTCTGTTTTTTTCATCGGGAATGTTTGGAAATCCTCCAGCTCATTGAATGACCATATTTTCCCCTGGAACCTTATACTCAGTTTTGCTGGGTAGGTGATTCTTGGTTTTAATCCTGGCACCCTAGGATCTCTGGAATATCAAATTCCAGGCCCTTCAGTCCCTTAATGTAGAAGGCGCTAGATCCTGGATTATCCTGATTGTGTTTCCACAGTATTCAAATTGTTTCTTCTTGGCAGCTTGTAATATTTGCTCCTTGATCTGGGGACTCCGGAACCTGACTATAAATAATTCCTAGGAGTTTGCTTTTTGGGATCTTTTTTAAGAGATGATGGGTAAATTCTTTCAGGTTCTATTTTGCCCTCTAGTTCTAAAATATCTGGGCAATTTTCCTTGAGAATTTCTTGAAGGATGCTTTCTAAGTTCTTTTTTTGATCATGGCTTTCAGGTAGTCCACTTATTTTTAAATTGTCTCTCCTGGATCTTATTTCCAGGTTAGTGGTTTTTTCAAGGAGATATTTCACATGGCCTTCTATTTTTTCATTTGTTTGGATCTGTTTAATAGTATCTTGATTTCTCATAAAGTCATTTGCTTCCATTTGCTCCACTCTAATTCTGAAGGAATTATTCTCGTCAGAAAGCTTTTGAGATTCTTTTTCCATCTGGCAAATTTGACTTTTTAAGGCATTCTTCTCCTCATTGGCTTTTTGAGCCTCTTGCCATTTGAGTTAATCTATTTATTAAGGTGTCATTTTCTTCAGTCAGGTTGTTGACTCTCTTTTCATGATTTTCTTGCATCATTCTCATTTGTCTTTCCAATTTTTCCTCAACTTCACTTATTTGGTTTTCAAAATCCTTCTTACGCTACTGTATGGCTTGTAACTACTCTACATTTTTCTTGGAAGCTTTTGGTGCGGGAGTTCTTACTTTGTTGTCTTCCTCCCATTCCATGCTTTGATCCTTTTTGTCCCCAAAAAAGGAATCTAAAGTTGTATTGCTGGGTTTGCTTTGCTTCCTTTGCCTACTTATGTTGCCAGTCAGTTACTTGACTTTTCAGTTCAGTAGAACTCTGCTTTCAGAGGGGAGAGCTCTATCCCAAATTGCTGGGGTTTTTGCAGCTGTCGGAGCTATTAGAAGGCCACTGTTTCTGCAGCCCCCACCAGCTCTGGGGGCTGCACTGAAAACGCACACAGGACCACCACCCAATTCCATGATCCTGATCCAGGGAGCTCAAGGCAAGAGCAGTTAGCCTCTGAATGATTGCTGGGTCCCCCCTGCACTCTGCAGGCTGGCAGCTTCCCAAGCAGCCATGTGGAGTGGCTGCAGGGCTGCTGCTTCACCCGCTTCTAGCCCTGGGGCATTAGGCTGGACCCTCTCCCCTGAATTTATCAGAGTTCCACTGACCTTTCACTTAGTCCTTGTTTCTTTTGGGTTGCTAATTTTGGAAAACGTCACAGCTGCTGATGATTCGTGCTTCATGCGCAGCTTGTTCTGGCAGCCGTAGGGCTCCAGCCCTGGGTTCATGTGGTGCTGGTCTGGGCTCCCAGTGTGCTGCGATGGACCCCTTCCCATCTGCCTGCCACGCTGCCTTCAGCGGGAGCTTTGTTACTCTGTCATTTTGTGCATTCTGGAGCTTTAAAATTTGTTTAGAGTCATATTTTATAGGTATTTGAGGTGGTTATGGGGAGAGCTGTGGAGTTTTGCTGCTTCTACCCATGTTTATTGCAAATTAAGTTTGAGCAAGCTGATACTTTAGAAATAAACTTGTGAGTCTTGGAAAAAATAAGACGTATTAAATTTTTAATACAGAAGGGTAAGGATATTAGGACAACAAGGATATTGGGGCACTTAAAATCCAGGATGACTCTATCAGTCTTTTTAGTTAACTTAATAGTTATTGACAAAAATATTCTGAAATAGATAAAGCATCAGGTAACTCTGAGACATGCTGTTATTAATAGTTGATAGGTATGTATTGTATCTCCATATTTTGACTACATTTGCAAGGGTTAATTTTTCATGGCTTTGATAAAATCCATTTCTCTTATTTTTTTAAGCATAATAAATAGATTTTAAGTATAAGGAACTTGATTTCATTTGTACCTTATGATGTTACTTAATTCTGTTCTTTGAAAACTAATGCTGGGTCAGGTAGGTGGCACAGTGAATAGAGTACCGCTGCTGGAGTCAGGAGGACCTGAGCTCAAATATGGCCTCAGACACTTAACATACATACTAGCTCTGTGACCTTGGGCAAGTCACTTAACCCACTTGCCTTGCCTTCCCCCCTCCAAAATAAAGAAAAGAAAACTAACGTTTAAAAATAGTTTCTAGAATTTACATTTGACTAGAGGCTGAACCAAGATGGCTGAATAGAGGAACACTCATCAACTCTCCCAAATGCCTCAGATAGAAAGAATGAGTGGGTCAGTGAACAAATAATAGAAAAAAAAATAACTTCATTAAAGAGAATAAAACCAATGAGATAACATACCAGGATTTATGACATGCAGCCAGAGCAGTACTTGGGGGGACATTTATGTCTCCAAATACTTACATCAGTAAAATAGAGAGAGAACAAATCAATGAACTGGGCATACAACTAAAAGAACCAGAAAAAGAACAAATTAAAAATCTCCGATTAAACACCAAATTGGAAAACCTGAAAATCCAAGGAGAGATAATGAAATTGAAAGCAAGAAAATCATAAAACTATCTCCTTAATGAGCGTCCTCTGTCTCTCCCAGTGTCTGGCTAGCTCTCAAGCAGATTCCTGTGGGCTCTGCTTCCCTTCAGCAAAACTCCTCCCACCACAGGCTCCATGTGACTACTTTCAGCTTATCAGGGGGCAGAGTTTATCTTCACAGCAGGGAAGTTTCCTGTGGGCTCTGCTGCACCCTTCAGCACATTCCCTCCATCACAGGCTCCATGTGATTACATTTAGCCTATTAGGGGACAGAGTTTACTTTCAAAGCAGAGGAGGTCTTCAGACTCCCTCCTGGATCTATTAAGGGGGCAGGGAAGATTTTCAGATTCCCATGCCCATTACATTCGGCCCCAAGATCTTTCATGTCCCTTACATAGCAAAAATAACACCAATAAATAAGAATTTAGGGATAACTGGTGTAAAAACTGTCAATAGAACTTTGCAACAATATAACAGGGATAATAGAAAAACTCTGCACATAAAACAATAGCTTATGGTGGGGGCTTGGGCACAAGTGTCCCATCCTTCCCCCCTCGAACGAATGGGGCTCAAAATCTTGGGGTAAGGGATAAAGGTCTCTTCTCCAAAGCTACTTCAAGCTGAAATTAGACATAGAGCTATCCCTGCCCCAAGAGGTCCCATTTGAGAGTTAAGTTCTTTAGCTGTCTTCCGGAGCTTGGTCAATGCCAGGTCTGGGAGGTCCCATTTGAAAGGTCATTTCTTTAGCTGTCATCTGGAGCTTGGTCAGTGCCAGGTCTGGGAAGTCCCATTTGAAAGGTCAGTTCTTTAGCTGTCATCTGGAACTTGGTTGATACCAGGTCCAGAAGTGTCACATCACAGTCATGGACAGGGGATGACTTCTGGCCTTTGCAATCAGGCATCTGCAGGTAGAGGGTACCAATCCTGCAGAAAACAAATCTTGCAAACAAGTTTAACAGACAAAATGTCAAAAAGAAATAAATATAGGGTCAGCTGTGCTTCTGGAGGCCATGGACTCACTATCATAACCTCATTCATGGTAGAATACATGAGTTAAGGGTACAATTTGGCAATTATCTTCTCCTGAATAAACAACAGCTATGGTATTGTCTTTTTCACGTGCTGATCCCATCACTTCCTGGCGACTGGAGGGAGAAGAAATGGAAGCTGTGTCAGATTTTTTATTCTTGGACCCAAAGATAACTGTAGACAGCAATTGCAGCATGAAATCAAAAGATGCTTGCTCCTTGAAAGGAAAGCTATGGCAAATCTGGACAGCGTACTAAAAAGCAGGGACATCACCAAAAACCTGTCCTTATACAGTAATGTTCCTGGAGATTGGATCAAGAAACCACTAAACTTGGGAAGGGTTTCTCTTCCTAAAGTGGCAAGGTAGCACACCCAACCTTCTTAATCTAGTGATGAAATTAGGCAAGAACCAGTTTGCCAGTATAGGATTGCTTGAAGATCACATGAGTTAGATGAGTGCTCAGATTGGCATAAGGAGCCCAGTTTGGCAGGAGTGGCTGCCTCATCCTTATTTATGAGGATGATATGGTCCCATGTCCATATTGGTAGTGATTCTACTCTCTGTCTTCTGCTGTTCTCCTAATAACGGCTTCAGCCTGGTCTTTTAATTAAAACAGAGGGCTTATGATGTTTCTGATACATAGACAACTGGATGTGATGAGTGACATTGGCAAAATTCTTAACATTGGTCCTAATCCCAATGGGGAGATCCTTTCATTGTCCAGTCTTATCTTATAATAGCTCTAGAATACTAGCCAGGTCTATAGCTACCATTGAGGAATCAATATTGATAAAGATCTTACCCATGCTATTCCTTAGCGTCCAAGTCTTTGTAGGTGGAGGCCCATTGAGCTAAAGCTGTTAGGGCCTATACTAGAATCTTCATTTTCTGGCATAGTTGCAAACTTTGTAAAGATTGGTAATACCCAGGGTGAGTTCAGTTTTGTCTGTATTATTTCCACTTAATGATAGAACCTTTCCTCATCCCTATCCATTTTGTTAGGAGGGTGTCTTGCATTACTCAACTCAGAATAGAAAACTAGCTATAGGATGACTCTGGGTTATATGTAGCAGATAGAGGCCATCCACCAGCAAGAAATGGCTTTTCAAAAATGGTGAAGTACTTGACTTCTTGAGGTAGTTTAAGGCCTCCAAGAAGGCTTCTAAAGCCTAATGTTCATTTGTTCTGGTCACCCTGAAGTGTCCATTATTATGGACAAAGATAGCCTAAAACATGGACCCCATGAAGTCATAGAGGCTAAAGGGGAGAGGCTGATGAATGACCTGCTTTAGATTTCCAGGGCAGTAGCCTGTTTTGGGCCCCACTTGAAAGAAGATTGATGGTCTGCATGGTAAATTGGGGCCATCAACTTACTCAGATGGAAAAGGTTAATATCTCTAAAACTTGGGGTCATGTAAGTCTCTGGGCTTCCTAGAATCTAAAGAGGAGTGTCCATCAATACTAATGAAGCAAGTTTCAGTAAGTTATTCTAGTTAAAGACTAGAACCATCTGGGTTTTCCACGTCTGCTATGTTCCCCCAAATTTGATTGAGTAAACTGGACCCTGGATTTTCTTCTACTTGATTTCTCAACCCTCTCTCATATGGTCCATCAGTTGATATAGGGCCTCTGCCACATTTGCTTTATCCAGTCTGGTTAATATTATTTCATCAGAATAGTGGTATACAGCAATGTTTTCAGGAAGTGAAACCTTCTTCAATCTGTGTATAAGATGAAACAATATGAAGGAAAATTTAGGTAGCCTAGGGGAAGGATGGTGAAGGTATATTGGACCCTTTCCCAGTGAAAGTGAACTGCTTTTGACTGTTCTCAGTCAAAGGTATAGAGGATAAAAATTGGTAAAGTTGAAAATCCTGTTTGACTTAACACTGGGCCTGAGTTACCCAGTGTGTCACATTGGAGGATTCACTGATACAGATTCAGTCTGTCAGACTCTTTTCTTTAAAAAAAAGAAAATCATAGGAGTGGCTAGGTGGTGCAGTGAATAGAGCACCGGCCCTGGAGTCTGGAGGACCTGAGTTCAAATCCCAGCCTCAGACACTTAATACAAAAAACTAGCCCTGTGACCTTGGGCTAGTCACTTAACCCCAATTGCCCTACCTTCCCCCTCCAAAAAAAAGAGCAAAAAAAAAGTCATCCATTTCTTGTAGATCCTCATCAAGGGATCATTTGAAATTGGAAACTTTTATGGACCCCATAAAAGTATGTACAGTTTCCCATCTTAACTACCTGAAAAGGGACAGCGACAGAAGGAGAGGCTCCCCTGAAATGTCCAGTTGATTAATCAACAAACTACAAAAGTTAGTCCACTGAAAGCTTTTCATGTCCTTTGTTCTCATGTTCTCATCCTCCCATTCCACTAGGGAAGTCTTCACGTGCTTGGAGTAGACATTCCCCTAATTCATTGACAGTTTTGTGGTCTATTAGTTACCCTCAGCCTGGGTAGGGAATGATGCTTTGCAGGTATGAGGAAGGATAAGAAGTTTTGAAACAATCACCGTGGAAAGATGAGTAGTGAGGAATTGGTTAGGGAAGAGTAGTCTTATTGCAGAGAGGGGCCATTTGATATTAGCTAAAATACATTTATAGTACATCCAGGTAAATTGCTTTCATAATTTCCTCCAGTTACATTCTGCTGCATGCGAGTAGGAGTAAAGGAAGGAGGCATATGGTAAGTGTAACCCAGGGCTGGGGTTTGGCAAGGTGTGATTGGTGACTAGGCAATGGGAGCAATGAATTTAAGAGGAAAAGATGGTGTAGAGTTGGATTACTTCGCCAAAGGGGTAGCTATAGGGAAGAGATAAGAGTAAAGCCAGCGTAGGGGTGAAATTCTGTAGTATGAGGGCAGGAGAAAAGAGGGGAGAAATACTGTGAACCAAGCACTGAACTGAGAACTCTTCCAAGGAAGGACAATGGCCTGCAGGTCATTGGGTAACAGCCACCAAGGATCTAGATCAACTCATGACTGTATAAGTATTTTCAATTTTTAAAAAAGGTCAGAAGTCATAGAACATTGTACATCCTAAATATCACAAAAATGAAATGTTATATCTTAATACATAGAAATGCCTTTTACTGATAGGTGATTTCTGTATCAGTGTGTGCAGTCAGACCACCAACTTGTTAAAGGTCAAAATCAGTACTAAATTAGAAGTGATTAAGGTCAGAAAATAGTAGAATAATCTCAAGCTGACATATTAAGCTACTGACAATGACAAATAGGAACTGGGATATCATAAGGAAAGAACTTCATATCATCTATCATTTCTTATGTAAATTTAACCAGTATAAGGCAATAGCCATAAAAAACAAAGAAACTTCCTCAACCACATGATTTCCTTTTTGTGATAGCAAAGAATTGGAAATAAAATACCCATTGATGGGGGAAAGACTACATAAATTGTGGTACATGAATTATAATTATTATACATAATAATTTTCCTTTTTCTGTCTTTAAAAAATACAGTTTGGCATATGGGAGAGAAGAAAGACACTGAGAAATTATGATGTTATAAAACAACAAAAATTATTTTCTTTAAAAATAAATCCATTAGATGAGCAATTTAATATACTTGAGACCTGCTCATTAGAATCCTTTTTTGTTTCACTGACCAAATTCACATTAAAAATTGCTTCAAGTCATGTCAAAATGATACTTGATAGTGGTCAATATAGTCAATATATTGGCTAATTTTAAGTGGCTATTTCTATCCTTGTAATAGTTTATAGTCCTATAAAAAGTTTTATTTTTAGCTTCTTATGCTGAAAGTAGATCCTGTGACTGGCAGTGGGCTAAATATTGGGTATACAAAAAAGTGGGAAAAAACCCCAACAATTCCTTCTCTCATGGAACTTACTCCTTTATTCTGATATCAGAGATGGGAGATTACTGCAAACTAGGAGAGTGAGGCAGGAACTACATTAAAATGTAATTGGGAAATACTTAACCAAATAAATAAAAATAAAATACAGCATAATTTGTGGTTTTCTAAGTCAGTTACCCAAATTCACTGGATTATGAAGAAAGCAAGATAGTTCCAGAAAAGCATCTACATCTGCTTCATTGACTACACTAAGGCCTTTGACTTTGTGGATCACAACAAAATGTGGCAAGTCATCAAAAAGATGAGAATACCAGATTATCTTACTTGTCTCCTGAGGAACCTATGTACAGGCCAAGAAGCAACAGTTAGATAGAACTGAACATGGAACAACTGATTAGTTTAAGAATGGAAAAGGAGTAGGGGACTGTTACGTGTCATCTAAATATGCAGAGTATATCACACAAAATGCCAGACTGCATGAACAAAAGTCAGAATTAAAGTTGCTCGGAGAAATATAAAAAATTTCCAATTTGCAGATGATACTACTCTGATGACAGAAAGTGAAAAAAAAGAATTAAGAAGCCTTTTGTTGAAGGTGAAAGTTAACATTAAAAAAAAAAAACAACCTAAGATCTTGGCAACTGGTCCCATCACTTCTGGCAGCTTGAGGGAGAAGAAATGGAAGCTGTTTCAGATTTTGTATTCTTGGGCTCAAAGATCACTGTAGACAGCAACTGCAGCCATGAAATTAAAAATTGTTTGCTTCTTGGAAGGAAAGCTGTGGCAAATCTGGGCAGCGTACTAAAAAGCACGGAAAACACCTTGCCAGCAAACATCTATATAGTCAAACCAGTACTAAATGTGTGAATTGGACTACAATGCTTTCAAATTGTGGTACTAGAGAAAACTTTTAAGAGTTCTTGGACAGCAAGAAGGTCAAAACAGTCAATACCTAAAGAAATCAATTCAGGCTATTCACTGGAAGGTGAAATCCTGACGCTGAAGCTTAAATAGTTTGACCACATATGAGAAGATGGCGCTCATGGGACAAATTTAAGGGAAAAGGAAAAGGGACAACAGAAGGTTAGATGGATAGACAACGTCATGGAAACAATGAACATAAACTTAGACTTCAAGAGATAGTGGAGGATAGAGGATTGAACAGCAACAAAAGTCAATTTGGGGCTGTTTTTAATTGAATTTGACACTATTGGTTCTATGTATCTCACTTTGTCATTACCAAGGTTAAATAAACAAACATTAACACTTTACATTGTTTCTTCATTATATAATTACTCTTCATGATTAACCAATATCTTAGGGAGCAGAATTTAAAATTTAGTATAGCATAATGGTGTTAATTTTAGCTATTACAAAGACATTAGTTAATTGCTCTATGATGTTTCTGCTTATGTGAGTTGTTCTCCAAAGCATATTCTGTGTGCTCATTCTTAATTTTCTGCATTATCTGAAGACATTATTGGAAAGAGACTTATGGAGGACTTTTATCTATACTTTTCTTAAACATCTCCCCTTTGAAAGATTGTGTTCTAATTGACTTCTCCCCACACTATATTTTCATTTCAGTGCACTCTGAAAGAGGTGTTCTACATTACTGAATTGTAAAATTAGCAATGACTTTCTGGAGTGGTTAAGATGAAGCTCTGATTTGTTTTGCTGTAGAAATTTCAAAAGAATTGAGCAAATCAGATGTTTCTGGATAGTAGGTTGAAATAAGATTCTAGACTCAATTTGTTCTGTCTAATGAAATGCTTAGAATTAACTACTTGTTTAAAGAGCCAGTTCTTATTTTGTAAAGAAAAATAAAAATTCAGCCGGGTAAAAATACCAGTGCAAAGATTTCTGGTATGACATTAATTTTTATTAATTACATCAGACCTTTAATACTAAGAATTGGGAATTTTATTACATTTTCTAGTCATTTATTTATTGATTACAATTGTATTCACAAAACCTAATAAAAGTCTTTTAATTCTGTAGAGCGCATCAAATTCAGTAAAAATGAATTGTACAAACTCAGTATGCTGTACTGAACCTTAAGATCTATTAGATGTTTTAGGGTTTACACACTTAAGCTACAAAAGCTTATAACTGAACTAAAACTTTTGGGACATGCTGACATGATATATATAGCTTTTATATGCTTGACTAAGACATGGCATTGGAGTTCCAAGTTAACTTTCAATTTAATTTAAAAAATAATTCTAAACCTGGTATTTTTTAATGTATACTGAAACAACTTCCTCTAATTCCATTTTTCACATCTTCCCAATTGAAGACTAGGGGTTTTGGATGGAGATGAACTGTTTCTTCTGTTTGGCAAAGAGAATCAGCATTACTTTAAATTTTCAGTTCATTTTTTTTCTTTTCTCAGTATACTTTTATTTGTTAAATATTTCCCAAATGCATATAAAAGTGTTTAACAGCGATTTTTGAAAAGATTTTGAGTCCCAAATTCTATTTCTTTTTTTGGCCCAACTTATTGAGAAGGCAAGCAGTTTGATATCAATTATACATGTGAAGTCATGAAAAATGTATTTCCGTATTAGCCATCCTGCAAAAGAAAACAGACAAAAAATGGGTTCATAAAAGTCTCCCCAGCTTTTTCTGAAACCATCCTGCTCATCATTTCTTATGGCATAATAGCATTCCATCACAATCATATACCACAACTTGTTGAACCATTCCCCCAGTTGATGGGCATCCTCTCAATTTCCAAGTCTTTGCCACTACAAAAGGAGCTGCTATAAATATTTTTTTTCACACAATAATTCCTTTTCCCTTTTCCTTAATCTCTTTGAGATACAGACTTAATAGCAACATTTCTAATAGCAGTCAAAGGGTATGCACAATCTTACAGCCTTTGGGTTGTAGTTCCAACTTGTTCTCCAGTTTCCCAAATTTTCCACATACCCTCTGGCATTTGTCATTTTCCTTTTCTGTCATGTTAGCCAATATGAGAGGTATGAGGTGCCACCTTAGAGTTGTTCTGCTTTGCATTTCTCTAATCAGTAGTGATTTAGAGCATTTTTTTATGTGGCTATTAATAGTTTTGATTTCTTCTTCTGAAAACGGCTTGTTTGTATCCTTTGATTATTTATCAATTGGGGAAAGGCCCTTATTTTTAAAGATTTGTCTCAATTCCATATATATATATATATATATATATATATATATATACATATATAAATATATATATAAATGAGAATTGAGACCTTTATCAGAGAAACTTACTTTAAAATTTTTTTCTCCAGTTGCCCGGTTTCCTTCTCATTTTAGCTGCATTAGTTTTGTGTGTGAAAGTTTTTTAATTCCATGTAATAAAAAGCATCCATTTTTTTTCCTATGATCCTCTCTATCTCTGTCTGCTCATAAACAATTCTTTTATCCCTAGATTTGACAGGTCAATTTTTCCATGTTCCCCTAATTTGCTTATGAAATCACCCTTTATGTCTAAATCGTGTACCCATTTTAACCTTATCTTGGCATATGGTCTATCATGTTGGTCTGTACCTAGTTTTGGCCAGACTTTTCTCAAGTTTTCCCAGCAGTTTTTTGTCTAATTATGAGTTCTTGCCCCGAAAACCCAGATTTGGGGGTTTATCAAACACTAGATTCCAATAATCATTTAGAACTATGTATTGTGTACTTAATCTGTTCTGCTGATCCACCACTCTATTTCTTAGTAACAGATTGTTTTCATGATTACGGTTTTGTAATATGATTTGAAACCTGTTACTGTTAGGCTGCCTCTCTTTACTTTTTCCCCCACTGATTCCCTTGATATTCTTTTTTTTTTTAATTAACTTTTCTTTATTTTTAGTTTACATCATTCATTTCTATGAGATTTTGAGTTACAAATTTTCTCCCCATCTTTTCCCTACCCACCATCCCAAAACAGTGATCCCACTGTAAATTCCCTCCCCCAGTCTGCTCTCTCCTATATCCTCTTTGGAGGATCACCCCTTTGACTTTCTCTTAGGGCAAGATAGATCTCCCTAGCCCAGTGCTAGTGTATCTTATATCCCAGTTGCATGTAAACAACAACAACAACAATAATAATATTTTTTTTAATATTTGATTTTAAAATTTTAAATTTCAGATTTTTTCCCTTCTTCCCTCGTCACACACCCTTACTGGGAAGATAAGCAATTCAATATAGGTTGTACATGTGTAATTACTCAAAACATTTCCATAATGGATATCTTGTGAAAGACAGACTATATTTCCCTCCATCCTATTCCGCCTTCCACTTGTTCTGTTCTCTACTTTGTCCCTGTCCCATTACAAAAGTGTGTGCTTCTAACTACCCTACTCCCCAGCCTGCCCTCCCCTCCGTCATACCCTTTCCCCCCTACACTCCTGTAGGGCAAGATACCCAATTTAGAGTGTATGTCATTCCTTCATTCCTTCCCTAAGCCAAATGCAATGAGAGTAAGGTGACCCATTCCTTTTTGCCTTCCTGTTCTTCCCCGCCATTGTAACAGTTATCCCTCTTCTATATGAGATAATTAACCCTATTCTTTCTCTCCCCATCTCCTCTCATTATATTCCTCTCTCACCTCTCAATTTCACCTTTTAAATATCATCCCTTCCTATTCAGTTGATCCTGTGCCCTGTCTTTGTATACCTGTACACATATATACACACACTCACATATGTATTCATATGTATATATACCCTCCTATATAGATATGTATATGTATGTATACATATATAAACATTTATATTCACTTCACCTATCCTCATACTGAGAAAAGTTTCATAAGTTACAATTATCATTTTTCCATGTAGGCATGTAAATAGTTCAACTTTGATAAGTTCCTTATGATTTCTTTTCCCTGTTTACCTTCTCATGCTTCTTGTATTTGAACATTTTGTATTTCCAAATTTTCTGTTCAGCTGTGGTTTTTCATCAAGAATGCTTGAAAGTCTTCCATCTCATTTTATGATCATATTTTCCCCTGAAACATTATACTCAGTTTTGCTGGGTAGGTAATTCTTGATTTTAATCATAGCTCCTTTGATCTCTAGAATAGCATATTCCAGGCCTTTCAATTCCTTAATGTAGAAGCTGCTAGATCCTGTATTGTCCTGATTGTGTTTCCACAATATTCAAATTGTTTCTTCTTGGCTGCCTGTAATATTTTCTCCTTGATCTGGGAACTCTGGAACCTGGCTATAACATTCCTAGGAGTTTTCTTTTAGGGATCTTTTTTTTTATTTGTTTATTTACTTTTAGTTTACAAGTTTACAAGATTCAATTGTAATTCAGTTGTAATTCAAGATTCAAAAAACTCTTGAGTTTCAAATTTTCTCCCCTTCCTTTCCCCTCCTCACCCCCCCCCCCCATGGCAGCATGCAATCAAGTATTGGATCTGCAAATATTTTCAAATTGGACATTAGTCTGGTTGTATAGAAGGGTTGTAACCAATGGAGTGAACAATGGGGAAAAAAAAAGAGAGCCAAAC
>CM053580.1:175748789-175810339 GCA_028627135.1 Pseudochirops cupreus | reverse complement strand
CGTGCGTGAGGAGAGGAGGATCTTTGCCTGAGGTAGCCTGTCCTGTTTGAAGGCTTGAGGATGTGGGTGTTTACTACTTTGACCACATGTGCCAACTTCATCACTACTGGGTTGGCTTTGACTTTCTGGTTTTGGGACTCAGTTTTCTGGTATTTAAATGAATGCACTATCTATATTTCTTATGTAGAGAGCCTGTTCCGTTTTGTGATTAATAACTATATCAGCATATTTATAGTTACTGTAGGCATTGTGAATACTGCATTGCTGATACAAGCAGAGCGAGAGTGAGCCCTGGCCAGCGGATTCACCCACCACAAGGACAATTCACAGATGTCTCACCATGGTATGGAGGATCCATTGGAGCTGGGTAAGAAAGTGCAGGGCCTGCGGCAGCAAAAGCAGCTTCTCCTGGGGCAATCAGCCCACAGCCTGGATGTTTAAAAATAATCTACCTGAACTTCCAGGAGCCAAGATGGAGGAGTAAACCCTACCTTCCCTAATCCCCCTCTCTGACCTTGCAAACCCAGAGATTAATGCCCCACCCAGTGTAAAATACTAAAACAGTGGAAAACTCAGGCTTAGGAGTTCTAGAGGAAGGGTGTGACTGAGGCTGTGCTGAGCCTGAAATGAAGTGCAGAAGGCTTCCCAATAAGCCCCATCTCAACTGACCAGCTGGAGATCTCAAAGCCCAGTGGGGTGGAGCCAGGAAGCACTAACACCAGAAGCCCAGGTATGCCTTAGCACAACCAGGGAAATCTGCAGACATCAGTGCTGTTGGCCACCAGCTGTTGAGCCTGCCTGAACCGTAGCTTACCCCTGCTTACAGGGCCAGAAACCTGAAGTGGCCAGACCACCCCTCCCTCACATGTTACTCTGTGAGGCTCAGGGTAACCCAGGGGAAACACTGAGAGTCTTGGCCTTGGCCTCAGTCTAGATACCTAGAGGCTACAGTACACTAAATCAGCCACCAGACACCTAGCTCCCAGCTTGAGAAGCTGGATCAGTGCCCTCTGTACCCCAGAAGCAGAAATCCATTTTAAAAGCCAAGAAATAGGCAATCACAATGGGAAGGAAGCAACTTCCAAAGGGAAACTAAGGACAATTGATCCTTTTATTGTGAACAATAAGAATCACTTTCAGAAGACACCATTGACTCTACATCTATACCTGAAAACACAGAAGGAAATACGAACTGCTCTCAAGCCCAAAAAGCATTCTTGGAAGAGCTCAAGAAAGATTTTAAAAGCCAAATTAGAGAGGTAGAAGATGAATCGGTCAATTCTTTTAAAATTACGTTGGCCAGAATGGAAAAAAAAATCTCACTGAAGAAAACAAATCTTTAAAAAGTAACATTTGTGAACTGGGACAGGAGATTCAAAATCTAACTGGAGAAAATACCTCCCTAAAAAATGAGCTTCAAACAACTAATCAAGGAAAATAATTCACTAAAAATTAGAATCAGTCAAATCGAAGCTAAGGACTCTATGATGCATTAAGAGTCAGTCAAACAAAACATAAAGATTGAAAAATTAGAAGAAAGTATAAAATATCTCACCGGAAAAACAACTGAGGAGAGAGAACCTAAGAATTATTGGTCTACCAGAAAACAGTTAAAAACAGCCTGGACAACATCCTCCAAGAGATCATCAAAGAAAACTGCCCTGAGGTCCTAGAATCAGAGGATAAAATAATTATCCAAAGAATTCACTGGAGTCTTCCTGAAAGAGATCCCAAATTGGAAACTCCAAGAAATATAGTAGCCAAATTCCAGAATTACAAGGTCAAGGACAAAATACTGCAAGCAGCCGGAAAGAAACAATTCAAATATCATGGAACTACAGTCAGAATCACACAGGACCTAGCAGCTTCTACATTAAAAAATAGGAGCAATTGGAGTATGATATTTTGTAAGGCAGAAGAGCTTGGATTACAACCGAGGATCAACTACCCAGAAAAACTGAGCCTAATCTTTCAGGCAAGGAGATGGTTATTCATTGAAATAAGGGACTTCCAGACTTTCCTGATGAAAAAAACTAGAGCTCGATGGAAAATATGATCTCTAAATACAACACTCAGCAGAGACATAAAAAGTTAAATAAGGAAAACACACACACACATCCTTTGTGATTCAATAAGAGCAAACTGTTTACATCCCTATATGGGAAGCTGATACCTGTCAGTATTGAGATTTATATAATTATCACAGCATTTAAAAGGGATATATAGAGTGTGGGTATAAATGAACTGATCTGATGATAAAAAACCTTATTAAGGGGTACAAAGGGATTGTAGTGGGAGAAAAGGAAAGGATGAGGCAGAAAAGGGTAATTTATGCCACACAAAGAGGCATAAAAACATATTATAGTAGAGGGAAAGAAGGGAGGGAGAGCATCCTATGAACTTTATTCTTATTGGTTATGGTTCAAAGAGGGATCAACATAATTAGTTAGGTTAAGGATTCTAACATGAAAAGACACAAAAACTCATTATAGTAGAGGGAAAGGAGGTAGGAAGAGGAGCACTGTGTGAAATTTACTCTCATGGGTTTGGGTTCAAGGAGGGAAAATCATACTCTATCTAAAAATCTATTGTGCCCTGCGGGCAGTAGGAGGGGTAAAGGAGAAAAAGGGGGGGGGGTGATGGTTAGAAGAGAGGGAAATAGTAGTAAGGAAGAAGGGTAGGTAAAGTGAAGGAGGTGCATAAGGAGGGAATACTGAGGGAGGCAGTGGTAAAAAGGAAAACTCTTAAGGAGGAGGAAGGGAGAAGGAAGAAATAAAAACATAAACGGGAGAGAATAGAATGGAGGGAAAGACACAGATAGTAATAACTATGAATGTGAATGGGATGAACTCTCCCATAAAATGGAAGTGGATAGCAGAATAGATTAAAAACCATAATCCTACAAAATACTGTTTACAAGAAACACATTTCTAAACAAGGGGATATGCACAGGGTAAAAAGGTAAAAGGCTGGAGTAGAATATATTATGCTTGAGCTAAAGTAAAAAAACAGCAGAGATAGCAATCTATCTCAGGTAAAGCAAAGGCAAAAATAGATCTAATTAAAAGAGATAAGGAAGGAAACTATATCCTGCTAAAAGGCACCATCGAGAATGAAGCAATATCATTACTTAACATATATGCACCAAGCAGTATAGCATCCACATTCCTAGAGGAGAAGTTAAGGGAATTAGAAGAAGAAATAGATAGCAAAACTATACTAGTGGGCGACCTCAGTCTCCCCCTCTCTGAACTTGATAAATCTAATCTCAAAATAAAACAAGAAAGAAGTTAAGGAGGTGAGTAGAATTTTAGAGAGCCCAGATATGATAGACCTCTGGAGAAAAATGAATAGGAATAAAAAGGAATATACCTTCTTTTCTGTGGTACATGACATATACACAAAAATTGACCATGTGCTAGGGCATTAAAACCTCACAGTTCAGTGCAGAATGGCAGAAATATTAATACATCCTTCTCAGATCATGATGCAATAAAAATTATATGTAATAAAGGGCCATGGAAAGATAGACTAAAATCTAATAGGAAGTGAAATAATTTAATCCTAAAGAATGAGTAGGTCAAACAAGAAGTTATAAAAACAGTCAGTAACTTCATTCAGTAGAATTGACAATATTGAGACAACATACCAAAACTTGTGAGATGTAGCAAAAGCAGTTCTTAGGAGAAGTTTTATATCCCTGAATGCATACATAAATAAAATAGAGAAAATGGAGGTCAATAAATTGGGCATGCATCTGAAAAAGCTAGAAAAAGAACAAATTGAAAATCCCCAATTAAATACTAAATTCAAAATAATGAAAATCAAAGGAGAGATTAATAAAATTGAAATTAAGAAAACTATTGAATTAATAAAACTAAGAGCTGGTTTTATGAAAAAAAAAACAATAAAATTTAGTCAATATGATAAAAAAAAAGAGAAAGAAGCAAACCAAATTATGAGTATCAAAAATGAAAAGGGTAAATCTACCTCCAATGAAAATTAAACAATAATTAGGAATTATCTTGCCCAGTTATATGCACATAAATTTGACAATCTTAGTGAAGTGGATGAATATTTACAAAAATATAAATTGCCCAGATTAACTGAAGAGGAAGTAAATGTCTTAAATAACACCATCTCAGAAAAAGAAATTGAACAAGCCATCAATGAACACCCTAGGAAAAAAATCTCCAGGGCCAGATGGATTTACTAGCAAATTCTATCAGACATTTAAAGAACAGTTGATTCCAATACTTTACAAACTATTTGGGGAAATAAGAGAAGGAGGAGTCCAACCAAATTATTTTTATGACAGAGATATGGTACTGATACCTAAATTGAGAAGAGACAAAATGGAGAAAGAAAATTATAGACCAGTTTCCTTCATGAACATAAATGCAAATATTTTAAGTAAAATATTAGCAAAAAGACTACAGCAATTTATCACAAGAATAATACATTTTGATCAGGTAGGATTTATTATAGGAATGCAAGGGTGTAGTCTTCCTTAAAATAATACATAGCGTCTATCTAAAACCATCAGCAGGTATTATTTGTAAAGGGGACAAGCTAGAAGCATTTCCAGTAAGATCTGGGATGAAACAAGGATGTCCACTGTCACCCCTCTTATTCAATCTGGTACTAGAAATGTTAGTGGTAGCAATAAGAGAAGAAAAAGAAATTGAAGGAATCAAATTAGGCAAAGAAGAGACTAAGCTATCACTCTTTGCAGATGATATGATATACTTAGAGAATCCTAGAAAATCAAGTAAAACACAACTTGAGATAATAAATAAATTTGGCAAAGTTGCAGGATATAAAATAAACCCACATAAATCCTCAGCAATCCTATATATTTCTTTTCTGCTTTTTGGAGGAGGGAAGGCAGGGCAATTGGGGTTAAGTGACTTGCCCAACATCACAAGGATGATTTTTGTGTTAACTGAAGGAGGCCACATTTGAATTCAGGACCTCCTGACTGCAGAGCCAGTGCTCTATTCACTGAGACATCTACCCACCCCATTCCTATATATTTCTAACAAAATGTAACAGCAAGAGATAGAAAGAGAAATCTTATTTAAAGTCACTATAGATATTATAAAATACCTGCCAGAACAAACCCAGGACCTATATGAACATAATTTCAAAACACTTTTCACACAAATTAAGTCAGATCTCATTAATTGGAAAAACATCAGTTGCTCATGGCTGGGTCAAGCTAATATAATAAAAATGACAATTTTAGTACCATACCAATCAGTCTACTAAAATATTACTTTACAGAGCTAGAAAAAATAATAACAAAATTCATTTCGAAGAACAGAAGGTCCAGAATATGAAGGGAATTAATTAAAAGTAACCTTAGGGAAGGTGGTCTGGCCATACCAGATTTTAATCTGTATTATAAAGCAGCAGTCAGCAAAACCACTTGGTACTGGCTGAGGAATAGAGTAGTGAATCAGTGGAATAGATTGGGTACACAAGACTCAGCATTCAATTATTATAGTAATCTAATGTTTGATAAACCCAAAGACTCCAGTTTTTGGGATAAGAACCCACTATTTGACAAAAACTTCTGGGAAAATTGGAATGTAGTGTGGCAGAAACTGGGCATAGACCATTATCTAATACCGTATACCAAAATCAAGTTTAAAGGGGTACAAAGTCTAGGTATAAAGGCTGATACTGTAAGCTATCTGGGAAAACAAGGAATAATTTACCTGTCAGATTTATGGAGAAGGAAAGATTTTTATGACCAAACAGGCGTTAGAGAGCATTATAAAATGCAAAATGGATAATTTTGATTACATTAAATTGAAAAGTTTCTTTACAGTTAAACCCAATATAACCAAGATTAAGAAGTAAGTGGAAAATTGGGAAAGAATTTTTACAACCAGTGTGTCTGATAAAGGCTTTATTTCTAAAATATACAGAGAACTGAGTCAAATCTACAAAAATATAAGTCATTCCCCAATTGATAAATGGTTGAAGGATATGAACAGTTTTCAGAGGAAGAAATTAAAGATATCTATAACCATATGAAAAGGTGCTCTAAATCACTATTGATTAGAGAAATGCAAATCAAAACAACCCTGAGGTGCCACATCTCACCAGTCAGATTGGCTAAGAGGACAAAACGGGGAAATAATAAATGCTAGAGAAGATGTGGAAAAATTGGAACACTAATGCATTGTTGGTGGAGTTGTGAACTGATTCAGCCCTTCTGGAGAGCAGTCGGGAACTGTGCCCAAAGAGCTATAAATAAGTGCGTACCCTTTGACTCAGAAATACCACTTCTAGGGTTCTATCCCAAAGAAATCAAAGAGGTGGGAAGAGACCCCATATGTACAAAAATATTTATAGCAGCTCTTTTTGTGGTGGCAAAGAACTCAAAATCAAGGGGATGCCTCTCAATTTGGGAATGGCTAAACAAGTTGTGGTATATGAATGTAGTGAAATACTATTGTGCTGTAAGAAATGAGGAGCAAACAGAATTCATGGTAACCTGGAGAGACTTATATAAACTGACGTTGAGTGAGGAGAGCAGAACCAGGAGAAATTTGTACACAGTTACAGACACAATGTATGTATGCAACCAACTTCAATAGACTGGACTCCTCTCCACAATGCAAGGTTATAAGACAACTTCAAAAGGCCCATGAAATAAAGAGATGTCTGCATCCAGAGAAAGAACTACAGATTGAAGCAAACTACCTGCTCTCTTTCTTGTTTTGTTTTGTTTCCTCTTTCCCCTTGTTCATCGCATTGGTTTTAATCCTTCTTTTCAACCTAATGTTTAATGTGAAGATATTTGTAGATTCTGTGTTTGATTGCATGCTGCCATGGGTGGGGAGGTAGTAGAGAGAGGGGGAGAAAATTTGAAATTCAAGAGATTGTGGAACTGAACGTTGTAAAATAAAAGTAAATTAATTTAAAAAATTCAAATAAAATTTTAAAAAAGGAAAACAGAAGTTTCCAGGTGACCTCAGTAGTGGGATTCCTTTTTCATTTGGAATCTAAACTGGACATTCTCCATGACAGTGCTAAAACCTTTGGTGGCACCCTACACTTTTGCAATTGAACCATTAGCTATTTTCCAGTCATTGCTGTATGAATGAGTGAATATTTAGTAAGGCATAACTTGTGATAGGTTTTATCATTTATGACATTCATATTATATCTGTTTAGTCTTATGTTAAGTATGTCAGTTTGGCGGCCCTTTGTATTGGGAGATAATATAGGGGTTTTATGTAGAATTTCATATTGCTTTATATATCCTAATAATGCAAAATACTTCCCCTCGTATGCTCCTTTTTGAAAGTATTGTAGAGTCATAGGTAGTTGTGAATTATAGTAGGTTTTGTTGATCCAGACAATCTCTTGAGCCTCAGATCTATAGTGTCATTTAAAGTGTAAGATGAATATACCTGTGAACCTAATTAAGTTTGTTTAATGCTAGGAAATGATTAGCTGATCTATTATTTATTATGGTACGCAATATGTTTACTAGAAAAAAATTTATAGTTTGCTGATAAAGGAATTCTTGTTACATTTTGTAGGAAAATGTAGTAGTCATCATGCTGGGAGAGAAAAAATTCCACAATGATAGTAACATATATGAATTCAAGGATTTATTCCTGCCGATGCTTAATGCCTTCCAAATCATGATAGAAAATTTAAATCAGATTAGATTGCTTAAGAATATTTTATTCAGTTGTTTGAATTAGTTGTTTTTATATGAAATTCTATTGACTCAACACTTTACAGATTGATCGCTTGGGCTGGTCAAAGTTGCTGGTCATTCCTTATATTAATCACTTACTAATTCTTTAGTATGTTGCCTAAAACACCTCTGTCCCAAGCTTTTTCCACTCTCCTCAGATTTCCTACTTTGCTGACTGATCAGATCAAGGCAGTCAGGCTTGAGATAGCTCATTAATTGTCTTTGAATTCATTTTCTCTTCTCTTCTTCTAGCATTAAAGAATGAAGTTTCTTTCCTTTTCAGGGTCAGAGTCCAGGTTCTAGATTCTGTCCCTTTGGACCTTATTCAGTCATTTCAGTTATCTTTCCCTTCCTCCCTCCCTGCCAACCACAAGCACTTTTTAAAAAGCATCTTTGTTCCTTCCTATTCAAAGACTTCTTCCCTTCTGACTTAAAAAAGGCATATATATTTCCCCTCCCTTATGTTGAAAAAACCTTTAATTTTATCTCACCCTTCTGTCTCCTGTTTTCTCTCTTAGCTCTTGCTTCCAGACTTCTGAGTCAACTTTTCTGTTACATCAACTTCCTCTACTTCTGGTGGTTCACTTCCATTTTTCTCCCACCAAATTGACCTACCTGAGTGAATCCGGGGGCTTTTCTGATTCACTGCCTTTGTTCATATCAGTGCTTGCTTCCCTCCAAAACCTACTCGTCTTGTTTTTTTTAAGAAGTCCAGTTATTTTGTAGTTTATTTTTTTCTAAAAGAGAACAGAGTATTTTTATGCAAAACATTTACATAGTTCAGTCATGACAAATGATAGGAAGAGTTAAGAAATGATGCACTCATAGATTTCTATAGTATATGCTAATACCCAATACTTTGGGATATCCATTTTCAAAATATTGTAGTATCCAAACTGATATGCCTTATGAAGGCATAGGAATGAAAATGAGGGGAAAAAATTACGGACTACTCATTTTCTTAAAAATCACACAGTAAGACAAAAGAAATATTCATGCTAATATACTAATTTCATATAGTATCTTAAATCAACAGCAGAAGTTAAGATTTTTTTGTTTTTTTTTTGTACACAGTTGCATGAAAACAGAGGTGACTTTTTCCCCTTGAATTTTACCTGGGAGTAGCCTTTTTATTGAAAAGGGGCAGTCTTAGCACTTTTATAATGATATCACCAATGATGATAATATCTAGGCATCACAGAAGGATTAAATTCCTTACAGCCAATGCTACTTGAGCTGGAGCTTCTGCTAAGCCAGCCTCAGGCTTGTTTTGTTGCATCGATTTAAGGAACCATTTCATTTTTGTTTCATTCACTCCATTGCCATTTCTGCCAGAATATTGTGGACTTCGTTTACATGGGAAATTAAATCCTGTTTACAGAGGCAATTTTAAAACACTTATCTAGTGTTTCTGTGAATATTTGTATTAGATCAAAAAGTTCACTTTCTAAAGAATCCACATGATAAATAGAGGCTGGTCCAATACCTGTAAATCAGTTTCACTTATTAGTATGCATCCTTCTAGGAAATGACAAACAGCAAATGGAAAGTTTCTTTAATTTGTTGCTCTGCAATTTCACTATAGGACCAATAAAACTTGAGCAGTTGGGGTTTCTAGTGGTGGTTGAATATGAGCTTCTTCTTGATCATAATGGGGCTAAGGGCTGGGGCTGAAGGATGACCAGGTGTACCCTGGACCCCACACAGACTTATGTGCTCCTAAAGGAGGAGTGGGAAATCTGCCCATAATTAAAGGTCTACTTCTAGTACCTGTTGGTCAATAAAATTTACAAAATACATTTTGGCTTGTGGTCTCTCTGTTTCTGACAGCTAGGTGGCAGTCCATTAAACTAATTTTAGGAAGACCTAGGTTCAGAGTTTGCCTCAGACATATCTTATTTTTCACTCACGAGGCCACCACCATCAGTTCAGGTTTAAGTATCTATATCAGTGGTGTCAAACTCAAATAGAAATAAATAGCTTCCACTAAATGGTACATAAAGATCCTTGTGGACTGAATATTAATTTAGGGAACTGTATTCAATAACTCTGATCTAGACTAGGGGTGTCAGACTAGAAGTGTCAAACTTGAGACCTGCAAAACTCTGAGATTAAGATGTAATTGAGAAATGTTTAACAAAATAACTAAAAATGCAATATAACATAAATAATGTTAATTTGTGGTTTTCTTGGTTATTATGCTGCCAGCATAGAGTTTGACACCACTGATTAGATTACTAGACTAAATTAGACTGTTGTAATAGACTTGGGGGAGGGGTGGGAGACATAATAGCCTTTTTAGTTGACCTCCCTGCTTTTTTTCGTACCCTCTCAATACTATTTACACAAATGCTTAAATAATATTCCCAAGGCACGGATCTTAACCAAGTCATCTTCCTGTTTAAAAATCCTTACTGATTCTGGGATAAAATACGAACTCCCAAGCCTTTCGTTTAAGTCCTTCTATAATCTTGACTTTACCTTTCCAACCTTATTTCATGCTACAATTGATCCTCAATATTCAAGGGAGTTAGAGTCACAGGACCCCCTAAATGTGAAAAACCACTAATAAATCTGCCCCCCCCCACACCTTTATTTTTAATAATTCTGATCATATGTATTTAACACACAAAACAAGTAAAACAACACATTGTACCCATAAAAAAGTTTTAATTTCTACAGTAGAGAAATTAGTATCTTGTACACTAGTCTTTGCTGCGACTGGTATAGCTGCAGCAACTGCTTTATGGATTTTCTTCTTCAAAAAGTGCAAGATAAAACAGTCCACTTTAGTATAAAAAAAACATGGCTGAGTTTGGGTGGCTGGTAGTTTTTTAAGCACACTGAAACTTATAACAAAATTTAACTGTTTATAATCAGTTTATGTATGTATATTTATGGTGGTAATGGTAATATAGATTAATGATATACAGCATTTATGCATTTTTTAAGTTTTCTTTATGTATGTGAATCATCTGGGATTTTCGGCAGTATACCATGAATCTCCAAAATTCCCATTTAGTTATCAGTGACCAACCCACAAATAACTAAAACTGTGAATGTCGAGGGATGACTGTATTCTTTTTCACAAATTCCTGTATTTTAGCCAAGCTGGATCACTTCCCCAAAATTGACAGATTGACTTACCTCTCCATTACTGGTTTATTTGCATCAACCTTTTTTAGCATATATTTCCTATGTTCCTTCTCTTCTCAGAATCCCATCTTCCAAGCTCTGCTTATGCCATTTTTTCTATGAAACCTTTCCTTGCGTGTGTGTGTGTGTGTGTGTGTACGTGCACATGTTCATAATTGAGTACAATGGTACTCTGTACAGATAGTACAGAGGTGGAACCTGAACCAGATTAAAATGTAATTGAGAAATAATTAACAAAATAAATTTAAAATACAATGAAATAGGTATAACATTACAATTTATAACTAAGTCACTGTGCAGCCTTCAGAGAGTCCTTAATGTATGAGTGACTCTCATTTCTATTTGAGTTTGACACCATTTATCCCTGTCACCCAGAGTAATGCCTGGTGTATAGCAAGCATTTAATCAGTGCTTACTGATTGAGACCATAGTCCCTAAGGTCATTGCAAGCTAGTTGATGTATTGCCATACATGAACAGCTTTCCAGAAGAATGCTACTGTGAACAGCTTTTAAGGTTCTGATTACACAGTATAGTGAACACTCTATTTATTCCGTAACAAATCAAAGCAAAACATTCACAGAAATCAAGGTACAGCATTCACAATACTTTCGTAGCTGTTGACCTTCTAGAATCTAGCCCTTCTCCAATTTGCATATTTTACTCTTACCCAAGTAGTCTTTCTAATGTACAATTATGATCATGTCACTCCTCTATTCAAAAGCTCTCTCTACATATAACACATAAGTTCTTGATTCTGTCATTCAAGACCATTCAAATTTGGTTCCAGTCTAACTTCCTAACCCTTGTCTCATTCTCCTTCCCCTTCATATGTGCTTCATTCTAGACAAAATGAATCATTCACTCTGCCCCACTCTCTCCCATAATGATTTTTTCCTAGTTGTCTTCAGGTATTGGACTATATGATCTCCAGAAGAGAGAGCTCCCTTTTTCTGCATAGCTCAGAAGGTGGAGATAGGAGCAGTAGTGTGAAGTATACAAAGTCATGTTTCAGCTTATTATAAGGGAAACATAATAAGAAATTACATGTCCAAAACTGGAATCGGTTGCCTAGCTAGCTTGTAAATTCCCTATCGTTAGAGATCTTCAAACAGAATTTGGATGATCTTTGGTTGGAACTGTTGTAGAAGGTGCTTGATCAGGTATGAGTTGGATTAGATTGCCAATGAAGGCACTTTTAATTCTGTAAAGTGTGATATAAATAAAAAAGATGGTATACCCCCATGAAGATTGTGTACACAAGTGGTGTACTGGATCCAACTTAGCCAGTTGTTAAATTGTTATTGTAAGCATTTACACGTTGTGAATCAGCAAATATTGCAGCAAATCAACTTGATTTGTTTATTGATTATCTAGACCACTGGTGTCAAACTCAAATAAAAATGGATCCCTGTTGTCTCACATTGACTTAGAAAGCCACATGTTGACATTATACATGTTCTATTATATTTTCATTTATTTCGTTAAATATTTCTCAATTACATTTTAATCTGATTCAGGTTACATATGCTCTTGAGTTTTTAAAATGTTAATGATGCAGAGGAAACTTAAAAAGTGTGTTTTTGCATTTTTTGCATTTTTTTTTGAGATTGATGGTTGTTAAATGCTTACCCATCATTGATTATAATTATTCACTTGCTGGTATGTACAAATCTAGACCAAATGGTGAGATGTGTTAGAAAAGAAAGAGAAAACCTGAAAATTAAATTGTGGGAGGAATGCTCAAGTGTAAATTTAAGTATTTTTTAGATGCAAAGGTAGAGAAATGTTAAAATCATGATTTGGTCCACATATTTTGTTTTGTTTCCCAAGCTTTACTTGCAGACAGAAATAGGAAGGCAATACAGTTCCTTGGTATGCTCTTATTTATGACTTAAGAGATTTTATATTGGAAGTATATGTAGTCCTAAGATTTGTACATACTACCTAGGCTATTTCTATAATGAGAGTTAAAAAATTTTATTCACAGTGCAATAGATGTTTAAGTGATAAATTTAGATTCCTGTATCACTGTAGGATATAGTGGCACAGTGGATATATTGGTAGGCCTAGAGTCAAGACGACCTAAGTTCAAAACCAGTCGCAGACATTTAATAGTTATGTGACCCTGAACAAGTCACTTAACCTGTTTGCCTCAGTTTTCTGATCTGTAAAATGGAGATGATAAGTAATAGTAACTACCCTTCCTCTCCCCCCCCTCCCCCCGGTGGTTGTGAGGATTCAGTGAGATAATAATTGTAACACACTTAGCACAGTGCCTGGCATATAGTGTACACTATAGAAATGTGAGCTATTATTAGCTGTTATTACTGAAACATGGCTTATATGTGTGGTATACATCGGAAATAACTTAGAATACAGTCAGACATGCCAAGTTTGAAAAAAATTAATATCAGACTTCAGATGACCACAGGAGCAAGTGAACTAGAATTCCTCAGTGTTATTCCTTTCACAGATTGTTTGTTCCGGTGGACATTTTAATATCAACACTTAGTTTTTCTGAAAAGTAAGGATTTTATTTTTCTGGAGCTTTTTATTTCTGGACACATCAGGTCAAGTCAGCAAACTTGTGTCAAGTGCTTACTTTGTATGTACCAGAAACATGTTAAATGCTCAGGATACAAAAAAAGATAACAAACAAACAAAAACAGTCCTTGACCTCAAGGAGTACTCATAGTTTGATGGGGGAGGCAACGTGCAAACAACTGTGTACAAACTATATTTTATATTATTTTATACATTTATATTTATTTATATTTATATTATATATTGTCTAATGGAAATGGAATAGTCAACAGAGGGAAGTCGCTAATATTAAAAGTGAATAGGGGCAGCAAAGTGGCATAGTGAGTAGAGCATCAGCCCTGGAGTCAGGAGGACCTGAGTTCAAATCCAGCCTCAGACACTTAACACAAAAAAACCTAGCCATGTGATCTTGGGCAAGTCACTTAACCCCAATTGCCCTACATTCCCCTCTCCAAAAAGCAAAAAGAAAAAAGTGAATAGAGAAATACTTCTTTCTTAAGGTAAAAGGACTACAGCAAGTAGAACCTAAGGCAGTCCCACAATACAGGGCACTATTCCTTTTATTCTCAGGATATTTTCAGTCAAGGTATTTCCTCTAGGCCCAGCTGCTGGGTTAAGGGAACTCAGAGAAGTCTCCATGACAAAAGGTGCTAGGGGGCAAGGGGAGGTATGTCTTGAAATACTTTGTTTTGATGAAAAAAAAATTTATGGTAACACTATCATTGCACTTCTCATAGTGATGTCAAGACCAACAGAATATTTTAGAATTTTTTTAAAATATAAAATAAGATGAAATTAGAAGTAGATTATTTCATAAAACTGTAGGTTTATTCAGAGTGTTGTTGGTTTTTTTCTTAAGATTTACCATGACTATGTGTACTTTTAATAGCTGTAGATAGTGGTTTAGCTCAGCAACCCCATATGGGGTTGAGAGTCACAGCACAGAAGTGCTGAACAGGTTGCAGGTGGAAAAAGTTTAAGAAACCCTGGTCTAGATGCTGAGGAAAGAGGACAGACAATTGAAGGACACCTTTGTTTCATATATTCTTTGTTTCATATATTTTTTAACTGGCCCCACTATGTCAGTGTGTAGAAAAAGTTTTGTTAAACTGCTCTTCAGATTCTGGATTTTGGGGTTTGGAGCTTGCTTTGTATCCCAACAATCCAACTTTATCTCTCTTGCTCTCTGTTGTTCCTATTCAGCTTACACTATCCCTCTTCTCAAGTCTATAGGTTGCTCTTTCTGCCAACAGGTGGCATAATTCCCTGTTAAAAGAGATTATCTCAATATGAAAACAGGATATTAAAATCAGATTAACCTAATTCAGGCTTTCTCTTTGTTATTCTTAGAATTTAATGAGTTTAAAAAAATAGTTTTCAAAAGCAGAGCTTTCAAAGATTTGAAATGTGACTGCTTTGTCTGAAATATTTTCTTAGAAACAAATTCAAAGATTTCTCAATTTTCAGTTATCTCTATAACCTAGCCTTTGGTAATAGAGATAACATTTCTTACAGAGGACTTAAAAAGCTTCATTCTGTCTTATTGTTCTAAGTGTAAAATAATGACTAAGTGGGGAGTGTGGGCAGCTTCAGAAGTCCATTATGTGTTTCTTTGCCCAAGACTCAAGCACCTTAATTGTGGGTAATGTGAATTGCTAAATATGAACTAAAGAGAAAATTTGTTCTTATTGACACAGGAAGAAATGGTATGTAGATAGCATTTTGCAGTAGCAAAAGAATGGAAATAACTGTCTAGTGGAAAATAGCTGAACAAGTTGTATATGGATATAATGGAATAATGTTGCATTGTAAAAAGCAACAAACATGGAGGTTTGGGAGAAGTATAGGAAGACTTTCATTAACTGATGCAGGTGAAGTAAATAAAACCAGGAGAGTAGTACACCAAATAAATCAGTGAGCATTTCTATACTTCCTGTATGCCAGGCACTGTCCTGGTGACAGAAAGGCAGAAGCAGTCTTTTCCTTCAAGGAACTCACATTCTAATGGGAAAAATTACGTGCAAATACCAGTGTCCGTAAAGGATACACACAGTGTAAATGGAAATTAATCTCAGGGAAGGGAAACTGTAGAATAGAGAGTTTGAGCTGAGTCATGCAAGAAGCCAGGGAAGCCAGGAGACAAAGGTGATGAGGAAAAACTTTCCAGGCATGTGGGACACATAGTATAAAAGTTGAAATTGAATGTCATGTGTGAGGAGCAGCAAGTCAGCGGGGTTTAGTTAAATCATAGGGTTCCAGAAGAGGAGTAAAGTAAAAAAAAAAAAAAGAAAAGAAAAGAAAAGGAGTAAGAAAGGAAGGAGCCAGGTTATAAAGGGCTTTAAATGCCCAACAAGGAGTTTATATTTGATCTTGAAGGTAATAGGGAGCCACTGGGGTTTATTCAGTTTATTCAGTTAATTCAGATTGGCAGAATGATTAAATACCTTTGATGTGCATTTTAAGGCAATGAGGTGATGGCTTTTTCTAATACATCTCTCTCCTCAGCACCCAGCCAGACAATACACACACACACACACACACCTCTACATACACATAATACTAACGTGGAAAAAAAAAGTGTTAAGTTGTTGGTCAGATTTTATCTAGTGTAATTTCCTTGAATATGACTTTTATGAATTCTTCCTGGTTTGTTTGAAAGAGTATTAGGGCTTTAGAGGGGAAGGAGAGGGCTTATACCTAACTGTGAGTTAAAGGATTTTTTTTTCCAACAGAAACATTTGGCTCATTAGAACAAAACCAATTTTTAAAGCTCTCTTCCTGTAAAATGTTCCTCATGCATGTGTTAAGTACACAAGATTCCTTATAGATAGAAGCACAGAGATAACTTTATTCAGTGGAATCCTCTGATTATTGATGTCAAAGAAAGCATAAAACAAGGAGATGTGTTCTTTTTTTTTTTAAGGATATTTACCACTTTTTTTTTATGAGGTATCCTACACAAATTCCAAATGGAAGAAGAATTCCTTATACTTAATTTCTCAATATGGTCTAGTTTGTGAGTGACAGTTTGCTGATTGCATCAAATTCATAAACATAGGTTCTCCTCAATGAGATCCCTACTATTCTGAAGAGATTGAGTCACACAGGAAAACATGAGTGAACGAAGATCATATATTGCCCAGATTGTAACAAATACATCACTACATTTCAGAAAAGTATTACTTGAAAATAAAGCTTCTTTAATTTTTTTTTGTGCCAACCTCCAAAAAGTCATTCTTCTTTTGCCTATACTAGACTCATGGCATTTGTCTTTCATGGTATTTTCTTTTTGTACCCAGCTGGATTAAATTATTCCTAGAATTAAGGAAATTATTCTAACCTTCATGAACTTATATATTATTATGGACATATAGGTATCACATAGAAAATATGGTTTTCACATTGTTTCTTAGAAAAACTGATTAGTAAGAGGATTAGTAACCACATTATCATTGGTAGACTCAAAATTAAGTATTTCTCTGCTGATCTGTTGGCTGCTTGCAAAGTTAGGGTCAAGATAGGACTGGCATGGACAACAATACATGGTTATTAAGTGCCTACTGTATTCAGAGGACCTGCAACATTAACTATGAAGAGTAAATGAAATTTGTCACAAAGTAAGCAGTTAAGTTGAACATTGTAACAGTTAACTCTGAATGCAGACTAGGCCTGTGGTAATCAGAACTTGGCTAGTGAAATCTTTTACTTTTAAAAATATATGTTATCCTTGTTTTTATTTGGCATTCACAGTTTTAGATTGGGGCAAAACTCTGAGATTTCTTGATATTTTTTAGGAGTTTCTTTGAGTTGCTGCTGTTCTTTGGAAAAGATGAATTTTATGAAGAGCCATTAAAGGATATTCTTGGTTCCATCCAGGTAATAAAATTTACTATATTAAATTTTCCATGTAAAATATACTTTATTACTAATACGTACATACATACATACACTGCCAGTTATTAGCTTGCTTAATGATGTCAAAGTTGTAATTTTTAGAATTTCACACAATCTGTACAATAGTACAGAAAAATTATAGTCTTTTATTACTCTATGGAAAACCCAGTTATTTTACTAATAGTAAATATGTGGAACTATCAATAGTTTTGTCACTTTTAAAAGCTTTGATTACAAACCACTTCGATTCCTTTTTTGTCTCATTTGACCTAGAATAGCTCAAAAATTTTTTGTTTTTGAATTTCCGTAGCCTCAGAAGGATGCTAAATTGCACAAGGGCCAGATGAAACTAACTGAAATGATTAGAAGGAACAAAGTGACACGTTATGAGGGGGAAAAAAAAGAAGTCCAGTAAGCACAGTTTTAATCCTTTACTTAATAGATACCATTATAGCATTCAGCTCTTTGTAGTAGCCCCCCTTTTAGGGGTGGCTAGGTGGTACAGTGAATAGAGCACCAGCCCTGGAATCAGGAGGACTGGAGTTCAAATACAGCCTCAGATACTTTAATACTTACTAGCCAGGTAATCTTGGGCAAGTCACTTAATCCCAATTGCCCTGCCCTCCCTCCTCCAAAAAGAAAGAAAAAAAAATATTTACCCTCTTAGTTACAAGATTTACACTCTTTATGTGTCATTTGTTTGAAATCAACAAAACATTAACTTGACTGTAATTGTCCCTATTATTAGTGAGTATGGTATATGATGAATATCTCTCTTATCTAAACAAATAATACAACAGCTTAGTGGAATTTATTTCTTATTTATGTTATATGTCTTCTAAAGGGTTAGTGCCTTTAAATTATAATGGGAATCTGCTTTCTTCCCCCAAGTAATGGTTAGAGCCAGATCTTTAGCCCTCTGGTCATTCTCTGGGGGATATATTCCTGGCCAAATGTAAGACATTTGCCATTAATACCATTAATATCTTTTGGTCAGCTCTTCTGGTCTTCCTCTTCATCTGTCCGTTAAGCATCACACATCTCACCAAACTGAGACCATTAGAAATGGAAGAGTTTTAGAGATCATCTAGTATAACTTCCTCATCTTATGGACCAAGAAACCACAGCCTAGAGAAAAGTGGCTCACCTGGAGGCAAATGACAAGGCAGGGCCTCAAATCCGGACTTCTAACTCTTTAAGTTTAGTGTTCTTTCCATGCCCTTACATTCCCTTCTCAGGTAATTAATGTAGAGAAAAGCCTTCATTAACTCAGATGTTCCAAAAGTACTAATATGTGCAGTTATGCTATAATGTGACATATGCTTTCCTTAAAAAAAAGTCACTATGCTGCTTATGTTTGCAAAATCTCATAATAAAAACAACAGGTCAAACAACAGGAAAATGGGGTTAGAAGAACAATACTTAAAACCTTTTTCAGTAACATATTTTTTAAAAAGAACCTAATAAAAATGATAGCATGTGATATGTTAAATGGTTAAGAAATGCATAAGTGCTACAATAAATGGTGGAAGTATACACACTACAATAAATAGTAGCAGTACCTATGAGCTGTTGCTCAACCTAGGCCTGGGCTGGCAAAGTTGGTGGCTGTAGTGAAAGAGCTGCCTGGTGGAACACAACTCTGGGACCGGGAGACACTTAGCCATGGTCCTATGGTGGAGGTTAGAGGAAGAGGGAGTGAGTGGGTGTGAAACAGCCCTTCTCTGCCCACTTTTCCTACTGTACCTGAAAATATACAATAAATATGTTACTTTACCTGGAAAAAGACCAGAGATTTGCTTGTGGAAGTGGGTGCTGGAAGGATTGCAGTGCTTGAGTTACTGTGAAGTGGGGCAGCTTTCTGCATTTTTGCATAAGCAAATGAAAGTCACTTTATGCTTAAATTGTTGAACAAATTCATGTTTTCAAAAGAAGCATTATAGCAGAAATGACTGTACTTTATTTAACAAAGAAAAGATATACATACACTCAAACATTTGGGAGATAGTAACACAAAGTGCTGAGAAAGAAAGAAAGAATTGCTTTTGTTCATAAAAGCAAGTCTGAATGGAACAGAGACATGGAGAATAATGCTAAGGGGACAGACAGTGCCTTAGAGAAAGAGTGGCAAGTCACAAGAGTGACAAGAGTGTGGCCTGCTTTTTACCATCTCACTTTTTCTTCCCGTGGATCATTGTATTTTTACTGTAAATCTCAGTAACAGGCTGCAATTGAACACCAATCTAGAATGAGACACTGTTCTCAAAGATTGTATCTTTACTCAGTCCTGGAAGAAACCTGTTGAGGAAAGGAAAACAGCATAAATTATGTAATCATTTCCTCTTTATTTCTAGTAGTTTTTACCCAAACCAACAAGCTCAAATGTTTCCACCAAGACTTCTCCTTGCTTTATAGGTCCTAAATAGCCCTGGCCCCTATACAGTACTATAAAATATACCCCCTTTGTAAGCTATGTGACAATTTTCATTTTACCAGGCTTTAGGTAAGTAGGAATTTTAATAATTCCATAAGTTCCCTAAAGTGGGGTTTAAATTATGGGAACAAGATAATAATAGTTTTATTGGTTCAAAGTATAGCTTCATTGACGTTGCTCTTTAGATAGGCGTTAATCATTGTGCTATAAGTCTGTGCTCTTTCTCTTTTTAAAAAATTGCCATGATCATCATTAACAGCATTGAGTCAGAAATGAAAATATTTTGGGAAAATGTGACAATTACACACACAAAAGTACTGGTATTAGGGTAGGGAAGAGAAAAATTAGAGAAACTCATCAAAGGCATAGAATAATATGAAAACAACCTTTTGGACCCCCCCCACACACAATGTCCAAATTATTTTTTAAATTTTTATTTAAGGTGTATAATAGATCTCTGAAATTTTTGGAAGTAATCATGATAGTTTTTTAGTAAAATCATTTGTTAACTTTATTTAACTTCATTTTAATTATATATTTCTTTTTCTATTATCTTTATATATTTATGCTTAACATTAAAAATGACTCTGTTGTGAAGAAATTATGTAATTTACTTTCTAGCTTTAACACAGATAATTTCTGGTCACAAGTATCTTTTAGGTATTTTCAGAAACAAGCTCAGTATTTAGATTTATTGCTCCATAGCCTTATGGCTAAGTAGTAGAGTTATCTAAATCTGTAGTTGTCTAAAAAAAAAACGTTTTTAGAGATGATGTCTTTTAGAAAAGTTAAGGGGAAAACTTGTGAGTTTTGAGTGTCTTAAATCGATGGTTTAAATTGATCTTAATTCACAAAACATAAATGGCAAACTCCTGATAGAAAATGCACTTTCATTTCCACTTTGTTTAGGACCGATTAATGTTAAACCCTTCAGAGATAAGGATAATATGATAGTTGCTTCACTGGCTACATATAGCTAAGAAATTTTATGCCTGAGGACTAAGAGCCAGGGCTAGGTACACAGGTATTAGAGTGGCTTATTTAAGTCTCACTTTTACATCTTAGAATGGTCAGAATGTCTTCAAAAACTGTATACAACTGATCATCATTGAACATGACTCAGAACCTTTCTGTTAATATAAGGATGTTACCCTACACCAGTGGTTCTCAACCTTCCTAATGCCACGACCCTTTAATACTCCTATGTGGGTGTATCTGCATGTGGGTGGATCCGCCTGGAGACAGATAGAGGAATGGTGTCTCGGTGTCTCGGTTCCTAAGACCATTGGAAATATGTGTTTTCCGATGGTCTTAGGCGACTCCTGTGAAAGGGTCGTTCAACCCCCAAAGGGGTTGAGAACCACTGCCCTAGACCATTTTTGCATTATGATATAAACATTCATGTTAGAAACTGCCTTAAAAAAACAAAATGATGTCATTAAAATACCTTGATAACCTCCTGAAAAATAATTCTTTAGAAGAAACTTCCTTTTCTCTGACCCATCTTGCTTCCTTCAGCAACTTGATGCTTTTTAAAAAAATAACAATAATTCCACCCTAATGGGAATTTGTATTATTTTTTTTAGTGAATTTAAAATAATCACCTTTTTCATGATGTTATGAACATATTAGAGGAATTAGGAAGAAATTACTTTTCATATCTATACATAGGGAATAGGTACATGACTTAACAAGTAATGGAAAGTCACAGAAGATAAAGTGAATAATTTTTATTATAAAATTTTAAATGTTTGCTGAAATCTAATGCAGTTAAACTCAAAAGGAAAACAGGTAACTGTCAAAAAAAAGTCTTTGTAGCGTTTCTCTGATAAAGGTACCATATCCAAGATATATAAGAAACAGATTCAAATTGATAAGACCATTTTATAAACCATTCCCCAGTAAATGTTCAAAGGCTAGGAAAAGGCGATTTTCAAAGGAAGGAATCTAAGCTGTCAACAGCCAATTGAAAAAAAACATTCTAAATAACCAGTAAAAAGAGAAATACATGATTACGTATGTGAGCGTGTGTATATATGTGTACATAGAGGGTGCAGGATCAATTGAACAGGATGGGATAATATTTTAAAAGGTGAAATTGAGAGGTGGGAGAGGAATAGTATGAGAGGAGACAGGGGGAGACAGAACGGGGTTAATCCTCTCATATTGAAGAGGCAAGGGATAATTGTTACAATGGAGGGGAAGAACAGGAAGGCAAAAGGGAATGGGTCAACCTTACTCTCATTGAATTTGGCTTAGGGAAAGAATGACATAAACTCCAAACTGCGTATCTTGCCACACAGGAGAATAGGGGGGATAGGGATGAGAGGTGTGATGATGGAGGGGAGGGAATGTTGGGAGGGAGGGTTGTTAGAAGCACACACTTTTGTAAAGGGGCAGGGACAAAGTAGAGAATAGAACAAATGGGGGGTGGAAAAGGAAGGAGGGAAATATGCAGGTACTGGGTTAGGGAGACCTGTCTCGCCCTACCACAGCGTTTCTCAACCTGTGGGTTGCGACCCCTTTGGGAGTCGAACTGGGTTGCCTAACCATTGCAAAACACGTATTTCTAATGGTCTTAGGAACCAAGACACTGCTCCTGTATTTGTCTCCGGGTGGGTCCGCCCACATGCAGATACGCCCACAAAGGAATATTAAAGAGTCCGTGGCATTAGGAAAGTTGAGAACCACTGCCCTACAGGAAAGTCAGAGGGATGATGAAGGAGGATATAGGAGAGAGCTAATTGGAGGAGGGGGTATACTGTGGGATCGCTGTTTTGGGGTGGTGGGTAAGGGAAAGACGGGGAGAAAATCTGTATATCAAAATCTCATGGAAATGATGTAAACTAAAAATAAAAGTTTAAATGATAAAAAGAGAAATGCAAATTAAATTAATTCTTAGGTTCTGCTTCATACCCGTTAAATTAGTATAAATGACAAATGTTGGAGGGGCTGTAGGAAAACAAGCACACTCTGTACTTTTGCTAAAGTTTTGAATTGGTCCAGCCATTCTGAAACTATGGCCAAAAAGTTATTAAACTATGCATACTCTTTAGCTGTACCGCTGAGGACCTACATGTACAAACAGCTTTTGTATTAGCCCCAAACTGGAAACCAGCAGGACAGCCACCTATGAAACACTCATTCTAAACATTAATAGGCCAGCAAAACAAATTCCCACATTAGCCATATCTGAAAATATATGCCTCATACTGCTACATAGAATGGCTAAATACACTATACATGTATTGGCGTGTTATTGTGTCATAAGAAATGATCGACTGCACAGTTTCAGTGGAAACTAAAAAGACCTTCATGAATTGATGAAGAATAAAATGAAGTAGAACCATTTATACAATGAAAACAACTTTGAAAGACTTTTAGAACTTTTGGAACTTTTTATCAATGCAAAGATAACAGCATCAGTTTAGTTGACAAAAATTGGAATGTTCCACTCTCCTGCCTGAGATGTGACAGACTTAAAATTCTGAACAAAGGTATAGTCTTAGACATGACCACTGTGGGAAATTAATTTGCTGGACTATTCTTATTTATGATTATCAAGTGAAATTCAACAAAGGTAGACTGAGACACATTCTTTCTGAGCAAGGTAATAATTTGTTAACAGGGTATGAACCTATTTAATAAAAGGATAAGTGGCTTGCCTCAATATATGACAAAGACCCCTAGCAAAAGGACAACTCCCCTTTGATAGGTTTTCAGGGAGTACAGAACAAAGAACAGAACAGGGTGAGTGAAATAAATGATGGAGTTGATGACAAAATTGTTACATAGCTGAGTGATGGGAAACAGTATGAATGGTTGGAAATTTGGAATACGGGCTAGCAACGGTCCCTCCTGAGACTGAGAAGTATTCATTGTTTGAGACCACCAGCAAAGTCAGGCTTCTTTGGATAGCAAACCAGATGTCCTTGTAGGATAGTTTGGTGCTGTCAAGTACAAGACTGAACTCTGATATCCACCCACATACCCAAGGATAGCAGAATTTCTTTGAGACAAGACTAGAAGACTGATAAGCAAGAGGACTAGTTTCTAAACTTAATGCATTACAGGCTAGTTGAATTCTGAACTAAGTTCAGAGACAGAACCTTAAACAGTTTATAGGATAAAATCAATTACAGAATAAAAGCAAAATGAATGTTTGCTTTTCTCATGATGGCTTTTTTTTAATTAGTGGGAGACAATAGGAAGGAAAGATAATAAATGTTTGCAAAATTTTTAAAAAGAAATTAAAAATGAATAGAATAACTAAAAATATGAAAGGTATTTGGAAAGAGATATCACTTTTATATGGAATTTGATCTGAGAAGGTTCATTAGTTTAAAAATATATACATATAAAATTGAACACATGGAATCATTTAGTACCACTTTGAATATGAATATTTGCCTAATAAAGAAAATTATATTGTTTTCCAGCATTCATTAATCATATAAACCTTGCTTCAGCTTTTAAAACAATACCTTTAAATTTAGAAAACTAAACTTATTTCTCCCTTGTAGGAATGCCAGAACCACCTCAGCAGATATGGAAATGTGAATCTGGAACTGGTAACTCGAATTATTAGAGATGGTGGACCATGGGAAGATCCAGTGTTGCAAGCAGTTCTTAAGGCCAAGCCAACATCTCAGGATATAGGTATTTAAGGCACACATAAAGTAAAATTGAATCCGTCATGTTACCATTTGCTTATTTATATTACTAAATAATTGAATGGAGATGGTTTCTCTAATGAATGGGCAATATAAGCGTAACAAGGGCTTCTCTAGCTGTGTTTCTACTTTGAGTAGTTCCTAAGTATATGTTAAATATGTGACCAAAGTGACAAAAAATAAGAAATGACAAAATAATATATTAAACATATAACTTAAAAACAAATCTCAAACTTTAATATTAAGATTGTAAATATAATGTTAATGTAAATTTCTAAGATTACCTATGCCAAGATAAGTTTAAAATAAGTACAAGATTTTGCCTGTCAGAGCTATGGATAAGGGAAGAATTTATTGCCAAATGTGAGATAAAGAGAACCATTGAAAATTTATTATTTTGATTCCATTAAATTAAAAAGGGTTTTTGCACAAACAAAACCAGTGCAGCCAAGATTAGAAGGAAAGCAAGAAAGTGGGGTGAAATTTTTTTTTATGAATTTCTCTGCTAGAAGCTTCATTTCTCAAATATATAGGGAACTTAGTCATATTTATAAAATAAGAGCCATTCCCCAGTTAACAAATGGCTAAAGGATATGAACAGGTAGTTTTCAGAAGAAGAAATCAAAGTTATCAATAATCATATGAAAAATGTTCCAAGTCACTGTTACAGAAATGCAGACTAAAACAACTCTGAGGTATTTCCTCACACCTATCACATTGATTAATATGATAGAAAACAAAAATGACATGTTGAAGGGGAATGTGGAAAATTTGGGACACTGTTGGTGGAGCCGTAAACTAACCTGACCATACTGGAGGACAATGTAAAACTGTGCCAAAAGGACTATAAAACTACATACCCTTTGATTCAGCAATATCACAAAGAAAAGTAAAAAGGACTTATATGCACAAAAAAAAATCTTTATAGCAGCTCTTTTTTGTGATTTTGCAGAATTGGAAATTGAGGGGATGCCCATCAGCTGGGGAATCAATAAACAAGTGTTGGTATATGATTCCGATGAAATACTGTTGTGCCAAGCAATGACAACCAGGATCTTTTCAGAAAAACCTGGAGGAAGGATTATATGAACTGATAAAAAGTAAAGTGAGCAGAACCAGGAGAAGATTGTACACAGTAAACGGCAGTATTGTGATGAATCAATTGTGAAATACTTAGCTACTCTGTCTGATCAATAAAATGAACCAGTACAGTTCCCAAAGGACTTGTGATGAGAAATGCTATTCACCTCCAGAGAAAGAACTGGTGAACCCTTGAGTACAATTTGGAGTACACTTTTTTCCCTTCCTTAATTTTTCTTGCCTTTTTTTCTTTACGATTCCACGTGTATAGTTTGATGTTATTGCTTGCTTTCTCAGTGGGTGGAGAGAAGGAAAGAAGTTGAAACTCAATTTTTTTTAAATGACTGTTAAAAAGAAATAAATAATTAAAAATTTAAAGCCGAGGTCTTTAGTCCAGTGGCATAACAAGCTTTTAGTTCTATAGCACATTTTAAGTATTGGATCAACTTTCCTAGCCAGATACCTTGTAGAAACTCTTTTCCTTGGGGTTTTCCCTCCCCTTCTTTGCTGAACATTTCTCTTTCATCCAAGGCTCAGTGGAGCCAAGGACTGGGGTAATGTGGATGAAGGAAGAGTTAGCAATTTTAGCTTATCACTCCTGTCTCTACTCTCTGGTCCTAGTGCTCTAGCTTTTATGATAAAAATGAATAATAGGGTTATTCAGTCTTCTGAAATGTGTATGAATTCTACTCCCAAACCCACTATTTATCACCTGTGTGGATCTTTTTTCTTTTCCTTAAGATTAAAATGAAAAGGTGAGGGAAAATGGGGGAGGGGAACAGATAATGGATGATAGATGAAGCCTTTCTCTTATTTTTAGCAATAGAATCTCTCAGAAGTCATCAAAAGGCATTTGTTCGCTTTATACAAGGGGGTAGGAGAAAAGGTATGTTCTTTTATAGGGGGTTGGTGAAAGAAGGAAAAAACCTGGGAAGAAAGAAGGCAAAGCATGCAGTATAATTCTGAAGCTCCTTCCCTCCTTTCTACCTCCCAGAAATCCTTGAAACACCAAACAGAATTGAAATATGACTAGCAAGTGGAATCTAGTGACCCTGTGGTCCCCCTCTTTCCAGCCCCTTCTTCAGCAGCCTACTCTACTGAATCTTGCCTTGCAAGGCATGAGAAACAGTGCCTGCTAGAGGAGTCCTCAATCCTACCAGTAGAACTACAGAGGGCATGGGTTACTAACATTCCAAATCAGAATTCTGAATGCCCAGTAATTTATCACTGATGCTGTTTATATATAGTAGTTACGTTTCATAGTACATATACCATTATACTCTACTTAAGGCACTTTATGTCAAATTGGTCTTTGTAGGCTGTCTTGAAACTGAACTACCATGTATACATTTATGCCTCTTATGGGAAAGGTCATTCTAGTTGAAAGTGATACCATGTGTGTTAATATATATGTGACCATATATATGGTCATCCTAATTACATACAAATAATTTAAGACCATAACTCATTAGTAAGTGGGAAACTACCTATTTTTGAAGGCAGTTTGGAATTGCAGTAATTTGTGTAGGGGCAAATATTTGCAGAATATATTATAAGCTCTATGTTAGAAATAAATCATAATTTTTGTCTTTAAACTAGGGTGGATTTCTAAAGTACCCTTATCTGGCATACATACACATACACACACACACACACACACACACACACTACTACTTTTAACATAATCTAAAGAAGAAGCAGTGTAGACTACTGGATGGAAGGCTGACTCTGGACTATGGAGTCAGGATGACCTAGAGCTTCTGGACAACCTGTCTTTGTGTCTAGCCTTCCACTGTTACTGATTGGTATCACACTGGGCAAGTCATTTAACCTCTCAGTGCACCCAGTCATTTCTCATAGCATTTTTGAATGGCAGAACAATTGTTGCTCAAGAGAGTTTCTTCACCTATAGGTCCCTACCAAAGATGAAATCATAAGTGCAGACCAAAACAGCAATCAAAAACTGAGTCTAAATTACCAAACAAGTTATACGTATCACTAATTTAGACTTGCTTTCCCACAATGTCTAAATTGAGAACTTTTTAATATAGCTTAAAATAGCCAAACCTAAATTAAAATATTAGTTACTTTTTTAGACTCGCAAGAAAGTTGATAGTTTGGATACCTGGCATAGCCTCACCCCCTTTTTTTAAGTTTGATGATGCTTTTATTCCTTTTTATATCATTGTCACCTCCAGTGATTGACCTACATGAATAAGCATGTGCACTTATATGCACGCACGCACACACACACTCACACACTCACACAAATTGACTGAGTCTGAAATTATATACTTCATTCTAAATCTATATTCTAACACCTTGGCAGAGAAAGTGTGATTCACAGTTAGTCCTCTGAAGTCCTAACTGGTCACTGCATTTATCAGAGTTTTCAAATCTTCACATTGTTATCATTGTTTCTCCCCTTTTCCAATTATATAATTAAATTTTGTTAAAGCAAAGCATAATGGATTACGTATTATTTCGTAAGCTGGAATGCTAAAGTGGTAAAATTTCAGGGAATACTGAATTGCTAAATTCTGTTTCTTAGATAACATTCTTTTTTTTTCTTTCCTCATATAGTTAACAAATATTTGAGCTCTGAAAATCCACTGTTCTTTGAACTACGTGCCAGATACCTTATTGCTTGTGAACGTATACCAGAGGCAATGGCTCTTATCAAATGCTGCATAAATCACCCAGATATCAGTAAAGACTTGTACTTCCATCAAGCATTTTTCACATGTCTGTATATGTCACCATTAGAAGATCAACTATTCCAGGAGGTACTAACTGAAAAGAAATCTAGTGAAGTAGATAGTGATATAGTGGGTGTGTATCTGCATATTCTTTTCTAGATTAATTTTCTAGGCTCTAAGAAAACCACTAGCCAAGTTTTTTTTTCTTTTCTGGTAACTTATTTCATTTCATTTTTATGTTGAATTACAAATAATGAAACTAGCAGATTAGACACCAAGAAAATTTGTCTTGAGCTTTGGATATGACAGAAAGAAAAGAGGTTAACTAATTTAAAGAAGTTAAATAAGAATTGTGGAAACTTAATAATTCTCTTTTAAACCAATTCTTAAGATACTAAATGTTTAAATTAACTTTTCTGACCTTTTATTTGGTGAATGAATCTGTTCCCTAGACAACTTTCACCAGTTTAGACGTATAGACCTTCATGGAAGAAAACTAAGCATTAGTTACTTCTTCCATAGAATAATGTAAGATAGTATAGTTTTAGCTGTTTGTATATTTATATGTATTTGTATGACCCAATCTTATTTTAAACTTATAGCATGTATTGAGAACTGATTGTAAGAATGGAATTGATATCATCTGTAACACCGAAAAAGAAGGCAAGACAACATTAGCTTTGCAACTCTGTGAATCATTCCTAATTCCACAGCTCCAGAATGGGGATATGTATTGTATTTGGTAAGTGTTCTGATAAGAACCTCTCCCAGAATTATTGGGTAGCAGAGTTTGGGATGTATGTTTGCAAAATAAAAGTAGTATTAAGAGTGTTAGTTTTTCTCCTGAATAGCAAAGTGTCTTTGTACTGACCAACAAATGAAAATTAACCGTTTGAGCAAATCTTACTTAATAAGCAAATATACTTACTGTACATTATTGTGTGGTTCAGAGAACTAGAGGTAAGAGGATCAGAGGCTTTCTCTTTTGAATGTAGATTTTTATTTGAAATAGTATGATTTATGGAACCATTTTTTCGTTACATAATTATGTTTGAGGTGAAATTGTAACTTATTGGAGATTGAGAATAGGGAAATTTTTTCAAAGAAATAACTTACAAGGTATGTTTAAGAAAAAACAATAGTTCATTTCAATGCAGCAGACATCTGTTAAGTACCTACCCAAAATAAGGACCTATCCTAGGCTCTGGGGGCTTAAAGACAAAATGCAGAACAGTCTGTGCCTCAGGATGTTTTCCTTCAGACTGACTTTGTCATTTGTAATGTGCTATAAGACTTTGTAAAGCTATCAGATAATTTCCTTTTTATTATTACTTTGATGGTCCATTTTAATTTGAAAAGGAATTTTCTTTTTCCTTTCTGAGCATAGTAATTTGCAAATAACTTGAGAGGGGAAAATGTTTGTTTTCTGAATTAGCAGTAATTTCAAATTCCAAATTACAGTTGTTCAAAAGCTTACCATAAAAATGTTAATTATTTCTAGCATTGTGTGAAGAAATAATTTTAAAGCAGTTTTTACTGTAACATCATCATTGTGTGTGTGTGGGTAGCTTTTCTAAAGATGGAGGAATCATTAGGTACCTATTAAAATAAATAAAATTTCTATACTGTTGAGAGTTTTTAAAACTTTTAATTATCCTGAGTCTCCTTGGTTATGAGACATGCTTGAGAGAGCATATTTCTGGCTTCCCAGATATATTAAGTATAACTACAAGGGCAACTCCAATTTTTCCTCTTTTGATCTAAGTGTTAGTATTGATAGTAATAGAATTTAGGTAAATCCAAAGGAATTAACCTCCCCTTCTCTTTTGACCAGCCAAATTGTAATCTCTGCACTTGGGGGCATTGAATAAGATTTGGCATCTAAAGATCTACTTAGCTTCTGGACCATTAACTTTTATTTTAAATTTTTCATCTTCCTTTTCTACCAGATTTTTTTCAAGTGGTCAACCTTTTGCTTTCTTCTCTTTGTCTCCTGTTTCCTTCCCCTTTCTATTCCTTTCTGAATAACCTCAGGGATATTCCCCTTGGACCCTTAGTTTCTTACTTTGCTTTCTCTCAGTGTTTCTTCTCTGTGGACCAACTTCCTTTTTATCCTCATACAGTTGGAATGGTATAGATGCATAGGGGTGCATCAATATGCTAATGTAATGATAATTAAGAGCTTATTAATTTAACAGAATTATCAACTGTTATCAAGATCCTTTTCAATTAATTATCAGTATGTAGACACAAAGGCATATATCTCCTGTAGTTGGAATCTTCTTATGTTAATATAGTGAAGGGGGGTTGGGGACAGCAGAAGGATATAGCAAGCAGGCATTTTTTTCTCTGAGGTCCCTCTGCTCAGCTAAGGATAATTCACTAATCAGCCTAGAGTCATAAATACGAGTAGCTAGGCCCTCACTTATTACGGCTTTTCTTGATACCAGAGTCAGAAATTTGTTAGTGCCCTATGATAGAGCATACACTTATCTCTTCTGTGTCTCCATTCCCAGATCTTCTTTGAATGAGACATACCCCAGGGAATTTTTACCTTTCCACTAGAAGCTTAACTTGAAGCCCAAACCAAGCCACCTTAATCTGACAAAGTTCTAATAATGGAATAAATTAGAAGTATTTCCCTGGAATCATTACAGATTCCCTGCTGAGCTCTTGTAACTCTTCTTGACTTTTAGCCACCCTGCCTTAGTGTCTCTGCTGTTCTGGGTCTACTGTTCCTTTTATACTTGCCAATTGGTATAAATTATTCCCATTTAACCAGATTCTTATCATTTTACATCTACTCCCACAGCAGAAGATTCTTATAATTAACTACTACAAAGCTACTAGTAATAACTACAAAGTCTTCCAACTCCATATTCTAATTTCCAAGTATAAACTCCTATACAGAAATGCTTATCACACTGGCTTCAGTGTAATAGAAGTCTTCATTGATCATGTATCACAGGGGTATTACGTGTGGGTGACTGAATATACAGGAAGATTTTTTTAAAAAGAATCTCAGAAAATATTAGCTATTTATCTCCTTATTAGCCAAACCACCTGGGATGCCATGAGTTTAGTATCTATAATGATAGATATGTATGATGATAGCCAGATACCATGCCTAATTTTATTTTGGTATGATCTCACAGGAGATCAAGCAAGCTTCCCATATTTGATGAAAAATACTTGCTTTCTGGAATCATAATTATATGTGATGAGGAAAGACAGCTAAGCCTCACAACAAAGGATGTCTTTGACCACCTTTTAGAATTAAGCCTCACAATCTTTTCTATCAAGTCAGTAGATTATATTTATATGCAGGATGTCCCAAAAGTCCTAGTGCAGTGGGGGGGGAGGATTGGGGAGGAAGACTGGAGATAATGGAGAGTAGTGGTAAGGACTAAGAACTATCTCATAGAAATAGAACTACTTAAAAATAAAAAAGAACAAGGACTTTGCAGTCAATCCACTAAAATCTCCTTCTCCATCAAACCATTAAAACCTCCTTCACCAAAGTCAGAAAAACCCTTAATCATACATTGAAGGTGGGGGTAGATCTAACTTTCAATAAACAGTGGTTTGGGGCAGGTAGGTGGCTCAGTGAATAGAGCACCAGCCTTGGAGTGAGAAGGACCTGAGTTTAAGTACAGCCTCATACACTTGACACACTGACTAGCTATGTGACCTTGGCAAATCAGTTAATCCCAATTACCCTGCTTTCCCCCTTCCAAAAAAAAAAAAAACAACCCAATAAATAGTGGTCCATAGCTATGAGATACTACCCATAATCAAACGGAGATGGCATATCAGACCCTCTAATCTTTTTTCTTATAGGCAGTCAGGATCCATAGCCCCTCTGCCCTCATTGTGTTATTGTTTAATTATTTTTCAGTCATGTCTGACTCTTCGTGACCCCATTTTGGGTTTTCTTAGCAAAGTTGCTGGAGTGGTTTGCCATTTCCTTCCCTACCTCATTTTACATATGAGGAAACAGGGTAAGTGGCTTGTCCAGGGTCACATAACTAGTAATTATCTGAGACCACATTTGAACTCAAGAAGATGAATCTTCCTGACTCCCAGCCTGGTGCTGTATTCACTGTGCTACATGGCTACTCAATTGCCTGATGTCCTCATTGTATTTTTCTTCAGTTCCCTCCATCCCCTACTTTACCCCACCCAGTCAAAAAAATCCTTAAAGCTGACCCTCGTCATCTACTATTCTTCCTAGAGAAAGAGAACAAGAGAAAAAACTATACCGTGTTCCGAAGTAGGTTTGTACTATCTTCTTCAATCCCAGAAAACAGGACCTTGACCCTTAGACAAGTTACCTTTCTGAACCTTAGTTTCTGGATCTCAAGACATCTGTCTTATGTTTAAGAAACTCTTTAAAATTGTATCCCTGAACAAGCTGTCTCCCCTTATTTGAATTGGTTGGATTGGTTTTGTGTTCTAGATGTAGAGAATATATACCTCCATTAATCTAATCTCTCCTGAAATCATCCACTTTTCAGTGACATCCACAGACCTCTCTTCAAGTCGTTTTTCAAATAGAGACAAGAGTATTCCCAGGTAGTTTGACCAGTAGAAACTTTGCCTTTCCCTGTCATCCAATTCTGGTAGATTTTTTCACTGTCTGTTCTGCCACTCCTATTTTATCTTTCTTGCTATGGGAATAGTAATCATTAAAGTACCACTTTGCTCCTGGAAAGGATATGTCACTTGACTCCTTTCTAGTTCACCTCCCTATCCTTGTGACTTCCTAAGCCATAATACACTTCTTTTGGCCACCATTCCCTTATTATGTGTTGCCCCCCTCACTACCACGTAAATGTTAAATTCCATTAGGGCAGTGATTGTCTTGCCTTTGCATTTGTATCACTTAAATGCTTTTCTTTCACTTTGTTAATTCATTCTTAATAAGGAGTTGATGAAACAGTAGATCAAGGAAAAAACTTTCATTCTATCTCCTGTTTATAACATCATGGATTCAGTAGGCTTAAACTTCTAATTTTAAAAATCTAGATTATTAATTCCTATGAAATATTATATATATTGGAGCACATTTTCATTTAAAGAAAAACTTTCATTTAAGAAAAACTTTTTTTCAAGATTCCAAAGTCTTTAGTTTCATTTAACCAGTGACATTGCTGACTTAGATTTCAGTACTTCATGACTGATTTCCCCTAGGCCTCTGTAATTCTTACTAATGCTCTTCCCCTGGCCAGATCCCATTTGGGTTACTTAGTCACCCACTCTTGAACTCAACAACTCATCTGCTATTGGGGAGATCTTTGAAAGATCATGAAAGACAGAAGAGGTACTTCAAGACTGAAAAAAGGCAAACGCTCCTTTTTTTCTTTAAGGGAACAAAAGAAGATCATATATTCACAGCTAGAAGGAACCTTTGCAGGCCATCCTTTTCAGCTCTTTCCTTTTACAAATAAGAAAACCATGGCTCAAAATATTTAAGTGGCTCATCCGTGGTCATAAAGTGAGTGTCAGAAGGAGTATTTGAAATCCTGTCTTTGCAACTCCAAGTCTGGATTCTGTTCATTATTCTATTCGTTATACCTTGCTGCCTCAGGGAAGTGGGCTAAATCTTTATGTTATGGAATGGTGATCTTTGAGTCCTCATTTTTCAAAATGTATTTTTGAGCATTTGGAAAGAGAAGCAACATTTTTAGCATCACTGAAGGCTATTCTTTTTCTTCTTTGCCAAGGTGTCTAGACTGTCTAGATTTAGGTAAATGTAACTGCAACATACCTGGATTTCAGCAAAACAGCTGATACAGTCTTTCATGCTCTCTTTATACACATAAAAGACAGCAATGACCAAGATTGTTTAGCTGGGTGGATTCAGAACTGGTAGAATGATCAGACTCATTGTGGTCATTAATGGGTCAGTTTCAGTCTGTAGGGAAAGATCTTCAGTTGAAGACTGTCCTTGGTGCTGTGCTGGTCAACATTTTTACCAGTGGCTTGGGTGAAACCAAAGAAGTCATGTTTGTCAAGTTTTGGGGAGCAATAACTAACACATTGGCTGACAAAATCTAGGTCCAAAAAAAAGGGAAGAGCTCTGTAGCCTAGAGAAATGGATTAGATCTGATAAAATAAAATTTAATAGGGATAAATGTGAAATTTTACACTTGTGTTAAAAAAAGTCAGTAAGTACAGAATCACTAGACAACAGTTTGTATAAGAGATCTAGAAGTTTTAGTAGACTGCAAGCTCAAAATGAATGGAGAATGACAACAACCAAAATAAAATGTAAAAAAAAACTGATGTAATTTTAAGCTATATTAAGCAAAGTGTGAACAGAACATGGGAAATTATAATCTGCCTAAACTTTGCTTTGGTCAAATCATGTCTGGAATATTACATTCAATTCTAAGTGCCGTATTTTATGGAGAGTATTGACAAACTGGAGCACATCCAAAGGAGAGATATCAGAATTGTTGGAATGGAAATAATGCTATATAAGAATCAGTGGAAGTAACTGTGTTATATATAGCAAAGAAAAGACAGAGTGGAAAAGGAGAGGATAATAGGGATATGAGAAAACCTTCAGGTACTTTAAAGTAGAAATAGAATGTCTTCATCATGGCCCCAGAAACTTAAAACTAAAGTATTAGCTGTACACTATAAGATTCAGATTTCAACTTGGTATAAAGAAAGGCTTAGAGCTATACAAAAGTGGATTGATTACCTCACTTTGTAGTGGATTTCACCTCCCTGGAGGTGTTAAAGTAGAGGCTGAATAACTACTTGTCATTAGTGTTGAAAAAGGGATTATTTTCAGGTATGAAAATATTAGATGGAAGAGATGGTCTCTTTTGAGTAAGATGTGATTCATTGTGATTCTGGAATACCCTTCTATTGACTTTTCAAGCTTTAAGAGCTGTGTAGTTTGGTGAATATACTAGGGCTGCTGTAGGTAACTTCTCCCTTACTTGACCATTCATACTTCATTCATTGTCTGGAGTATACACATACTTCACAGCTTTTGAATTCAGGGAATCTGTTCTTATTAGAAAGAGGCCCTCTACAACATTCTGTTAGAACTAAAAACAAGCGAGTTATTTATAAAAAGCCTTCAGAGAGACTCTGGGAAAAAAAAAATCAAAGTCCTAATTCTGCTAAGTAGCCTAGTGACTATTTGCTACATTTAACCTGTCCAATTCTCTGCACACAAGTCAGATCTGATTAGTGCTTCCCAGAGGAACACTTCGCAGGAATAGACAACAGTATCACTAACTTCCTCAGCATCGGGCAGTATAGTCAAACAGAAAGTGCTGGAATCAGATAAAATATAGATAGCTTATTTCAGAAATGGGAGAAACTGGCAATAGACATCTTTGCTACTGAGGCAAATGACAGGCTATCCTGAACGATTCTTGAATTCATAAAATCCTATCAAAAATCTGAAGCCAAATATATATCCTAACAGCCTTCTTCTCATCCAGTTAGGAAAGGCATATATCTAATAATCTCATTGCCCTACTCCCTTCCCCCACTTTTCTTTTCACCTAGTAAAACATCAGACCTTTTTCTCCTTTATTGATCACTTTTGAGGACTGACTTAGCCATGGTTTAGTTGCGTCTTTGTGTACTCACTGCTTAGAAGCTTTTTGTATTTAATTACAAATTGCTTTCCAGAATGATCATTTCCAATTATTAAGTCCACCAACTTTTATATCTGTCAGTGTTCCTCGGTTCCCACAGCCCCTCCAACATTTTTCTTTTTCTTTTTTTGGTTGGCATTCCGAGAAAGAGGTGGAATCTCAAGGGTTGCTTTAATTTTCATTTCATTTCATTTTCATTAGTGATTTGGGGTATTTTTTCATATGGTTATAGATAGCTTGGAATTTTTCCCTTGATAGGAATAGGAACCACTCTTCTTCATATTCTTACCCCATTTATCAATTGAGGAATGGTTCTTATTCTTATAAATTTGAGTCTATTTCTTATACATCTTAGAATGAGTGATTTAAACTTGCTTCAAAGATTCCTTCCACTCCCACAGTTACCTGTTTCCCTTGTAATTTTAAATACATTGGTTTTGTTTGAAAGCTTTTAATTCTCTGTAATCAAAATTGTCCATTTTATCATCTATGATCTTTCTGTTATTTTTTTCCTGAAACTAAAACATAGTACAAAATAGATACTCCTAGTCACTCCTAGTCCAAATGTACTCCTAGTCACCTAAATTCTAGTCACCAGAAAGACACCTAGAAAAACCCAAAGTAGGGAATTAAACTAGCCTTTCAAAAGGCCATTCCGCACTCTGAGATACTCTGGTGTACTAGTGTAGGTCTTGGAACATTGGTGCAGACTCTGAGTCTATCCCAATGTCCTTAAGTACCATCACTTGATAATATGTCCTAGAGATATAATCAATAAATGAGTATCTCCAGTCTACTTAATCTTCTTACTTTTCCAAAGTAAGGAAATCTTCCCCCTACCCTTCTACTTAAAGGTTGTCAGTCATTGAAGAAGTTTTCTAAAATATTCCCATCAAACATCACTCATTTCTCTTCACCCCCAATAAGACATGCTGTTCCTAGGATTTGGAATTGAGAAAGACCTTAAATTTCCCACCTTGTTTCATGGATAAAAAATGAAGGAAACTCATACCCAAAAAGGTTAAATAATTTGTTTTTAGTCACATTAGCTTGACTCTTATTTTTTTTAATGTATTTTGCAGTGGATAACTATCTTTCTAGTTGTGATTACTTAAGTGAAAAAACCCTTCACAAGAAGCCTGAAGAACAATACTATTCTTAGATTTGTATCCCATAGAATTACAGAGGAGGGAAGGACTTCAGAGGTCATCTAATTCAGCCTTTATACCTCAATAAGGCATTTATTAGACTATCGATTTGGTGCTAGAATAAAGGTTAGAAGTTATAGATTATCTCATTTAACCCCTCATTTACAAGTTGAAGAAACAGACTGAGGGGTTAAGGGACTTGTATCTTATAGTAAGCATCAGAGTTTGGATTATAATTCAGGTCCTTCGATTCCAAAGACAGCATTTTTCCAGCATGCTGCACTGCCCCCAATAGCACTATTGGCCATCTATTCTCCAATGGAGGAGAACCGATTAAAACTCTTGAAATAGTTCATGCCACCTTTGGAAGGTTCTCATTACTAAGAAATTTTTCTTCTATTAAATCTAAATTTTCCACTTCGCAGTTTCCTAATCTCTTGGGTCAAACAGAACAAGTCCAACCTCTTTCAGTATTACAGCCATTTACAAATTACATAGTTACCATATTCTCCTTAAGTCCTTTCTTCTCCAAGCTAGACATTCTTTATTTCTTTGGCTGATCTTTATGCAACATATGAAGTATTCAGTTCTCTCACCATCCTGGTTGCCATTCACTAAATGTGTTCCTTGTCAGTGACCTCCCTAAAATGTCTTGTAGTGCTCAGAACTGAATTTAGTATTCCAGATATTTAATAATTAGGTAGGACAGGCTGTTCATCCCCAATGTAGTCTTAAATTTCTATATTAACCAAAGCATAATTCCTTCTGGGGAGGTCTCCATACTCTAGATGTGAAAGGTTTTTATATTTCTGCCTAAAGAAATTGATGAACATGAGCCAACAAGTTTAATTTTTTTTAATTTCCTTTGTCATATAAAGCCTATCTTTTTCTTTTTTACCTACCTAAAAAGATTATTTATTTCCATTGTAAAATAAAACCTGCTCTGTTTCATTTTTCCCAGTCAGGGACAGTGTTGCCATTGTTGGGGCTAAGTAGAATTGGTTGTATTCTTGTGACGGTCCTTGGCATGATTTTGTGTCCCCTGTGTTTGTTCTGTTATAAAATCTGTCAGAAGGAAACTCAACTTTTGGAGGAACTGTTTAACTCAGAAAACTGTTAAAAGCTAGGCTAGGCTAGGTTCTCTTTGATAGTTTTCTTCCTTGCGTGATCAGAAGATGTCAGTGGAAAAATCTTGCAAATCTTTGTGCAGGTGTCAGTCCAGTAGGTTCTGATAGACGTGACTGACTCTGTAGAAGGCTGATTAGCTATGTCCATGTCATGACTAAAACACTTCCTATGACCAGCAGTGCAATAATGCCACCTAGCATAATAGCTTTTCAACTCACTACAACTTTAGGAAAATAAGACATTTAATTACTTTTCATAGTTTTTCAACTACTACTATTTAGCCTCTTCAAGGCACTTAAATTTCTTTTTTAAATTTTATAAAAGAATAAGCATTTAAACACAAAGAAAACTTGTTAAGTAAATAAATAGTTCTTGTCTGAATCACCTTTTCTTTTTAAGTCTAGCTCTTTTCAGACTATTTCACCTTTAGATTTTCTTTAGAGAAAGAACTATGAACACTTTCTTTGTTGCATGGCAGGTTTAAAATGCTATTTGTTTAATGCCTGATGCTTTTAAACTTCTTATCTGTTAGCTTTGGCATTTAGGATATTCCATTGAATATGTTTCCAATGTATCTTAATCGTGTGAAAATATAAAATATGATCCATTTGTACTTGAAGTTAAAGTAACATTTAAGTTTTATATATATTGAACCTGGGAGGCCTATTTTCAAGTATTACCAGAAGTAAAATTTCAGTAAAATGCTGTCAAAGGACAGATTGATATAGGGAAAGCCCTAGGTGATGAAACCTTCTACCAGTGCATGTCAGCATTTTCTCTACAAAATGTCGTCTTACCTGCCTAGAGTCCTGAGAGGAAGAGTGAGTGAGTTGCCTGGTTTCACACAGCTAGCATGTGTAAAATCAATCAGTCAATAAACATTGATTAAACCCTTAGTATGTGCCAGGTCCTGTGCTGAGTACTGGGGGATGTGAAAAAGGGGCAAAGGACAGTCCGTGTGCACAGGTAAGGAGCTCACAGTCTGGTGGAATAGACAGAAGGGGAAGGCGCTAGAATGAAGAGTTAGCCATAGTCCAGGCATGAGGTGGTGAGGGTCTGACCAGGGTGGTGCCAGTATCAGAATATAAAAGAGAGTGTATTCAAGATATTTGCCAAGGTGAAACCAACAGTCCTTGGCAATAGGTTGGCTGTATTGGGGGAGGGAATGAGAGGTAATGAGGAATTGAGCATGACACCTAGGTTGTGAGCCTGAGAAACTCAGAGGATGGTATTTGTCCCCTATAATAATAGGAAAGTTAGGAGAGCAGGATAGTTTAGGGAAAAAGATAATTAGTTAAATTTTGGGTACATTTCATTTAAGATGTGTACTGGACATACAGTTCAAGATATTCAGTAGGCCCTTAGAGATGCGAGATTAGATGTCAGATAAATTGCAAATTAGATGGCTCATTGGATAGAGTGCAAGACCTAAATTCAAATGCAGCTCCAGACACTAGCTGTGTGACCCTGGGCAAATCACTTAACCATCGTTTCCCTTAATCCACTGGAAAAAGAAATGGCAAATCATTCCAGTGTCTTTGCCAAGAAAACTGTACACAGTTCATGGAGTCAGGAAGAATCAGACACAACTGAACAACAAAAAATTGCAAAACAGGTAGATTGGAAAATCATCAGGATAGAGATGATAATTAAATCCATAGGAGCTGATCAAATTGCCAAAGGAATTAATAGAGAGAGAGAAGAGAAGGCCCAACTCAGAACCCTGTGGACACCCAGAGGTAGTTGTGGATGAAAAGGAAAGTGGAAACATCTATTTAGATGGCCCTTTTTAAGAAGTTTGGCCGGAGGGGGTAGAGCCAAGGTGGCGGCTTAGAAGCAGGAAAACTCCATGCGCTCCCCCCATAACCACCTCAGATACCTATAAAATATGACTCTAAACAAACTCTAGAGCTACAGAGTGACAGAGAGAAACAGATCTCTTGATGAAGGCAGCCAGGCAGGCTGACAAGAAGGGTCCATCTCAGTGTGCTGGGAGCCAAGCCCAGTCCCAAGTGAGCCCAGGGTTTTAGCCCCAGGGCAGCCCTGACCAGCTGGAGCAGACTTCGGGAGAGTGGATCACCAGCAGCAGTGGTGTTTTCCAGAATTATCAGTCCATAAATGCCAGAGACCAAGTAAAAGGTCAGTGTGAAACAATGTTGGAAATGGGGAGGGATGCAAGAACAGGTCCAGCCCCTTCCCCCTAGGGTGAGAAGTGAGGTGCGGTGTGGCTGCATCAGAGCTCCTGGCCTGCAGATTGTAGGGGAACCAAGTGACCATCCAGAGGGTAATCACTCTTGCTTTAACCTGCCTGGATCTGGATCTCTGTCTTGGGTGGAGGTCCTGGGGTGTGTGGCCAAGTGGGCCAGAGCTTGTGGGGGCTTCAGAGAAGGCACTCAGCTAATAGCTCTAGAAGCTGCAAAAACCCTAGTTATTTGGGACAAAGCTCTCCCTTCTGGAAGCAGAGTTCTACTGAGCCCAAAAGTCAAGTAATTGACTGACAACATGAGCAGGCAAAGGAAGCAAAGCAAGCCCAGCAATCCAACTTTAGATTCCTTTTTTGGGACCAAAAAGGATCAAAGCATGGAACAGGAGGAAGATGACACAGTCAGAACTCCCGCACCAAAAGCTTCCAAGAAAAATACGAACTGGTTACAGGCCATAGAGGAGCTTAAGAAGAATCTTGAACACCAAATAAGAGAAGTAGAGGAAAAATTGGGAAGAGAAATGAGAATGTTGCAAGAACATCATGAAAAGAGAGTCAACAACCTGACTTAAGAAAATAACATCTTAAAAAATAGATTAACTCAAATGGCAAAAGAGGCCCAAAAAGCCAATGAGGAGAAGAATGCTTGAAAAAGTCGAATTTGCCAGATGGAAAAAGAATCTCAAAAGCTTTCTGAAGAGAATAATTCTTTCAGAATTAGAGTGGAGCAAGTGGAAGCAAGTGACTTTAGGAGAAATCAAGATACTATTAAACAGATCCAAACAAATGAAAAAATAGAAGGCAATGTGAAATATCTCCTTGAAAAAAACCACTGACCTGGAAAATAGATCCAGGACAGACAATTTAAAAATTATTGGACTACCTGAAAGTCATGATCAAAAAAAGAACCTCGAAAGAAGAGAAAGAAATTCTCAAGGAAAATTGCTCTGATATTTTAGAACCAGAGGACAAAATAGAACTTGAAAGAATTCACCAATCACCTCTTAAAAAAGATCCCAAAAAGAAAACTCCTAGGAATGTCTTAGCCAGGTTCTAGAGTTCCCAGATCCAGGAGAAAATATTACAAGCTGCCAAGAAGAAACAATCTGAATACTGTGGAAACACAATCAGGATAACCCAGGATCTAGTAGCTTTTGTATTAAGGGATTGAAGGGCCTGGAATATGATATTCTGGAGATCAAGGGAGCTAGGATTAAAACCAAGAATCACCTACCCAGCAAAATTGGGTATAATGTTCCAGGGGAAAATATGGTCATTCAATGAGGTGGAGAATTTCCAGGTATTCTTGATGAAAAAACCAGAACTTAATAGAAAATTTGACATTCAAATACAAGAAGCATGAGAAGGTAAATATGGAAAAGAATTCATAAGGAACTTATAAAAGTTGAACTATTTACATGCCAACATGGAAAAATTATAATTATAACTTATGAAACTTATCTCAGTATGAGGATAGTTGAAGGGAATATAGATGTATATATATGTATACATACACATGTCTATATAGGAAGGTATGTATGCATATGAATACATATGTGAGTCTGTATTTATATGTGTACATAGAGGGGACAGGATCAATTTAATAGGATTGGATAATATTTTAAAAGGTGAGATTGAGAGGTGGGAGAGGAATAGTATGAGAGGAAAGAGGGAGAGACAGAATGGGGTTAATCCTCTCATATAGAAGAGGCAAGGAATAACTGTTACAATGGAGGGGAAGAACAGGAAGGCAAAAAGGAATGGGTCAACCTTACTCTCACTGAATTTGGCTTAGGGAAGGAATGACATACACACTAAGTAGGGTATCTTGGCCTACAGGAGAATAGGGGGGGAAGGGGATGAGATGGGGGAGGATGGAGGGGAGGGCAGGTGGGGGGAGAGGGTTGTTAGAAGCACACACTTTTATAAAGGGACAGGGAAAAAGTAGAAAATAGAACAAGTGGGGGGTGGAATAGGAAGGAGAGAAATATAGTCAGTCTTTCACAGTATATCCACTATGGAAATGTTTTGCGTAAATACACATGTACAACCTATATTGAATTGCTTATCTTCTCAGTAGGCATGGGTGATGAGGGAAGAGGTGAAAGAATCTGGAATTCAAAATTTTAAACTGAAATGTTCAAAAAAATTTTTCTATTATTATTTTTTTTTTACATGCAACTGGGAAATAAGATATACGGGCACTGGGGTATGGAGATCCATCTTGCCCTACCAGAAAGTCAGAGGGGAATGGGGGAGGATATAGGAGAGAGCAGATTGGAGGAGGGGGCATTCAGTGGGATCGCTGTTCTGGGGTAGTGGGTAGGGGAGAGAAGGGGAGAAAATTTGTAGCTTGAAATCTTGTGGAAATGAATGTTGTAAGCTAAAAATAAACATAAAATTAAGAAGTTTGGCCACAGTGGACAGAAGTGATATAGGATAATAGGTAATGGGGACAGAATGATGACAGTTTTTTAAGGATGGGAGAAATATGCACATGTTAAGGTCACCTCTTTGACTGAGATGGGTGGAAGAGATAGTGGCAGAAGCCATGTAAGTTATAAGAGATAAAGAGAGAGCTCACAGTGAATGGTCTCAATTTTTTCTAGAAAATATTAGGCAAGATTCTCAACTGAGAGGGTGGGGGTAGGATTAGGCATGGGATGTTCGTGGAGGTATAATAAGTTTTGAAAGAGCTGCTATGGAGAGTGGGTTAATGAGTTAATAGGGGAGGTATATAAGGATTGCCTAGAAACAGTCAGGGCCCAGTTGAGGTTGTGTAACATAAATTTATAGTGGATCCAGTCAGAATGGAGTCATGATTTTCTCCACCTTCATGCAGCAGCATGCATGTATGTAGGCACATGCATGTATGTAGGTGTGAAGGCAGCAAATTGTGGGAGCGATCCAAGGCTAAGGCTTGGAAGGGAATTACCAGTGATATAGTAAAGACATTAGGGATTCAGGAGAGAAGAACTGTGTAGAGTTGAGTTTATTCACCAAGGGGTCAGAATAGGGAAAAGAGGAAAGAGAGGCTTCTGCAGGGGAAATGGCCTGGAAGAGAACTGAGGGGTCAAGGGGTTGGAAGTTTCGGTGTAGATGAGGAGCATTATTTTGTGATAGAAGGCAGAGGGGGAGAGGTGGAATGCCAATTCACTATAGTTAAGAGAAGGGAATTTTGAAATTCATGAATATGGAGGTGGTTCATTTGTGAGTGATGGCAAGATCAAGGGTATGATCATCTTTGTGTGTGGCTGAGGTGGGGTAGAGTAAATAGATCATGGGAAATAAATAGGTTGAAGGGAAATAAATAGTGTTTTAGGGACAGTCAGTAGTTCTGATGAAGTATATTCATAGGAGAATAGGAATTGAGGAAGAGAGAAAATTTGTGAGCCAGATCCTGAACTTATTGAGGAAGAAAGGGAGTGATCTGGAGGTCTATAGATTAAACAGCTACCAGGATTTTGATTGGGTGGCCTCAGAGGAGTAGAGGTTACTGAGAGCTGGAGGCAAGAGGAAGACCTGGAATTGGCAGTGGTGCACAAGGAGTACTCCAGCTTCTGTGCCTTAACAAGTTAGCTGAGGGAATGAATGAAGGTATAACCAATACTGGAAACAGTAGACAGGGAGACTGTGTGATATGAGAAGAGACAAGTTTCAGTGATTGGTCAAAAATGGAAGGAGTAGGAGAAGAGAAGAATTAGGCTGAAGGAAAATTCAATGCCTGTGGAACAGGCATTCCAGAGGAATGGGATGTAGATGGTGTTTTGTTTAGTTGGTACTTTGGGGTGAGAGAGTTTGGGGGTAGAGTAAGAAATCAGGAGGGAGGGAATGGGAAATAGCATTTGGATGATGATCTATAGGCATTCATTATCACTGGGTATATAAAATATGTCCATCATTGAGTGGAAAGAGCCACTCCTCTTCCCAAAGGAGCTTGGAAATCAGGTAGGAGAAAATTGGGGCATGAGATAGAAGCCACACTGCCAGGAGGCAGCAATTAAACCCAGATCTTTTTCATACTTACCTCTCCCTACTGCCATAATGGCATAAAAATACAACATCCATTTTTAATTACCTACTTGTACAAAGCAAACAGGTACTATTATGTATTGGCAGCAATATAAAGTTTACATAAGACAGTTCCTCTATATAAAGAATATGTGGATTAAAAGGTTTAAAAGAGCCTCTGGAGAACAGGAGGGTGAATTGAGAAGGGAGGTGTAGTAGGAGTGCCTAACAGAATTGAGGGCACAGTTGAGATTGTATAATATAATATTTTAATGGATCCAGTTACAACATTTGTGTGATTTTTTTTTCTCCACCATTGTTTAGCAGCACATTTGCAGGGATATAGGTGATAAACAGTAGTAATAATACAAGTCTGAAGCTTAGCAGATCAAAATCAGTGAAATGATAATGGGACTAGACCTCAAGAGAGGAGGACGATGTAGAGTTGAATTGCTTCACCAAGGGGTCAAGATTGGGAAAAGAGAAGAGAGTAGTTAATGCAAGGAAGATGGCCTGGGAGAGAACTGAAGGGTCAAGGTATAGATGCAAAGAAGCCCTTGAAGTAAGGGAAGACAGAGGGAGATGTGATAAGCCAGTTAATTACAGTCAGAGAAGGGGATTACAGAATTCTTAAATGTGGAAGTGGTTCATTTGTGGGTGGTGGAAGGATTAAGGCTATGACTATCTTTTGAGGGACAGTCAATATGTATGGTGAAGTCCCTAAGTAGGAGAACACAAGACAGGCAGGAGAGAAAAATGTTGAATCATGCACTGAACTTACTGAGGAAGAAAGGGGAGTGACTCAAAGGTCTGTAGATACTAGCTACCAAAATTTTGATTGAACGGTAGATATGAATGGCATGTACCTTAAAGGAGAAGAGGATATTCAGTGATAGAGGACAGGAGAGAACCTAGATGTAACAATGAGGAAAAAGGAGTGAACCTACACTCCCACTTTGTCCAGTGAGCTGAGGGTAATGAGTGAAAGTGCAGCCAGGACCGGAAAGGGTAGTCAGGAAGGCTGTCATTGATGTGGAACCAGGTTTTAGTAGTAGGTAGTAAATGGCAAGAATGGGAGAGGGAAGAAAATTTAGGATGAAAGGGTTTGTTGCCTTTGGAACAGGTATTCCATGGGGCACAGTTGAATGGGTGGGTAGTGTTTGATTGGATCTTTGCCATGAAAGAGTTGAGAGGATTGGGAATAAGGAGTCACTTGGTGGGGGTTGCAGTATGGAGTTTGGATGATGACCTACAGGTGTTTAAAATAACTGGAATGTGCAGGGTGTGACCAGGGGCATCACTCAATGCAAGGAGCCTCTCCTCTTCCCAGAGGCTAGAGATCGTCTATCAATCCATCTAAGTGATGGACTCATAGATGGATTCATCCATCTGTCAGAGGGCAGAATGAGTGTGGTGTTTCTGACAGTAGAGGGAGATGAGAGCATATTGTAGGAAGAGATGGTCAGGAACTGCAGAAGGCCAAAATCTGAGGGGGGGGGGGGGCAAATTGGATTTGACAATTAGTACATCACTGATGATCTTCAAGCAGTTCCAATAGAATGTTGGAGGCAGAAGTTCGATTCCAATAGGCCCAGGAGAAAGTGGATAATGAGTCAGTAGGTTTTGGACAGATTTTCCCAAAAATTTTTGACATTGAGAGAGAGAACATAGAAAAGTGAAAGGAACAATTTTTGAGCGTTGGAAAAACTATATTGTGTTTGAAAAAGAATCTAGTGGTGATCTAGAGATTAAAAATATATTAAAAAGAAAAGATGCACTTCAACTTAAGTGTTAAAGGAAGTGGAATTGAGAACACAAGGGTTATGAATCTTTATGATTAGTAGGATATCTCTTTTGTGCCTGGAAGGAAGGAAGTAAGGGTTCATATTGAGATAGTTTGAGAAATTGAGGATGGATACTAAGTAAGTTCACTTTGCCTGTACTCTGGCTTCTCATTATAGTAGAAGGCGAAATCTTCTGTGATTTTTTTGGAGGGTGGTATTTTCTTTGGTGGCAAGATGAGAAAAGAAAAAGTTTGAAATAGCTGTAATGAAGTGAAATAGAGTGTCTCAAGAGTGGCATAGGATTATTGAGCCGCTTCAAGAGAGCCTCATTTGAAATATTTTTCCATATATATATCTATGAAATATCTCTTACTAAGTATCAAAATTTATAAGTGTCTACAGCCATATGGTCATATTTGCCAGCATCTGATCTAGCTTGGTGTCCCACTACAACCTGACTGCCATTGCTTTCTTTTTTTCCTTTTTTACAGCTTCTACCTCTCATATCTGATGGTGAAAACAAGGTGGAGACTGATGGATAATCACACCCACTTGTCAGATATCTTAAGTGGTGATTCCTTTCATGTAATAGGTTGGACTAGATGATTTCTGAGGTCCCTTACAACTCTCAGATTATGTACCATTTCCACTTATATCCAGCCTACTACAGAATAGGATAATATAGATAATACTAAACTTAATAGTATTTTTAAAAAATTTTTTCTCTTTTGCAGGGACTTGATTTTCATATGGAGTAAACTGCAACTTAAATCTAATCCTTCAAAGCAAGTTTTTGTAGACCAATGCTACCAACTTTTAAGGACAGCAACTAATGTGAGAGTCATTTTTCCTTTCATGAAAATAATAAAAGATGAGGTAAATTTTTTTTAATTTTGCCTTTTAAATTAAACACGATAATTCAATTTTAAATGAAACTTACATGTTGCTGAAAGAGTATTTTATTATTGAGAAGTAGAGAGTCAAAGTGTCCTTAACATTCTTTTTACATGATTCTGTGGTATAAACATGGGGACCGTACATGCAGACACAGTTTTAGTGGGGAAAAAAAATTAATATTATTTTGCCATTCACTCATGACAGTTTTATCTGGGGACAAAATTTTAGCTTTACTCCAAAATCTGTTTGATTTTTTTTCCAACATTTTTTTTAAAAATCCAGTTGCTAATTTGTATGTTAAAGCCTATATGCAGAAACTAACCTAATTTTCACATTAATCTGTTTGTCTGCACAGTGGTACCTCTAAAGAGAAGCTTGATTCAGAAATATTAAAATGCCAGGTTACGATAAATTTTAAAATCAATTAAATATTTTACTTTCTTGAACTTAAGGATAGTTTTAAAATTAAAAACTTTTTTAAATTCAATAATTAATAAATCTTGTAACATGGGTACATACTCCAGTAGTGCAAATCAGAAACTCTCCACATCTTTTCGTTCTGTACAAGTCTTGTTCATGACCTTCTATAAAACCTTCACAGTAGGTTCACCTACCATACTATAGAACTTTCTTTGGATCTCTTGATATTCCATCCTTTGTAGCTATGGAGAATCACGGGAAGTACGTTGCTTTTTTAAAAAATTATTATTATGTGCCTTCATTTCAGGGAAAAGCTTGGGGTCACTAAAAGCATTGCACAATTTTCCAGTGCAATCCAGTCCACTGCTATTCAATCCTGGGCCGAATTCATTGTCTGCCCACAGTATCTGATCAAGATATGTGACCTCTCCCTCAGCTTTATGGGCTCTCTGTTAAACTGCATATCATGGTCTTAGAGTAGACATTCTTCACCCACTTGAATTTTCTTGTGTAGATATTTACATCAACCTCTAAACGATTGTGGCTTTCATTTAGGAGCCTCTGCATTATTGCAGAAGTTGACATAGTCTATATAGTATCATCTGAAAATAGGAGGAGTTTAGAGGACCCCATCATCTATATAGAATCTCTCTTCCATTTGGACTTGGGACTAAATATCTTCCACTATAGTGTCAGTCACATGCCTTTGGGAAGTAGATTCCTCCCTGTTTTTTTCCTTCATTTTCCTTCATAGACTCATCAAAGTTATCTCTAATTGCGTTTCTCAAGACCGTAAGATATTTGTGGGAGGCACTTTATTGGAAAAGACCTTTTAAGACGTCCTTTTGCTTTTCAAATAATTTTTAAAAATTAAGCACGTTAAGATCTTCTGTTTTCTATGCTCTTTAGTCACTTATCTGACTTACAAACATTGTCTGCTACAAAATATCATATATGAAAGGCCCCCTCTTGTTTTCCCCCCTTTTTTATGAAAGGATGTGTTCAAGGGGGAGTGATGTGTTAAGATATGACATAATTAAACCAAATGCAATAATAGAACGATTTTTAAAAGTCAGACATAACAGGAACAACTAGGACTGTCAGTGAGTCTACCTGGTCTTTAACTAAGATGCTGATCTTTGTGTTTTCATTATAAGCTTTGGATTATATGAAGGTTAAATGCATTTCGTATTTTTAGAAAGGTTGTCCTAGATTTGTATTTAGATTCTTTTCATAAAGATTTTCACAAGATGAAAAAGTAGGCATATCGTTTGCTAGCTTTGTTGTGGTAGTGGTGGTGGTGGTGGTTGTTTCAAAACAAACACGTGGTCTCCACTCCTTTCTCAGATTTTTAGAGAATCAAGTCACCTAGCATCTTCAAAATTGTGTCACCTCCAGCATAAACCTCCATTGTAAATACTTGGTCTAGTGTAAACTGCTCTTCCCACTGCAGTGTTTCTTTAATGTTATTTTTCCTTCCTCATGTAGCACATAGGAGACTATTACATTAGGGTCTGGATGTGGTGGCTTACATTCAGATAACTTTTTTAATCAGATAGAAATCTGGACAGATCTTTTGTCATATTTGTTGCCATTTCAGATTCATCTTCAGATACTTTTAAAGTGATCTGAAATGATTGGTTCTCTCATCATCTTTCCAGAAACTAATTTTTACCCTCCCCCACCTCTCACTGTTATAAGAGATGATATATGTATAATCTTTCACCATTTTCCTCCCTAAGATTTTACAAATGGGTTTGTACTGTAAGCCCAGTTACCATGTCTTTGCCTAGTAAGGAGATGGAAAATTTCCAGCCTCTTCTGTTTTCCTCTTGTGATAATTGATTTATATTAGTTACTTTCCCTTAGGAAATAATCAATAAATGTTAACAATTGTTATTTTATCTGGTCTTAATTTAGAAGCATCAAAAACTTTCTTTAAACTAAAGGTCAGGTTAGAGTTGGATTTTTTTGCCCAACATATCATCTTGTTAAATTCTTCTAATTTGATATTGATTTGAGGGGAGTAGGACGAAGGGGTCCCTCTGACAAGTTGCTGACCTGACTGTACAAGGACATTTGGCTCAGTGATTTTCCACATTGGTGGTGGAGTCGTTTCCTAGCTGTTAGATTATAATCAACCTCATTAAGGAATGGATGGAGGGGGAAAGGGGTATCTCTAGGTGTCCTGTACCTCCAGCTCTCACTTGAATAATGTGGGTGCGATACAAGCATGAGGTTTCTGCTTAATCAAGAAATTTTTGACTACTTTTGTGTTTCTTAGGCCTGAACAATATTTTCAAACAATTTTTTCACAGTCATCCCCTATGCTTGTTTTTTACATTAAAGTCACTGAGTGTTGAATTAATTAATGGTTTAATTTGAGAGGATCTTTTCATGTTTGTAGTATTTCTCTACCTCCTCAAACTCTGCAACAGATGTTGGCACATAATCTGCATTCATAGTGGTCTTTCTACAAATGTTTATCATGCTCTGAAATCCAAAGTGACCAAGTGTCCCATGAAATGTTTCCTGTTGCCTTTGGAACTGTGATAAAATAAGTTCTGCTATATCCTTTATTTGCCTCTCCAGGGAGCACTTGTGGGCTGTCTTTCCCTTTAGCTGCAACTTCCTTTTATTCTTCTCTCAATAAAGTTAACTTCTTCCAGTGCAATGCTCATTCTGGTTGCTGGACAAGGATCTTACATTTAGAGTGCCAGTAGTTAATTGAATGTGTATAGATGGTTTCAAATTTTGTGATTCATAGTTTTTGACATGTTGTAAAAATAAAAATATTTAAGCCCTAAATCAAGGGGCTTGGCCCATTGTCAGATGGGTATGTTTCTCAATATGGGCCTTAACATATATATCAAACAGAATCTTGAAGATTCTTTAATTCCTTCCCTAAAATTCTAGCTTGAATTTTGAACACAAAGATATGGAGAGGAAAAGCACCCCTATATTTCATTGTGGCTCCATTTAACCAACTTTGTGTATGATTAATACATGTAATGAGGAGTCTTTAAGGTAAATTTTCATTTGTCATGGCTACTCTATACTATCACATGTTCATTGCTACATCTGTCTTTAGTATGTATATGAAATTGCAGTGTTTCTAGTTTTCATAATATAAACATTTTAAGGCCATCTGTAATGATATTGAAGTACTATTGAAAGGTTATTTTGTTATTCATTTTATCATCTGAGTTAAATTCAAGAAATTCAGATTTATCAAAGGTTTATTAAATGTTTTACTGGTACAAAGCATCTAGAAAAAACAAGTAGAATTACTAGATGATGTGTTTAGAATGTGGAAGTCAAGTGTCCATTATAGCATGTTTTTATATTTCAGCCACTTATGAAGGGAAGTTGAAAAATGGTACAGACATTCAGAATAGATTAAAATAATTGGTTGTATTATTTGAATTTAAGTCCTAAATACAGAAGTCTGCTATTTGTTGCATATGTGACACTGTCTACTTTTTGGAAGATTCAGGCCACTAGATATAACTTGAATTAAAGAGAATAAATGAAACCTTTTCAAGTAAGAACTAATTTCACTGCCTTTCAAGTCATCAGAACAAGTTTTCAAAGCCTGAATCAAAAGTTATTTCATTTATTTTCTCTTGAGTTCTGTTTTTCTCAAATAAGTTATCATTTGAGATTTGCATCATTAGTAGCATTCTTGGTACCTAATTTAATTTTGAACCTCTTAAAATAAACTTCCCCTCACATTTGGAAGGACCCACTAGATTATTTGCAGACAGACTTTATAATGCAAATAATCAGGCATTATATAAAATTATTTAATGCCATTTTCTGAAAAAGTTTCCAAATTTAACATTTGAGTCTTAAAAAACCATGTATATAAATGTGAGTTGTTATAATTGCTGTTTGCTGTCCCCAAATAGTTTTGCTGCATGAAATTCTCTAAAGAAGTCAAAATTTAGGCTGTGTACTATAGCTGCCAGTATCTAATTAATTTATGAAAATGGAATCTCACTATTGGGATTTAGAAATTTGGCAAAGATACTATTTCTGACACATTTTGTGATTTTTTTTTTAAGGAAAGGGAAGATTATATAGCTGTCCAGTTTCATACGATAGCTTTAAAAATGATTACTTTTTTTTTATTTTAAGCATTAATAGTTGAAATAAGTTTCATTAGTCTTCTGTTAATATTTGTCTCAGCAGTTTTGTATCCCAGTCTTATTTTCAGTTGTCTCCCTGTGAATTGTCACTTGTCTTATTTTATTAATGCTCCATGAATAACTATTGACATGATATAATGAAGTATTTTATATGTCTCCAAGATGTGTAAATATGTGTAGATTAACATACTGTGTGTATGTGTTTGAGTGCTATATAAACTTGATGTAAGAGTTAGACATTTCCTATTATTTTAAATCTGTGGAAATACTCTTAAAAAGTTATAAGAAAATTAGAAGGGGACAAATTTGAAAGGGGAAATAAGTGAGGTTCTGTTGTGCTTTCATTTCAGTTTGTGCAGTGCCAAAATAAAATTCTTATCTAATGATAAAATAAAATTTTCTTTCTCCAGGTTGAAGTAGAAGGCTTACAAATTTGTGTTGAAATATGTGGATGTGCTCTACAACTGGACCTTCAGGATGATCCAAACACTAAATGTCTCATATATAAAACAATTGCTCACTTTTTGCCAAATGACTTAGAGATTCTAAGGATTTGTGCACTCTCAGTATTTTTTCTTGAGCGCTCCTTGGAATCCTATTATACTGTTGAACGGCTGTATAAACATCCAGATGAAGAGTACAATGAATGCACTAGTTCTGTCCAGAATCGTGTTCGTTTTGAATTGCTCCCAATTTTGAAAAAGGGGTTGTTTTTTGATCCTGAATTTTGGAATTTCATAATGATTAAGCAAAATTGTGCAGCATTACTGAGGGATAAATTAGCAGTTGGATTTTTAAATGAAAATACACTGGAAAATGCTACCAATTATCCTGGAAAGATAATGGAAACACAGATTTTAGATGAAGAGCTAGTCTTTCTTATGGACCTGAGCAATGGGGAATATGATCCTGAAGATGTCTCTGGAACCCAGTCCAAAGGTCATGGTAATACCAAGAAAAACCTTACAACTTTTAATGCTTCTAAGGTAGACCGTAATGTTCCAAGGCATAAATGTGTGTTGTGTAACAGAGAATTTCTAGGCGGTCACATAGTACGGCATGCACAGGCTCACCAGAAAAAGGGCAGCTTTTCATGTGTAATATGTGGTAGAAAATTTAGAAATAGAGGACTTATGTTGAAGCATTTAAAGAATCATGTTAAGAAAATACAAAGACAGCATTTTGCTGTAGTTCAACAGGAAGATCAGGGAATTCCTATGACAGAACAAATAAATTGCTCTAATGCTTCCATTTCATTTGAAAATGGAAATTCAGATATTAAAGATAATGAAGTAGAAACTCCTTTTGCATATAACAGTGAAAACAAGGAAGAAACCTTTGAGCAAGTGACTGAAGTGACTAAAAATGTTGTGTGTGAACCTCATGAAGTCATTAAAAATGGCAGTGCTGATAGTTCTCTAAGTAATACCCAAGAGCCTGTCGCCACTGAAAGTTTACCCATATGTATTGATGATGATGATGATGATGATGATTTAAATCAAGAGACTCCAGTACTTCATAAAATAAATGGAACTGTTTGCTCTCAGAAAGATCTGGATATTGTGGATCAACAAGAAAATTTCAAGTGCCCTGCTAATGGATGCGTCAGAATATTTAAAAAAATAAGATTTCTGAATAAGCATGCAAGGAAAGCTCATCCAACCGATTTGAAGGTACAGCAACATATAATGAAGTGGAACAAAGGAAAGTGCCGATTTTGTCAGCGGAAATTTGAGGATTCTCAGCATTTTATAGATCATTTGAAGAGACATATATATCCAAATGTGTACTTTTGTTTACATTTTACCTGTAATCAGAGATTTAAACTGTCAACTGAGCTTGCAGAGCATACAAAAAGCCACAGTGTTTTTCAGGCTCAGTGTGATTTTCCAGAATGCCATGAGCTTTTTGAGGAGCTTCCTCTGCTATATGAACATGAAGCTCAGCATTATTTAAATCCAACACCAGAACCTTCTGCAGAAACAAGTAAAAATGTTTTGGATACTCTTACAGAACTTCATTGTGAGAGTCAGGAAAGAGACTTATCTGGTAGTGAAAAAGAAACTGTTGATCTGCCAGTTCCTACTTGGAAATCAAGGAAAGATTCTACAGAACCAAAGACATATATACAAAGTGTTGAAAAGAAGACAAACAGTGTAGTTCAGAATGGGAATGACCATTCTTCTGATGTCACTGCTTCAGCTATAAGCTTCATAGACCAAAAGATGACTGTTATAGAGCCAAATTCTGAAAAAAGTAGTGTTATTAGTGACCAACTGTTAGTCAATGGACACAGTGAATCAGAGCAGACATCTTTGGTTTCATCAGATGTTGCCCTGAGAAGTGAGACAAGTGGAACAAGGACAGAAAATGGTTCCATTTCACAGAATGTTGAGGTAGTACCACAAGAACACAGTCCTCTAGTAGTAGTCTCTCAGTCACCTTCCAAACCAAATCCACCAACTGAAAACACTTCATATGGTTTAATTTTAACCAAGCCATATGTGAGACCATTGCCTCCCAGTTATCTTGATGAACGGTACATCAGTATGCCAAAACGTAGAAAAACTCTGACTGATAAAGTAGATGCCCATTCTGATCAAGATAGTGTTTATAGCACATCTTCAGAGAGATTTAGATGTGGCAACTGCTTGACCATCTACTGTAACTCAGAAGCACTTGAGGCTCACCTTGCACAAAAGAAATGTCAGACGCTCTTTGGATTCGACTCAGATGATGAAAGTAAGTCTTATAGTGAGGGGAAGGGGGGGAAGGTTAGGTAAATAAGTGAAAAATTGAATTGTAACAGAGCAAAACTAAGCAAAGACATTCAATATAAACATTATGTCATTTTAGTGTAATAAAATGAGAAGAAATTAAAGAATGATCATGACAGAAATAAAAGCATTCCTGCTTGTCAGAACATAAAGCTAGTAAGTGCTGCCTTCAGGAGAAAAGCATTGAAAGAGTTGAAAATTTTTTAAAACCAGTTTTGCTAGATGGAGGGAAAATTCAGATATGGTAAATTGCTTTTTACAAGTTATACAGTAAGAATGTGGTGGAAAGAGCAGTAAGTTTGGAGTCAAGAGCCCTGGGTTTCAATCCTGGCATTGCTTACTCTGCGTGATCTTAAGTGAGTTACTTAATATCTCTGGTCTGTAGGCTCTCCCACTTAAAATGAGGGATTTCAACTAGGTGATAAAAGGTTTGCAGTCACTTCCTGCTCTAAGTTGTATGGTCCTATGAACAGGATCTATGAAAAGCAGTCCATATTCTGGTTTGGAATTCCCACTGTGTATGTACAAAACTGAAGTTAACAAGCATGTTTTTCTTTACAGGTGCCTGATAAAATGTTACTGAAAAGTCTATCAAGGAGTGGTGTGAAAAAAGCACTACAAAAACTGCATCATCAATTTGCTCTTTCCCAGTTGGCCTTAATCATAGAGTGGTCTCAGATTACTAAAGAACAATATAAAGAAAAAGCACATTTTCTAGAATGAACTCACAGAGGAGATGTGCCAGTTTTGACTCTAGAAGGGTTACTACAAAGATCCCAAAGTACCAATTATCCAGAAGACCACACACTATAAACAGTGTATGATCAAAGCACAGCAGCACATTGAGTTTAACTTATTAACACCTCATGAAGAAGCATTCAACCCAAGAAGAAAAGTAGCTGTGGCCTTAAAGAAAGGAATAATGTGAATCTGTAAAGAAACAAAAACAAAAGATGGATTTTAAGGAATTCAAAAGCTATTTTCCAAACAGTATTTGTTTTCTTTCTATGCATGTACAAATAATGCCCTTTGCTTCTTGATAAAATATGTTATGAAGACATTGCTTGCAAGTTGTGATTTGCTTGGAAATTGAAAGATTAAAAAACGCACCTTGATTTATTATGTTAGCCCTTAAAGTTTGTGGGGATGGCTTATAAAAAACTTTCCAGAAGGCATAAATTTAAGTATGTAGAGAAAATCTTGGCCAGGTGACATAAGAGAATTTTAAAATGAAATTCCTGGAAATGAGGTCCAAAATATGTCCAGATTTTGATTTAAAACAAAATAAAATTTTTTCTACTTTTGCAATACAAAATGAAGTTAAATGACAAGTTATCTTTTAATACAATTTTAGCATAAAATTGCAAAATTAACTTTAGGGGATGGGAATCAAAGGAAGGCTGACAGAAGTCATGAAAACAATAAATTGAAAGTTTCAAGTGTATATTTGTGCATTATACAGACATATCTTTTGGTGCGAATTATCTAAATGAAATCTTATGAAGACAAAAGTTACCCTTTAAAAATATATTAAATAGAATTAGGGCAAGAAACCATTTATTTAATGCTCCAGTAATGATAAATTTGGGCTTTCTAAATAGAAATTTTCTTTAATCACATCCTAAAATGAGGGGAATTTTTAACAAAATTTTGGCTATAAGAATAAAGATATCATTATAGTAATGACCAGTAATTTTCCTAGAAGAGGTTTTAACTTAACTGCAAATAAACAACTGACGCAAGAGAAAGTTCTAAAAGAAATAATACTATCAGATATTGTTTTCATTTAATGGAAGCTTGCATACATTCCTTTAATTTTCCTTTTAAAATTTTTTTAATACTAGGACTTTCCAACTTGTACAGGCTAGAAGTGCAGTAACATGAACAAGATCCCACTGCTCACTATACAGGGGTTTTGATCTGCTCTGTTTGTGACCTGCACCTGTTCCTCCCTCCCTAGGCAACCTAATGATCCGTCTTTCTCACCTCGATTTCTAGGAGCTCATAACGCTGATGCCATACAATGTGTAGACACCCAAAATTGATAGCTAAGTGAAACTCAGGTCTGCCACAGCCTCAGCCTTCCCAATAGGTGGGGTTACAGGTCTTGACCACCATGCCCAGTCACATTTATCCTTTATGTATTGTTATCTATGCCAGAAACTAACCTACACAAAATACGTTTAAAAAAAATAATCCTAAATAAAATTTCTCTTAAAAAAGTTTTGGTTTTCCTTGGTAGATGGACATATCCAACCCAGATACATAAAATGTACAGTAGCAAGTTCTTTAATAAAGATATGAGAAATTGGATAGTTTTCTTTTAAGACTGAAACTAGACTTAAGAAAAATAGGATTTCTGACTCAAGTGATCCAGAAAGTATTTCCTAATTTTAGGTGCAAAAATTACTTCTTATACTGCCAATGTCAAATTGTTTTATGTGTCAGAAGAGCATTAAAATCTATAGAAATCAAATTTAGGGTTTTACAGACAACACTGGAATTCACATTTGCATAGGGGTTTTAGGTTTAAATTATATGTATCTTTGACCATATAATGATCTACATTTTTTTTAACTGTAGACTTAAGTAGCCAAATACATTGCCATGTGTTCATTAGGAATCTTTATTTATGTTTCAATGACTATTATCTTTTTTGCTTAAATACTTGGGCTCTAGCATTGTTTGGAGAAAACAGAGATGGATAGTGGTGAGAATAAATACCAAGTTTAGCTCTTTTTTTTGTTTGTTTTTTGGTGGGGGGGAGGGAAGGAATATTAGAAGATTCTACTTGTTGGTAGACCAGGATGACCAATTTGTGTGCATTAATCAAAGAATAAAACCTATAATTTCTTGTAATAACTTGCTTAAATGTAAGTTCCCTAGAAAATGTTTTCAGCTATTATTTTCAGTGATTATTTTCACCTACTTTTTTTTTTGTTTCCAAACTTTATCTCAGATACTTTCAAAAGTTTTTGTATCATTCATTTACTATCAAATTTCTGGTTAACTTGTTTTTAGAATTAACCAACTAAAAATTTTCTCACCTACTTTCATTACTAAAAAAGCCTTCTAGTCAAATATTGTTTTGATTCACTTTGAAAAAATATATGGTTTAATAATCAAGTTTGCTTGGAAATGGCATCATTTTTATAATTTTGCAATTTTAGGTGAATGTTGTTAAATTTAATTCATGCTTTTTCCCCAGATCTAGTTACCAAGACTCACAACTGTTACCAGGTTTCTAACTTTTAAAAAATTATTTGATAACTGTAACTTATTTTAAAAGCATGTCTGCTATGTGTCAGTTTTCAATTGAAATTTGTTATATCTAGTTTAAAATCATTTTAACCATCCCCTGCCTGTTCATCATTTAGCTTCAGTTTAGAGATTTAATTCATACTTGTGTTGCTAAAAGAGAAAATTCAGATTCTTTAAAGATATGAAGGTTTGATTGGTATATACTTAAAGTCAAATGAGGGAGTTGTAGTATAATACAATAGTTTTGTAAAACTTTCTGTCAACACATTTCCTATATACAACTTATATGTGTTTTAAAGATTCACTTGTTCAGAGTGTGCAGAGTAGTATCATGTACATTTTTATAAAATATAAACCTAAATCATGTTACTATTTTTAAAGTTCTGCAGAAGAATTCCAAGGGTGCTGATTTTTGTGGGGAAGAAGTGAGGGAGTTGGTTCCATTTCTCTTTTCCTATTGTAGTGTTTTTTTCCTAATCCTATTCTGAGGATATTCTTGTCTTACTGGATAGAATTTTACCCTTTTTAGACCATTGCTTAAATTTATTTTTCTTCTTGAAAAGTAAAATTTGTTTCAGAAAGTAAGCTATTATTACTACTTGAGGTTCTTTAAGGTTAAGCAAATAGCAAATATGAAAATGTTGCTGCTCAGATATTATGAAATATGTTGAAAGTGGGCATGTGTGTGGGAAAGGACACTGGTACTTTGGGCATTTAGCCATATTCATTTTTAAAAGAACTACCAATTGTATAAATTGAGTGGATAATTTATAATATTAAAATTGTGGTTTTCAAATCACATTGAAGGTTCAGCTGTACTCATTTATTTTTATTGGTTTAACACCAGTGGTATGGATGAAAACCCCAAAAGGGTAATAGTGTTTATTTCTTAATTTATTTGGTACTGTATAACACCTTTTCTGATTGACTAAATGCAATGTATGCATTTTGGAACTCTATTAAAATTTGTAAAAGTTATTACGAGATTCAGCAAGAAAGGAAATTTGTGCTTCCTTGTTGAACATTAAATTATTTTACTTTGCATTTTATAAGAGTACAAATTAAAACTGAGCCATCGAACTGCAATAAATCAACAGTAGTGTTTCATTTAAAGAAATTTTTTTGTACTGTACATAGATTTGTTCAATAAAACATTGTCCTTGTTAATAAGTGTTCAGTTTTTGTAATGTTTGCTTTAAAAAAAAAGAATTGGAGTATCTTAAAATATTTTATATTCTCTGCTACCTGATATAACTAAATAAATATATGTAATTAAATATTATGATTAACAAACCTCACATAGATCTCTTCTAACTCTAATTCTCAGAACCCGTGATTCCAATTTTTGAAAGTAATACCATAAAATACACAGCACCAAAATCATACTAAACATAATCTAATCTTTTCTTAGGAGACAGTTTAGGAGTTTAGCACCAACTTAATTTTATTACAAATATCAGTGTGTACTTTATTGTAGATATGTAACAGTAAAGGCTAATAGAGTTTTGGTTTATCAGATAAAAGCTTTCTTATTTTGTACAAAGTATTTTGTATTTTTATTGTACTTCTGAATTACAAATTCAGGTAAGCTGTTGAGCATGGTACTTTCTTCCAGTTCATGAGGCAGAACAGGGATTCATGTCAAATGAACTATCTACAAGACTGTGGAAGAAATATTAAAATCAGAAGTCATTCAAAGGCAATCTTGTACTTGCATTGAAAAAAAATTCTTAAATTCACATAATAACATGGTGTTTCCTTCTCCAAAAAATAGAGATGTGGTTAATACAAAAAAATTAGAATGTAATTGAGACATTCAAAATGAAAATTCTCTACCAGAATGTGTTCCAACTTAGAAAAAAGTAGAAAAATTCAGTAAAATGTTTATAATTAAGTGTGATAAGTGAGAACAATTATTCTCCTGATCTGTTTAACTGACCTCTTGGCTACCCTATTTTCTGCCTTATACTGCCCCCTCCCCCAAAAAAAAGTAAGGTAGAAGAGGAAAACAATTCAGCCTTTTAAAAAAATGCAAGCATTCCATGTGAAATCTGTGGTAGAGATATAATGCAGGAGTTTATAATCTAGGGAGATTATAAAGTAAGTCATATACACAACTGTAACATGAGATAGAACTTGTGTATTTGAGAGAAATAAAGTACTATGAGAGATCAGAAAGCAAAGGAAGTAGTGGCAAAGTTATTCTAGCCTGTGGAAAGAGGTTAAGCAAGGAAATATGGGATTGGAGAGGTAAGGAAAGTGCAGAATTTCTTTTGAGGACTACTAGAAGTCCACTGCCTGTAGGATAGTGGGGAATAATAGTGTTAAATAGATGGTAATTATTTAGTGACCCCAACAATATTTGATTTTTTTTTAAATAAGATACCACTAGGGAACTACAAATAAATTCATAGAAAAAAGTACAGTCACTAAAATATAAGCCTAAAGACAACAAATACACCATAGACCATGCTTAGTCTTAGAAAAATTGAAGTCTTAAAGTTCTCACAAAGAAATGTGTTTAAACAAGTATTGGACTCACAACTAGAAATGTACATTTTCAATTTGCTTTATAATGCTGGGATTCCTAATAAGGTCGGAATAGAGCAAGGTGATTTAGAATTCAACATAAAGTGCTGTTCGCATCTTATTTCTGGGCATAAACCAAGAAAATCAATGTGTTATCAGTCAAGTATTTATTGAAGACGTTCCCCAGATGACCAAACAATCTTGTTGAAGTAGGACATTTTCTTTGTGGGCTCTAAACTCAAGAATGAATGAAAAAAGGAACAGGAGTTTTAGCTATACAAAACAAGCAGGTTCTGCAATGCAGGTCCATAATTTACAGTAAACAAGCACACAGAAAAAATAATTTATTCTGAGTCCCATCTCCTCTGATTCACATATATTTCCCTGGAAGTGAGCCTCATTGTATCTGTTCCTGCAGTAGCAAATGCAACATCAAGGGCCCAATAAAAGCAGACTGCTTAACTTCAGAACTTTGCCAATTTTGGAGTGCCATTACTGCCTCTCACATTCTCACACTTGACCAGAAAGAAATTGAGGCCATGCCCTTAAACCCATTCTTTTCCCTCACATTCCTCTAACATGCCCTCTTACATCCTTCTTTCATTCCACACTATAATTAAAAGGTGGCCCTTCTGTTTGCCAAGGCCAGCCCCTTTCTACATGTACTGGGCTGTTATTTTCTTTTTAGACTTACTTAGTTCTTTTATTATTAAAATATTAGTTTCACTTGAATGTTAAGGGAACTGTTCAATGATCAAAACTAACAATATAATACTACATACATACTTATTACATTTCAGGGAAAACAAAAGATATATGCTGAAATATGAATATATATGCATACACTCTGTATATATGTGTGTGTATACTCTTTCAGTATCAAAAGAAAATACTCAGTATATGCAAATTCCAGTGATGAAGCTCCTTCTACCAATGGAAATATGCAACTTTTTTTTCCCCCTTTTTATTTTTTTTTGTTTTAAATTTTATTTTAGTTTGCATCATTCATTTCCACAAGATTTTGAGTTACATATTTTCTCCCCATCTTTCCCCTACCCACCACCCCAAAACAGCCATCCCAGTGTATTTCCCCTCCTCCAGTCTATTCTCTCCTATGTCTTCCCCCCTCACTCCTCTGACTTTTCTGTAGGGCGGGATGGATCTCCCAATCACAGTGCCTGTGTATCTCAAGTTCCAGTTGGATGTAGTTAATAATAATAATAATAATAATAATAATAATTGCATATATATATAGATACATATTTATAACATTTGATTATGGAACTTTAGATTCTAGATTCTTTCTCTTCCTCCCTCGTCACCCACCCCCACTGGAAGGACAAGCAATCAAATACAGGTTGAACATGTGAAATTAGCAGAACCTCTCCATAGTGAGCACACTGTG
>CM053580.1:175723334-175748289 GCA_028627135.1 Pseudochirops cupreus | reverse complement strand
TCTAGCTTTAAGGCATTCTTCATGTTTATTGGAGGTCCCTGGTGGAGGTGCTCTGGCTGCACTCTCCTCCTCCCTCTCTTTGCCATGGTCCTTCTTTTCCCCAAAGAAGGAATCTAGGGTTTGGGTGCTGTTCTTACTTTGCTTCTTATGCTTATTCTTACTCATGGTTGTTCAGTCTGTGATTTTTTTTTTAATCTCTATGGGGCTCTGCTTGCAGAAGGGAAAGCTCTGTCCAAATCGCTGGGGTCCTCCCGGCTGCTGTAGCTCTCAGGAAGGTGCTGGGTCCCTTCCTACTTACTTCCGGTTCACTGGATAATGAAGACTCCAGAACTGAAAGCCCAAGACCGTGATCCGGATCCAGGCCGTTCAATGTGAGAGCACTTGGCCTGTGAACAATCGCTTAGTCCCCCTGCTGTCTGCAGGCCACTGGCACGGAAGCTGCAACGCAGAGGCGGGTGCAAAACCTCTGCCTTTCACTTTCCCACCTTGGAGGCATTTCGGCCGGATGCTTGTCTCCCCCAATTTTGCAAGCTCCACTGACCTAGTTCTGAACGCTGCTTGCAGCTGCCGCTAATCCGCTCAACAGAGAGGCTCCTCCACTCCTCCTGTCCAGCGGCCCCCAGGGCACAGCCAGGGCTTCAGGGCAGGCTGGTTTCGGTTCACAGTGCTGATATGGTTCCATGTAGCTGAGCTGACTTTAGTGGAAGGTATATTTGTGTGCGTTTTGTAGTTCTAGGATTAGTTTAGAGTCATATTTTATGGGTATTTTGGGGTGGCTATGTGAGAGCTGTGATATGTTGCTGCTGCTACGCCGCCATCTTGGCTCCCAATATGCAACTTTTTTAAAAATTATTTTTAATTTATAGAATAAAACAAGTATTTCCATAACATAGTACAATAAAAGAATTGTACATGAAGCTGCAAATCTACCACGTACAACTTACCCTTTCAAATATACAAAATTTTGTAAGTTTACTTTTTCCTTCCTCGCCCCACATATGTATACCATTAGACACAAATGAGATGTGTGTGTGTAAAATTATTCTGTTCTATTTATCAATTCTTTCTCAGTTCTTTTATATGTCCTTCATAATTAATTTGGGTATTTATAAGACAACATTTACTCAAAGTTGTTTCTTAAAACAATATTGCTGTTACTGTATACAATGTTCTCTTGGGTCTGCTCATTTTAGTCTTCATTATTTCATGCAAGTCTCCATTTTTTTTTATAAAATCATTGAGATCATCATTTCTTATAGCACAATCATATACCATAACTTGTTCAACCATTCCCCAATTGATAGGCATCCCTACAATTTCCACTTCTTTGCCACCCCAAAAAGAGCTGCTATAAAATTTTTGTTCATAAGGATCCTTCTTCTTTTATCTCTGTAGTAGCAGTATTGCTGTGCCAAAGTGCATATGGTTTTTATAGCCCTTTAGGAACCATATGTGAACCAGAGTTGGAGATGGGACGCAGATTAAAATCTTTGCTTTCTCAGTATACTCGTGCTATAACATGGACACCTGCATTGCAGAACCTGCTTGTTTTGTACTTCCAAAACTCCTGTCATTATTTTCATTAATTCTTGGGGTGGGTTTGGATTCCTTATAGGACATGACCTACATCAGCAGACTACTTGGTTAAGTAGGGAATGTGCTGAATAATTGAAAAACTTGAGGAAAAAAAAGAGAATAGCTGCAGACATCATCCTGTTCAGTGAGGGCCAGGCTGAGATAAAGTATCATAATTTTAGAATGAACTCTGTCAACATGGTTTAATTATTCCAGTTGCATTCAGCAACTTGTAGTAGGGACAAAGGAGGTAGATGACAGCACTAATACAAGATTGTTGTTTGGCAAAGCATGATCAGAGATGGGAAAAAGAAACAATTGATTTGAGAATAAACTATAGTGTTGGGTTAAACTTTCCCAAGACTGGGAAAGGAGGAAAATGTAGCCAGAGTAGAGTTGATGGACTGAGATAGTATTGAAAGCTGGAGGGACTGAAGGGTCATGGTGAAGAGGAAAAGTTTAGCAGGAGTAAGGCTTACAGACATTTAAAAAAAAAAAGATTAGGTCAGATGAAAGAATTTTTGGAGTCCTTAAAAACAGAAGTGGACAGGTGGATGATTATCACCATTCTTGTGCAGAGCTTAAGTGGTTGATGGAAGGAGTAAATCTTGGGAGGTCTGAGGATAGCTTGAGAAATTGGGAAGTTAGAGTATTTTGGGGAATGTTAACATGTATGTTAAAGTCACCCAGTAAGAGGGTGGGAATTGTGCTATAGAAAAAGAGTATGAACCCAGCGGAACTGAGAATATTCTTGAGGCCAATAGATAGAAACTACTAAAATTTGAATTGGGTGATGAATTCAAATTGCAAGAACCTCAAAGGAATGATGAGTGTAGAGAGAGAGTCTGAAAATGGCAATGGGGAGCAAGTACTCTTGACTATCCCACCTTGACGTGTGAGCGAAAAGTGTAGCTAGAGATGCAATATCATTGGAAGGAGTCAGAAGATGGAATGGGCAAGAGAAATGGTAAAATATGAAAAGGAAATTTGTTAACTATGGAACACAGGTTCCAGAGAGCATACAGACCTGGAATGAAAGTGGGGACAGAGCTTTGAGATGGAAAGAATGAAGGAGCAAATGGCTGGAGCGAAGGAGGTATTTGTTCTGCAACATTAAGGGCATTCAGTATCACTAGATGAAAAAGGTGGTGAAAGTATGTTAATTAATTAATTGATAGGGAATGAGTCTCTAGGCAGAGTATTTCTGAGGTCTGCTGATGGAAGACAGGCAATTAGAAGGTTCAGGTTAGATCCTTATAATTTCAGCACAACTCAAGATTTCAGCATGATTTCAACTTCCCATCCTTAGTGGACATGGGCAGAAGGCATTGTGCAACCAGTCAGCTACCAGCTGTCATGTCCAAGAGTCAGGTAGTATTGTGGCTTTGGGACTTCTGGAAACCTAGTGAAGATGCACAACAGTGGTATGTCCCGTCCTTTCTCTAATCAGGAGGGAAGAAGACCTGGCCATCAGGAGAGAGTGAAAATGGGAGAAAATGAGGGTAGCAGAGGAAGGAGCACAGCACTTGGGAATCATGAGACCTGACTGTTCAAGCCCTGGCTGTGCCACTTAACCTGGTGACACTGGAGAAGTGACTTCACCTATGAGATCTGGGACTAGATGATCTGTAAGGTCTCTTATCTTTAACAATCTACGTTGAATATTTTTTGCTATTGGTTACAAACACCAGAATCAATCATCAATAAGCATTTATGTTTCAGGTACCATCTTAAGTACTGGATATATAAAGACAAAAAAGAAACAGTCCCTGCCCTCTATGAGCTTACATTCTATGGAGAAAACAATATGCACATATATAAAATACATACAAAATATCTACCCAAAACAGGGAAAATAATAGGGAGGGAGGAAGCAGTAGTTGCTGGGAGGTTAAGGGAAGGCATACTATAGGAGTTAAGAGTGTGAAATGAGTTTTAAAGAAACATAAATACTGTCCACTTTTTATTGGGAACTTAACAAACACAAACATTTCAGTGTTCAATATGCTGAAAGGATTTTAGAGGAAACTGAATCTCTATTCCTCTTTATTTTTTAAAAATGTATATCGAATTTGTGGCAGTAGTAACAAAGTTTCTTTGCTCGTCTGTCCTCTAAACATTTTCCTCTGTTTAAAATATCTGTGTGAGTATTCACATATATATACAAATATATATACATATATATAAACACACACACACACACACATATATCACATGCTCTCGGAAACTTTTAAACCAAATTATTTTACTGCATAAGATTAAGCATATTCGAAGATTACTGTATATGTGCTTTTAAATGCTTAAAATTAAAACACCCAGGATTATGAAGGAAACTAAGGAAAATAAAAGATGTATTTTTCCCCATGTAAGTGCAAGGATCCCTTGAAATTTATACACCAATCATAGTGGTGTGCAGGTAGACGTTTTAACAACCGGGTCACCGAAAAAAATGTTCACAGGCACGACACACTTTAAAATTTAATTTGCAATTATTAAGATTCTCTCCATTCCTCTGGCAATTAGACATCATCCTGTTTAATGAGGGCCGGGCTGAGATAAAGAATCAAGCCCGTTTGTAGCTTTTGCCTGATTTCTGAAAATTTAACAGAGAGAAAGGAACTGGCTGCGGCACATCCGGACCCTACCTTAAGAATCCACAGTCTTCACACACACATAGTATATATAACAAATATATTTGTACGTCTCTATATATGGGAGGAATATCCACTATCCAATAGGCATTTAGGATGCCAAGTACAAGTCCGGAAGAACCACCACGCACACAGAAATGTAGAGTAGTTCCCCTACGTATATCTCTGACGTCGGTTGATTACATTTAGCATCCAGAAGAGCTTATTTCTTCTGTCAGTGCCGCACTTTCTGCGCAAAAGGTCCCAAACAATCCGTATGAACTGCTGGGTCATGGGGACAACCTCAAATTTAACGGATTGAGGTGAAAGGAGGGGGAAGGGCTTATTATCCGGAACTTCGAATTGAGATCTCATGTCCTTGGGAGGACATCATTGACTGACGTTCCACACCTCTCCGCGCATGGCATATGGGGGAAAGGACTTCTGCGCATGGCACGGAGGGAGGGAAGGAGAGAGGAGACGAGGAAGTGCTTCCGGTTACAGTTGTTTAGGCGGCTGCCAGGGCGGGGTCCACGCCCCTCCCGGTGGCCAACATGTCGGGGCTCAACAAGATGGAGCTGGAGGGCTGTCGTGACCTGCTAGGCCTAATGGAAACTTCCGAAATCCTCGCGCTGTGCGACACCATCACCAACCGCTTGGTTCAGCCCCAGGACCGCCAAGGTGAGGGTGGTCCGGCCGGTGCCCGGCGCCGGGGAGGGGGGAAGGTCGCTGCAGGTGCCCCATCCCGCGCCGCTGCGACTTGAGACGGAAGGAGGGGAGGCGACGAGCCGGAGCTGGGGAGCCGGGGCGCTCGGGCCCCGGGCTCGCTCCTGGAAGGCCCGCGCTGCCCCCCTTTCTTTGTGACGCGGCCGGGGAGGGGCGCGTCCTCGACCTGTTTCGTCTCCGGCCTTTAGGACTTCGCCCCGGAACCCTGCCCTGCCTTTATGGCTGCGATCCCGGGGTTTTAGGAGGGAACGAGACCCACCCTGGGCGTTATTATCCTGCATAGGTTTTAGGGAATCCTCCCACTTGGGGGACAAAGATTACATCTTCGTTTTCTCTACCGTTGATTTCCTTCTTAATCCTATGCATTTATTGTATCTATTACCTTTTAAAAACGTGGTTCTAAGGAGTTGCACAGATTTAGTCCAGTTGCTTTCCCCTCCATAAAAGAGTTAAGATTCCCCTGATCTAGACCACCTTTCGCACTTTTTAAATGAGGAAAAGTAAGTTGCGAGGAAGACGGGGAGGCGGTGGCTGCGTTTTGAACTCCTTGGGAGCCCAGGCAGGCTTCGAAGGTTGTCGCTTAATTGCGTGAATGAGCCGCAGCAAGCCGTTTAACTCCTCAGTTTCCCCGCATGAAAAGTCAAGAGGTTTAATTAAGACGATTTCTAAGGTCCAGCAGTAAATCTGATTAGGAACAGCAGAGTGGGAATTTTCACTCGAGTCTGGGAGGTTAGGCAGTGGCCACAGTTCAGGGCCTGGAGTCGGGAAAATTGAGTTCAAATTCGGCCCCAGACTCTTCCTAGCTGTGTAAGTCACTTAACCCAGTTTGCCTCAATTTCCTCATTTGTAAAGTGATCTGGAGAAAGAAAAGGCAAACTGTGCTATTATCTTCGCCAAGAAAACCCCATTGAACAAGAGTCCGACACAACTGAACAACATCTAGGTGACATAGTGTATTCTGTTTAATAAGCATTGAACGCCTGCTATGTGGCAGACCTTGTACCAAATGCTGGTGATACAAAAAGAGGCAAAAGATGTCCCTGCCTTCAGAGAGCTTGCAGTCTAATGGAGGAGATGCTATGCAAACATACAAAACAAGCTGTATACAGGATGAATAGGAAATAGTAATTAGAAGAGGGAAAGCACTGGAATTAAAAGTGGATAGGGAAGTTTGAATCCTTCATCAAACATTTATCAGCTGTGTGACACTGGGCAAGTCACTTCTTTGTTCCTCCTTTGCTTGGCTATAAAACGGGAGAATTGAGACTGTGTTCTGTGTAAAGACTCAGGAAACTTGCTTTTTGATGCCATCTTTATTGGCAAATGTTCTACATTATGTTGGGCATGTCATTTTACTTCCACAGGCCTTTTGTTAATTCATTTCTTAAATGAGAGGAGTTGGACTAGATTGGGAATTCTGTGATCCATGAATTAAATTTTTTTAATATTTTGATAACTGTAAATATAATTGGTTTCTTTTGTAATTCTGTGTGCTTTTTTCTTTTAAAAATATTGAGAACGGTTTCATAGGTTTAAGCACACTGTGTGACACCTGATAGGTGCCAAAGGAATATATGATGATAGAAAAAAGATGAGATGATCCAGAAGTCTCTTCTAATTTTGAAGTTCCAAGGAAGTATACTTTTAAATTCAGTGTTCTTTCTGATCCCAAAATAACTTTTTTCTTCCTATAAAATTAAATTGTATGGATAGAAGAAGTAATTGAATTACATGTTATACAGCTGGCATTTTCATGTATATTTAGGAGAATTTACCATTTCAGAATTGGGCTTTATGGCATAATGAAAAGTCAAAGGAATTCTAGATACAGATCCTGGCTTCACTGCTTGCTGCTTATGTGACCTTTGGCAAATCACTTTACATCTCTGGACCTCATTTTCTTCATTTGTGAACTGAGAGCTTTAAAATAGATGTCTTCTAAGGCCCTTTTCAGCTCTCCCATCAGTGAGATCCTTTTTTTTTTTATAATACTGTTTGTTAATACTTTGCTTCAGTTTCTGTATTTGTAAAATGAGATTGTTAAACTAGAAGATCCTCTAAGGTCTTGATTCCAAGTTTCTACAAAGCAGAAATATGGGTGGTTGGTTTTTTGTTCTGGACCTGTAATTTCCATAGTTAGGGAACTTCTTACTACCAATTTAGTTTTGTGGGTTTTTTTGCTTTTTTTTTGGAGGGGGGAGGGTAGCACAATTGGGGTTAAGTGACTTGCCCAATGTCACACAGCTAGTAAGTGTGTCAAATGTCTGAGGTTCGGATTTGAACTCAGGTCCTCTTGACTCCAGGGCCAGTGCTCTATTCACTGCACCACCTAGCTGCCCTACCAATTTAGTTTTACGACTTATAAATTATGGGGGAAGAGGGGATAAAGGGAGTGACACTAAGAAATTAAATGATTTTCCCAGAATCCCATACCTAGCAGGTGTTCCTGACTCTGAGCATATTCGGCTATATACCTCTTTACTTTTAAAAAATGTTGTTTCTCAATTTTCAAAATTAAACCTTGAAATTAATGTAAATTTCACATTCAGAACAAATTATTTGTTTGAAACTTTGGTTTAATTACATGGATCTTTTAAATAGAAAATTTAATTTAGTAATTTATTCTGTTTAACTAAGCCTTTACACACGATTGCATTTGATCCTCACAGTCCTATGAAACACTGCTGGCATTTTTTCCATTTTATGAATGAGGAAACTTAGACTACAAGTTGTTAAATGATTGGCCTGTGGTACTTAGTTAAAGGACTTGTTGATTTGTGGTAACTAATTAGTGTTGGAACTGAAATTTGAGCTCATGTCTTTCTTAACTTCAAGTTTTATCCTTTTTTTTGCATTACATTATACTGCATCTTGAGAATCTAGGATCCTGTGAAACGTGACCTAGTTTTGATTTCCAGCAGTTTGTGTTTGCTAGATCCATCATATCATTGCAACTCCTCCAACCTTCTCATTCCCTGCAATTTTTAGTCATGTCTTTGCATAAATTTTCCTTGAGGACTCTCCCACTGTATGTTAGACCTTTCTTTTCTTCTTTTTCTGGCCAAGGAGTCTAGTATAGCATTTAGTTATCTATTTTTGGTCTCATTCTCCATATGTTACAGACCTACTGCTTTTTCATGTTGTTGGTATGTCTTCAAAATAACTTATAAAATCCTATGGTACTAATTGAATTTAAATTTTCAGCATAAAAATTTGGGTAGTCTTCTTAATAAATATTATCTTAAAATTCTGCTATTGAATGCAAAAGTAATATGTGCTATTTGGGGGAGTATTCTTTTAAAGAGATAGTGCAAATTTTCATCCTGTCTTTTTGTAGGCAATTTTTTAAAAAAAATTTGATTATAGAAATAGTTGTAGAGGAAGGAGAAGTCTGAAGGGTAGGAATTTGGAAATTTTTAGAACAAATTTAGAAAATTTTAGAACAAAAGTCATTATTAGTTTAATGTACTTATTCATTCATTCATTTGTTTATTTTTGCAAATTCTTTCCAGATGCCATTTGTGCAGTATTAGCCTATAGTCAAAGTGCTGAAGAACTTCTGAAGAGGAAAAAAGTATACAGAGAAATCATATTTAAGTATCTAGCAATGAAAGGAGTTATTGTGCCTCCAGGTTCTGAAAAGCACAATCTTATTCAGTATGCAAAAAATTACTGGAACAAACCGGAGTTGAAGGTGGAAGAAACACTGGAGAGCGTTCCAAAAACAGAAGACACCATACTATGTGAACAAGTTAAGATGACTTTTATTTTCTTTAAATTTTTATATAATTTGGAGATAAAGAAATAATCTTAAATTTGGCAGAAATTACTGTTGTTTGTTAGCTTTATTAAACACTTTCACTCTTTCTTAAGGAGTACAGCACTCAACTCTAAGTTAGAGTTTTAAAGAGTTATCTTTGGCGTTGAGTGGTCCATGGTCACAGCTTGTTTATATCAGAGACAGGATCCAAAATCAGTTCTTCCTGACAGTTTGTCCTGTCTAATGTCATGCTGCCATTTAAAGTTTTGTCATTACATATTTTGTGAGGTAATTTTTATTAGTTTAAGACAGCATGGGAGTTTTTTGGTCCAACAAATTAAACTTAAAAGAAAAATTTGACTTACTCTCCTAAGAAGAAGTACTGTAACAAAAATAAATTTTTATGACAGCTTGGGAGCTGGAAGAAATATAACTATATATAGTAAAATCTGAATTCCAAATTTGTGTTAATTTAGAGGAGGCGGCTTATACTCTATTATTTACACCAGACAATTTGCTAAACTTGTTAGTACTGTCAATAGTATTGCCAAGGCAATGTCATTCAATTCTAAGATAGGTTTTTGTACTTATTTATATGTAAACAGTAGATTAAATTAATAGACTAATTTAGTCAGGTAGCCAAAAGACCTTTATTAAATGGACCTTTCCTTAATTTGAAATTCTTTTTATACTTGGAAGCAAAACTACATTTAAAAAAACCCAAAGTGTAATTTATTTTACTCATACTGTGCTTTCCACAGTTCACTTAAGTGACATTTTATTTAATGTATGATCAATGTGGGTAATGGTTTAAAAAAAAAATCCATGTCACATTATCAATCTTTTATAGTTGATCCTTGAAAGAAGCTTAGATAGTTGTTAATACTCTGTGACCATTTTGGACCATCGTAATTCTTATTAATTTTGAGTGATAGCTTTTTTTTTATTATTTAATAGTTAATCCTTGGTAATGTGGCACTTTTTCATTTTATCCTATTAATGATGAACTGCAAGTGAAAAACCAATGTAATTAAAACTGGTTCCACATCATTAATGAAAATGTTTTTATAATATATACCTACTAATCCTAGAACCATTTAAGGTCCTTCACTACATGAAAAATACTGGGCATTAGTTCCTGCTTCTATTCAGTAAGACCCTATATAGAAATCCCATTTTCTAGTGTTTGATCCTATCATCTAGTTGGGTTTTTTCCTGTATCTTTTGAATTGAAAATTTAAAGATAACATAAGATTGTAAAGTCTGTAGCTCAAGGATTGTGTAGATCTCAAAGGACCCTCAGAGGCTCAGCTTCATCTTTTTATAGGTGAGAGAACTGAAGTTAGAGAAGTAGTAAACATTAGTGTCAGTACTTGAATCCAGATCCTCTGACTCCAAAGTCAGTGCTTTTTCACTGTTCCATACTATCTAGAGAAGTTTTGTGTGTGCCCTAACAGACTTTGTTCATAAACCTGCCCCTCTTAATGTGGATCTTATCACATCGGGATGGGGAACCCACAGCCTCAAGGTCACATGTGGCCCTTTTTGTCCTCAAGTGAATTGACTGACTCGGTCAGAAGGCTAAGCGCCCAGAAAACCACGTTGGCTCAAGGCTATAGGTTCCCCACCCCTGGCATCTATTCTCTACAACAGTACAGATTACTACATGTATATGCCTACCCATTCTATGTGACTCTTGTCCACATCCTCACAAAGGTTCACCTTAGGATCCACCCCAACACCTGGATGATTTTCCTTATTTTCTCCTGACGTCACAATTATTATATTGGAGTACACAATCTTTCCGTTTGTAGTTAATGTCTTGCTGTCACTGAGAGTTCCCTTTTTCAGTGTTATATTTCTCCTAAGACAGCCTTTACTTCAGTTCTTTTTTGTAGTTCTTTGTTACATTTGTCACAGACTGTGGTGTTCCATGATTCACAGTCTTAGAACAAAACCACGAGAACATTGATCTTAAAGTAGATGAGCCTTTGTTTCTGGGAGACGTTTGAGAACATTAAAGGAGCTCTGTAATTTAATCCCATGATGTGAGGTCATGGGATCTTTCCTCATATTTAATTTTGGGTCCAATTCACTGTTAAATTTGCATGTTCTGTCTAAGATGTGTAGATGTTTTATTGTTTCCATGAGTCCTAGACTTGAAAAATGGATCATAATAGCTAACCTAGATTTTTCTTTACCGACAGGAAAAAAGAGAGAAAAAACATGAAAAATTTGATGATTGTTACAAGTTAGGAGAAGAATTCTGCCAGTGGTTCTTTGAGCTTCTTAACTCTCAGAATCCTTTCTTTGGACCCCCCCAAGAAAAATGGGGACCACAGCACTTCTGGGATGATGTCAAGCTAAAATTTTGTTACAACACATCAGAACAAAATGTGATAGACTATCATGGTTCAGAACTGGTGAGCCTTCGTTTACTATCTTTGGTGAAAGAAGAGTTTCTATTTCTTAATCCCAACCTAGATTGCAATGGATTGAAGTGTGTATCCTCTGCACATGGATTAGTTGTAGTTGCAGTGGCTGGCACTGTCCATCGAGGCAGTATGTGTTTGGGCATCTTTGAACAAGTATTTGGACTCATCCGCAGCCCTTTTCTAGCAAACACTTGGAAAATAAAATTTGTCAATCTAAGAATTGTTGGACAGAATTCTCTTGAGCCTGGAGTGACATTGGAGAAACCTTCAGTTACACTGGAATCCAATGAATTAGAATCCTTATATAGTGGAAATGGAACGACTTGTAGTAGAAATGAAGCATTAGGTACTGAAACTCCTGGTTTGTGTGGTGGAAGTGGAAACCGGGCATTGTGTCCTGGAAATGAGGCATCACTTAACACATGTGAACTGAAATTACCTAATCCTCCAAAACAATGAGCACTGTAATGTCAAATTAAAAAACCTTTTATTCAAAACCTCTTCAGCTGATGCTGTACCAGTACTGCTCAGATGATTTCAGGCTCGAAGGGTTGCCATGTTTCAGTTGAGGCACTTTTTGTTGACCACAAACTAAAATTTTTTGTTAATGCTTATCTCTTTCCACTTCACTTTGGGCAAGTACTAAGAAGATCTTGATGGGTGTTCATCAAATAAATTTCACTTTAGATTTCATAATGAATAATGTACTTTAGAAATCAAGTGATATTTTCATTTTATTTTGCAGAAATTCTAAGTCCTTTTTCAAAATGTCTACTTTATAACAGAAAAATGTATAATAATTCACTTAACTTCCCTGGTAGGTTCTTATTTTAAGTTATTTGAACATGTCGTTGGAGATTTTAGAAACATATCATTGAGCAGCTGTTACAAAATACAGTATATAGCTCTAGTGGAAATAATTTTCTCCCTCGAATACCTGCCTTAATGCAGATCAAAGAATTGAACAGCTGAATGATAAACTCTTTTTTGTGTACATTTAATTGTGTTTGAGGGAAAATTCCAGTGGTCTTTGCTGTAGCTGTTCATTGTGCGTGGCTATATTCCTTTCAAAAACATCAGAACTTATTTTGAAGTACTATTTTGGCATCGGCAAATGTTGATTTGAAAATGAGCTAACACTGATGCTTATTTATGCCCACTTGATTAGAAAAATTAGCTTTTTACTGCACCACCTTTAAAAATTACTATTCTAAAATCATCTTGATTGGTCTGAGATTTTTTTTTAATAGTGAATTTCACTCACAAGGTGTTTTTGTTAGTATTTTTTTTCCCTGCTTATTTTATGTTGTTTGGTTTGGGTTGCACACTTCAATTGCCAGAAATAAATTAATGAAAATAAATTAATTGGCTTACATTCCTCTTCATTCAAGTATTTGCTGATTACCCAGGATTTTGTTGTTGTTGTTTAATGTATTTTATGGAATAAAAGGCATTTCCATAACATTTTGTACAATAAAAAATGAATACATATGAAACTGTACTATGCACAACTTACTGTTCCTTTCAAATATACAACAAAATTATGTAAATTTTTTTTTCTTCCCTTCTCCCCTCATGCCCTAGAGCTGGCTTTCATTTGACACAGATAGATAAAGGATTTAGTTTTAACCAATTAAAGAAATCTAGAGTGCATATGAGTAATTCTAGAAATTGCCAAGTGAAGCTTCTTTGAGTATGCTAGGAATAAATTAATTTATGTGTATGTGGCAAGAAATGTAGGCTAATGATAAGATTGAATCAGAAGTAATGGAATATCATTTTAAGTATTAAAACAAAAAAGTATTAAGACTTTGAATAACAGTGAAAGGTTGAAAGGCAGAATTAAACAGGAGATTGTATTTGTGGTTTTTAGCTATATTATACTGTACAGACTTAGTTTATAGGTATCTTCCTTTGATTTGATAAGTTTAGAAAAGTTGATAACCCAAACAGAGAAAAATAATTTCACTCCTATAATGTTAATTACTAATATTTAATGTGATGAGATAAGAGTAAAATATAGGGTTGATGGACCCCTTATATTTTCATCAGATAAATTTTCTACATTCCTGTTTTTACCTCAGCTCACATCAGGTTAGATTTTGAAAGAACTAAGAGGAAAGTTCTTGGAGACAGAATTTTTTAGCAAAGTTATTAGACATAGAGAGCTAAAGGTTTAAGAAATAAGTATATTTTTAATAGGGTACTGTAGTTAAATATTCCGAATTCCAGTTTGGCAAGAATGATGCCTTATCTCTCTGTCCCCAACAAAAAAGATACCTTTTACACAATTGAGTATTTAATAAATTCTCTTGAAGGAAGGAAAAGTAAAATTCCGTTGAAAATCGAGTGTTACGTTTAAACCACTGCTAGAGTGGTCTTTTGGGCTATTTATTACAGAGAGGAGAAGTAGCACAGGGCAATCATAAAGCTCTGACCTTGAAGTCATGATAACCAAGTGCTGCTTCTGACATACACTGGCTATGATCCTGGGCAAGTCACTCATTCTCTCTCCTCCCCATCCCCCAGGCAACTCTTAAGGCTTTAAGTTTCTGAACAATTACTAATCTGCAACCAGAATCTCCTTACCATTTCACCCAGGGAGTTCCCTATACTGGTAACATAACAAGTATAGACTCCCCACTCTTCCAAAGAAGAAAAAATTATTAGGAGAAATAGTACATATTATAATAATATAAGGAAGAATATGCCTTAGGAGAGGTATTAACAACATTCATTCTGGAACATATAAGCAGGTTAGATTAGATTTAAGAAAACACTTGGCAGTCCTGGAAGATTTAAAGTCATCAGAACTACATCCTAAAAGTACTGAAAAACCTGGTTGCTACAAGGTTGAACTATTAGTGATCATTTGAAAAGTTGTGGAAAATGGAAGAGATGTGCCACAGGACTGAAGAAAGTCAAATGTCCTAATTTTTTTTTTTTTAAGGAAGGAAAACAGTGCAAGGTATGGGCCATGAATGAGTTGGGGAAATAATTGGGAATATATTAACAAGATAGTCTGTCAACAAGAAAGGAGCTAGCTCTATGAGCTAGCGTGACTATGTGAAGAACAGGTCATGCCAAACTCATTTCTTTTTTTTTTTTAATAGTTACTAGATGGAGAGATCATAGGAATGCTTTAGATCAGAAGTTCCCAAACTTATTTGGCCTATAATCCCCTAAAAAAAAATCAGCACCCTTCCTCCCCAGAAATCTTTAACCCTTTAATGTTTTTTAAACTGCTATTATTTCAAAGAAATACAATGTTTTTTAAATGACACAACTTAAATTTCATTATTGTAAATTTGTGGGATTTTTCCTGCATTGAAATTTTGATAATACAATACTATGTTGTGCAACCGTATGGTATCATACTGTATACAACTCCTTACTGTCACATTCCTGTTGATGCATGCTGGACTTCCTGACAGTGTGCAGCATGTTCATCGGTCAGCACTTGCTTCTTGACACCTGTCAGTGGACTTGACCACTGACTGGTTATAACTTGCATCCTTTTGTGTTTATTTAGAAGTAATCACTATGGCTTTAACTCTGTTACACAACAGATAAAAGGTGTACAAATGATTTTTCAAAATTTTTTTATGTTCTCTTTATGCTCCCACTACATTCTTATTTTTATTCAACACCTCCCCAGTTGCACCTGATGCTACTACTGCCCCCTGAATCATTCCAGCACCCACTTTGGGAATCTCTGTCTAAATGGTTTAGATATACAAAAGTTTCCCTAGCCTTCATCAAAACATTTGACAAAATTTTATGCCATTCATATGAACAAAATGAAGCAGTGTAAGTTGGACAACAGTAGAAAGGTGGTTAAATGCTAGTCAAGGAATTTTCTTGTTAATTTTGAATCTTGGAGGCTCCATTGGATCTTCAGAATAGATCTTTAGTAGCGTGCCTAGGACTCTATACTTGACCATGTAGTGTTTTAACATGGCTTATCAATTATTTGGAAGAAGACATAAATGGCCTACTTGCTGAATCTGTATAAAAATTGGGAAGAAAAGGTGTCAGTAGATGATGGAATCAGAATGAGAAAAGAGCTCAATAGCCTAGCCAAATGGCCAAATCTAATAGGAAGAAATGTTTTAAGCATAAATGTCAAGGATGCTGTCACTTTATTTTGATTCAAAAAATCCACTTTACAAATACAAGGTCTTAAGATGAAGTTTTAGGGAGTTGGAAGTGCTGTATGAATTAATAGGGAAATGTGGCCCCCATAAATGCTAATAATGCAATTTTAGGGTGCATTGAGGTAAACAGTATTCATGACATAAATGGTGAGAGTCCCATTTGCACTCCAGTTTGGTCACCACAGCTCAATTATTTTAGTCAGTTTTGGACACCTAATATTAGGAAGGATATTAAAAGTTAGAGAACAATCTTAGAAGGGCAGTCTGCCGTATAAAGATAACTTGAAGTCACTGGAGAGGTTTAGCTTTAGATCTCTTCAAAAGTTTGATGGGCAGTTATATGAAAGAGGAATTCGATTTTATATATTTTGCACCGGAGAATGAGTCTAGAAGCAATGGGTTGAAAATGCCAAGAGTTTAATTTAGTTTCTACGTTAAAGTTAAAAAAAAAAATTCCTAAGAGCTATCTAGAAGTTGATTTGGCTCTCTTAGACTGTGAAAATAATGGATTTTCCCCTCATTTGAGATCTTCAATTGAAGATTAAATACCTACTTATTGAGGGGAGATTCCCAGGTGTGGGTTTGGGTTAATAGCCTCTGAAATCTCTTCTGTGATTCAGTAACTCCAACTGAACAGAGCAAGGAAAGCTTACAGATGATTTAGCATTTGAGTAAGGAGTTTTTAGTGTTAGAGCTGATACAAGTGGGCCTTTAGTGAAAGAGTAAGATTTAAAGAAGGAAACAGTAAACAAAGACATAGAGGTGGGCATCTGAAATACCATTCCTTTACCCCTATTTATATAAGTTAGGTATCTAATTCTTAATCAACAAATTGCAATCTGTTTTATAGTCTTTATTGCCTTAGTCTTGAAAAGGGTAAGTCACTTTCCTGTGTTCCTGCCACTAGTAAATATCAGGCAGAGTGGGAAACTTAAGTTGTCTTGATTTCAAGTCCAGGACACTATTCAATATAGAATAGTATACATAGTATCTCAGCAGAAAGGTGGCCATATTACTAATATAGAATGCACTATTCCTCCCTATTAAGTTTACCTCAAGAATATGAGACTTAAGGTTTTTTTAAAGTAAATTTATTAATTTTATGTGGCAACATTCAGTTCCACAATCCCTTGAGTTCCAAGTTTTCTCCCCATCCTTCTCCACACCCCTGCTCCCCCCCCCCCCCACCATGGTGGCATGCAATCCGATACAGGTGTTACAAATACCTTCACATTAAACATTAGTCAAATTGTAAAGAAGAGTTATAACCAATGGAATGAATGATGAGAAAGAAGGAACAAAACAAAACAAAAAGAGCAGGTGGTTTGCTTCAATCTGCATTCAGACTCTATAGTTCTTTCTCTGGATGTAGATAGCCCTTTCCATCATGAGTCTTTTGGAATTGTCTTCTAGTGTTGCATTGCTGAGAAGAGTCCAGTCTATCAAAGTTAGTCATCACAGATACGATATGTCTGTAATTGTGTACAAAGTTCTCCTGGTTCTGCTCTTCTCACTCAGCATCAGTTTATATAAGTCTCTCCAGACATTTTGAAGTCCATCTGCTCCTCATTTCTTATAGCACAGTAGTATTCCATTACATTCATACACCATACCTTGTTTAGCCATTCCCCAATTGATGGGCATTCCCTTGATTTCCAATTATTTGACACCACAAAAAGACCTGCTATAAATATTTTTGTGCATACAGGTCCTCCTCTCACTTGTCTGATCTCTTTGGGATACAACCCTAGAAGTGGTATTACAGGGTCAAAGGGTATGCACGGTTTTATAGCTCTTTGTGCATAGTTCCAAATTGCTCTCCAGAATGGTTGGATCAGTTCACAACTCCACCAACAAAGCATTAGTGTTCCAATTTTCCCACATCTCCAGCATTTATCATTTTCCTGTTTTGTCATGTTAGCCAATCTGGCCAGTGTAGAGTTGTTTTGATTTGCATTCCTCTAATCAATAGTGATGTATAGCATTTTTCCATATGATTATAGATATCTTTAATTTCTGCCTGTGAAAACTGGCCATTTATCAATTGGGGAATGACTTATATTCTTATAAATTTGACTCAGTTCTCTGTATTTTTTAGAGAGACACTGGTTGTAAAAATTCTTTCCCAATTTTCCATTACCTTAAATCATCAACAAGCATTATATGTAATGGGAATAAGCTAAAAGCATTTCCAGTTAGATTAGGGGTAAAACAAGGATGTTCATTTTCTCCACTGTTATTCAATATTGTACTAGAAGTGTTAGCTTTAGCAACAAGAGAAGGAAAAGAAATTGAAGGAATTAGAACAGGCAAGGAAGAAACAGCTATCACTCAGCAGATGATATGATGTACTTAGAGAATCAAGTAAAAAATTACTTGAAATAATAAACAACTTTAGCAAAGTTGCAAGATATAAAATAAACCCACATAAATCATAAGCATTTCCATATATTATTAACAGAGCCCAACAGCAAGAGAAAGAAAGAGAAATTACATTTAAAATTACTGCAAACATAAAATATTTGGGAGTCTACCTGCCCTGGAATTATATGAATACAATTAAAAATACTTCACACAAATAAAGTCAGATCTTAATAATTGGAAAAACATTAGTTGCTCCTGGGTAGGCTGACCTTATATAATAAAAACGATAATTCTACCTAAATTAATTAGCTTATTCAGTGCCATACCAATCAAACTACCAAAAAATTATTTTATAGAGCTAGAAAAGATAATGACAAAATTCATCTGGAAGAACAAAAGCTCCAGAATAACAAGAGAATTAATGAAAAGGGAAGGTGGCCTAGCTGTACCAGATCTTAAGTTGTACTGTAAAGGAGCAAACATCAAAATTACTTGGTACAGTCTAAGAAATAAGAGTGGTGAATCAGTTGAATAGGTCAGGTACACAAGACATGGTAGTCAATGAATATAATAATCTACTATTTAAAAAACCCAAAGACTCCAACTTCTGGGATAAAAACTCACTATTTGACAAAAACTGCTGGAAAAACTGGAAAACAGTATGGCAGAAGCTAGGCATAGACCAGCATCTTACACTATATGCCCAAATAAAGTCAAAATGAATATACAATTTAGATATAAAAGCTGATACTATTAGCAAACTGGGAGAGCAAGAAATAGTTTACCTGTCAAATTGATGGAGAATGAAAGTTTTATGACCAAACAAGAGATAGAGAACATTATGAAATGCAAAGTGGATAATTTTCATTATATTAAATTGAAAAGTTTTTGCATAAACATTGCCAATGCAGCCAAGATTAGGAGGGAAGAAGAAAACAGAAACAATTTTTATAGCCAGTATTTCTGATAAAGGCCTCATTTCGAAGATATATAGAAGATTTAGTCAAATTTACAAAAATACAAGTCATTCCCCAGCTAATAAATGGTCAAAGGATATGAACAGGCAATTTTCAGAGGAAGAAATTAAAGCTATCTATAGTCATATGAAAAAATGCTTCTAAATCACTATTGATTAGAGAAATGCAAACCAAAACAACTTCTGAGATATTATATCATACCTATCTGATTGACTAACATGACAAAACAGGAAAATGATAAATACTGGATAAGATGTGGGAAAATTGGAACATTAATGCTTTGTTGGTGGTGTGAACTGATCCAACCATTCTAGAGAGCAATTTGAAATTATGCCCAGAGGGCTATAAAACTATGCATACCCTTTGACCCAGTAAAACCACTTCTAGGGCTGTATACCAAAGAGATCATACAAATGAGAGAAGGACCTGTATGTACAAAAATATTTATAGCTTTGTGGTGGTCAATAATTGGAAACTGAGAGGATGTGCATCAGTTTGGGACTGCCTGAATAAGCTGTGGTATATTAATATAATGGAATTCTATTGTGCTGTAAGAAATGATGAACAAGTAGACTTCGGAAAAACCTGGAATGACCATTATGAACTGATGCTGAGTGAGAAGAGCAGAACCTGGAGAACATTGTACACAGTAACAAACACATTGTGTGATGACTGACTTTAATAGACTTAACTCTTTTCAGCAATTCAGGGATTTAAGACAACTCCAAAAGATGCACAGTGAAAAATGCTATACACATCCAGAGAAAGAACTCTGGTGTCTGAATGCAGATTGAAGCATATATTTGCTCTCCTTTTGTTTTGTTTTGTTTCTTCTTTCTTGTGGTTCCTCCCCTTAGTTCTAATTCTTCTTTACATCATGACTTATGTGAAAATATGTTTCATATGAATGCATAAGTAGAGCATATATCAGATTGCATGCCCCCTTCGGATGGAGGTGGGAGGGAGAAAATTCAAAACTCAAAATTTTGTGGAAGTGAATGTTGAAAACTAAAAATAAATAAATTTCAAAAACAAAAAAAGTGCACCATTTTTTTTGCCAGAACTGAAGATCACAAAGAGATATTATACCTGTCTTTTCCAGCTTGCATTATTTTCATCCCCTTCATGCAATACTTCTCACACCTAAAATTCTATTTCCCATCTCTGTGCCTTTGCACAGGCTGGCCACTAAGTAGCCGACCTTGTGGGGAGCCAACAACTACTTCCTATTGAGGCCTTCACTGTCACCTCTGCTTCATTACTTTGTATTTATTTTGTATACAATATACTTTCCTGGTGTACATATAGTTGCCCCTATAGAATGTAAGCTACTTGAGAGCATAAACTTTCATTTTTTTCTGTATCCTCAGAGACTTCATATATATAAGGCACATAAGAAACTGGCCTTCAAAAGGTAGGGAGTATTTGGAATTTAGTTATAGAAATTGTTTTCTCCAGATCATTGTAGCAGAATTGGTTAGACTTAGGGAAACAAATTATTTCTGTAGGAAAGCCTGGTCTCTTTATACTATATGTAGGCTAAAGGACTTTATTAAAAGTAAGCTTTTTCAAACTACCTATATACCCTTTGACCCAGTAATACCATTAATTGGTCTATTTCCAAAGATGATTAAGGAACAAGGAGAAGATTCTGTATATTCTAGAATGTTTATAGCAGCTCTCTTTGTGGTGACAAAGAACTGAAAATTGCAGGGATACCCATCGATTCAAGAATGACTAAATAAATTGTAGTATATGATTGTGATGGAATACTACTGTGATATGAGAAATGAGGTACTCGGTGAGAGTGCCAGAGAATGATCTAGCACAGACTCACTCTGTGTCAGATGATTCTGGCTTGCTTGTACAGTACAAGTGTCACAGATACTGAGGATCCTTAAGAGTCTACCCACTGAAGATGGCAGAGTAGAAACAGGACTATCCTGTGGCTCCAGCTTCCACTTCCTCCAATACATATAAAAAATGACTCTAAATAAATTTTAGAGCTACAGAACACACAAAGTGATAGACACAAATCTCCTGCTGAAGGAAGCCTGGCAGGTCAACAGGAAGGGGCTATCTCACCAAGCTGGGAGTAAAGCCCAGCCCCACTTGAGCCATGGTTTTGGCCTGAGGGTGGCCTGACCAGCAGCAGCCAGAGCAGACTTCAGGAGAGTGAAGCACCAGCAGCTGTGGCAGTTTCCAGACTTCTCAACCCATAAACACCAAAGGCAAAGTAAAAGGTCAGGTGGAATTCTGTTGGAACAGGGGTGGATGGAAGAGCCCCTGCCCCTGGGGCAAAAAGCAGTGGAGGTGTGGCAGCTGCACAGCCGCAGTAGCATGGCTGCCTCAGGAGCTCCTGGCCTGCAGATTGTAAGGAGACCAAGCAACCATTCAGAGGGTAATCGCTCTTGCTTTAACCTGCTTAGATCTGGATCACTGTCTTGGTTGGAGGCCCTGGGGTGTGTGGCTAGGTGCCAGAGCCTGTGGGGGCTGCAGAGAGGGTGCCCTCCTAATTGCTCTGGCAACTGCAAAAACCCCAGCCATTTGAATCTCCATTCTAAAAGCAGAGTTCTACTGTGGAAATGAGTTCAAAAGTCAAGTAATTGACTGGCAACATGAGCAAGCAGAGGAAATGCAAGCTTACTATAGATTCTTTTTTGGGGACAAAAAAGATCAAAGCATGGAATGGGAGGAAGACAACAAAGTCAGAGCTCCTGCATCAAAAGCTTCTAAGAAAAATATGAATTGCTTACAGGCTATGGAGGAGCTCAAGAAGGATTTTGAAAACCAAGTAAGAGAAGTGGAGGAAAAATTGGGAAGAGAAATGAGAATGATGCAAGAAAATCATGAAAAGAGAGTTAGCAGCCTGACTGAAGAAAATAACACCTTAAAAAATAGACTAACTCAAATGGCAAAAGAGGCCCAAAAAAACAATGAGAAGAATGCCTTAAAAAGCTATATTTGCCAGATGGAAAAAGAAATTTCAAAAACTCACTGAAGAGAATAATTCCTTCAAAATTAGATAGGAGCAAATGGCAGCTAATGACTTTATGAGAAATCAAGACACTACAAAACAGATCCAAACAAATGAAAGAATAGAAGGCAATGTGAAATATCTCATTGGAAAAACCACTGACCGAGAAAATGGATCCAGGAGAGATCATTTAAAAATGATTGGACTACCTGAAAGCCATGATCAAAAAAAGAGCCTAGACATCATCTTTCAAGAAATTCACAAGGAAAATTGCCCTGATATTCTAGAACCAGAGGACAAAATAGAAATTGAAAGAATTCACTTATCGCCTTTTAAAAAAGATCCCAAAAAGAAAACTCCCAGGAATATTATAGCCAAATTCCAAAGTTCCCAGATCAAGGAGAAAATACTGTAAGCAGTCAGGAAGAAACAATTTGAGTATTGTGGAAACACAATCAGGATAACACAAGACCTAGCAGCTTCTACATTGAGGAATCAAAGGGCTTGGAATATGATATTCCAGAGGTCAAAGGAGCTGGAATTAAAACCAAGAATCATCTACCCAGCAAAACTGAGTATAATGCTTCAAGGGAAAATATGATCATTTAATGAAATAGAGAATTTTCAAGCATTCTTGATGAAAAAACCGGAGCTGAACAGAAAATTTGACTGTCAAATACTAGAAGCAAGAGAAACATGAGAAGGTAAACAGGGAAAAGAAATCATAAGGAACTTATTAAAGTTGAACTAATTACATTCCTACATGGAGAAATGATAATTATAACTCATAAGACATTTCTCAGTATGAGGACAGTTGAAGGAAATATATTTAGGAGGGTGTAGGTGTGTATAAATATATATGTGAGGGTGTGTACAGAATGAGTTGAAAATGAAGGGATGATAGCTAAAAAATAAAATTAAGAGGTGAGAGAGGAATATATTGGGAGAAGGATAAAGGGAGAGATAGATTAGGGTAAATTATTGCATATAAAAGAGGCAAGAGAAAACTGTTACAATGGAGGGGAAGAGCAGGAAGGTAAAAGGGAATGGGACAACCTCACAATCATTGAATTTGGCTTAAGGAGGGAGTAAAATACACACTCAATTGGGTATCTTACCCTACAGGAAAATAAGGGGGGAAGAGGATAAGAAGGGGGATCATAGATGGGAGGGCAGATTAGGGGGAGGGTTGTTAGAAGCACAGACTTTTGAAAAGGGACAGGGTCAAAGTAGAGAATAGAACAAGTGAGGGACAGGAGAGGATGCAGGGAAATATAGTTAGTTTTTCACAATATACCTACTATGGAAATGTTTTGTGTAACTACACATGTACAACCTATATTGAATTACTTATCTTCCCAGTGGGGGTGGGTGATGAGGGAAGAAGGGGAAAAATTATGGAACTCAAAGTTTTAAAAATGTGTGTGTGTGTGTGTGTGTATAAATAAATGAGGTGCTCAATGGTTTTAGAAACACATGGAAAGACTTGCATTAAATAATGAAGAATGAAATGAGCAGAGCCAAGAGAACATTGTATACAATAACAGCAATATTGTTTTAAGAACAACTTTGAGTGATTGAGTCATTTTGTCTATCACAAATACCCAGATAAAATATAAATGACATATGAAGATACTTTCTGCAGCCAGAGAAAACTGATAAAAAAGAAGTATGTGTAAAATACTTTTACTTATAAATACGTATTTGTGTTCTAATGGTAGCCATGGGAGTGGAGGGGAGGAAAAAAGAAATTTACATGATAATTTTGTTGTATATTTGAATGGAATAGTAAGTAGATTTGTAGTTTCTTGTACACTCATCTTTTTAATCATACTGTATTATTGAAATGCTTGTTTTATTCCATAAATTAAAAAACAATAAGACAAATTGATGTGACAAAAAAAAGTAAGCTTTTTTAAACTATGGAATGAATAGTAGCCATCCACATTATCCTTTAGAATATAAGATATTTTTTCACTGAGTATGATTTATTGTATAAAATAGCAAATTAGAAGCCACTTTATATTTAACTTTAAATGGACCATATTAATAGCCAATTTTAGAGGGGAAGAATATGTATAGCTTGCCAAAATGTTAATAATATCTGTAACTTAGCTAGCTGCAATAGGAGACTAATTCGATTAACTAGGTAGAGAATTAAAATTTGGGCAAAAACAATCACAAGATAAGAAGCTCAGTTTATAAGAATTTGTAGGCTAAAATACAAAGAGAAGACTAAAGTATGAACTTAAGAGTGCAATCAGAGAAGTTATTCTTAATTACATGTTTTTTGAGTGTTATAATTATTAAATGCCAATACCACTTCTCCACAATTTAAAAGAAAGAAAAAATCCTCTAAAATTCTTTTCTGAGGGCCAGCTAGGTGAACACAATAGATAGAACACTGGCCCTGGAGTCAGGAGTACCTAAGTTCAAATCAAGCCTCAGGACACTTACTAGCTGTGTGACGCTGGTCAAGTCACTTAACCCCAATTGCATTCCCCCTCAAAAAAAATTCTTTTCTGAAAATTAGACAATTCATCCAGAGAGTCCTAAAGCCAGAAGTTGAATCACTGAGCTTGAGAGCCGAATCTTACAAAGGATAGGCTCTTCAAGAACCCTCATATGCCATTTTCGTTTATTAAATATTTTAAAAGGGTTAAGTCCAACAATGAGACTCTAATATGCTTTATGATAACTAATACTGAAGTGACCAAAATTAAGGCTCAAATTACCATTCAATTTGATAAGACTAACTTGTTGAAAGATGAAAAATGTAATTTGTAGAAAGTGATGAAATGCAGAAAATGGAACCACTTATACCTTAGTATTAATCATGAAATCTTAATTAAAGATTGACTTGAAGCAAGTTAATAACTTATAATTGAAAATTAATAGGGGGGCAGAGCCAAGATGGTGGCGTAGCAGCAGGAACATATTGCAGCTCTCACATAGCCACCCCAAAATACCCATAAAACAGGACTCTAAACCAATCCTAGAACTCCAAAACGCACACAAAGATACTTCCCACTAAAGTCAGCTCAGCTACGAGGAACCATATCAGCACTTCAAACCGAAACCAGCATGGCCTGAAGCTGCGGCTGTGCCCCAGGGGCAGCTGGACGGGAATAGCTGAGGAGCCTCTCAGGTGAGCTGATTAGCAGCAGCTGCGAGTGGGGATTTTGAAAGGGGGAGATAAGCAGTCTCGCCAGAAGGCCTCCAGAGCAGAAAAGCGAAAGGCAGAGGTTTTGCACCCGCCTCCGCGTTTCAGCTTCCCGCCCGCGGCCTGCAGGCAGCAGGGGGACTGAGCGATTGTTCTCAGGCCAGAGCTCTCCTGTTGAGTGGCCTGGATCC
>CM053580.1:175675410-175722834 GCA_028627135.1 Pseudochirops cupreus | reverse complement strand
CTACGTGGTATAGTGGATAGAGTTCTGGGCCTGGAGTTAAGCAGATCTAAATTCAGACACTTACTAGCTGTGCAGGCAAGTCACTTAACCCTGTCAGCCTCAGTTTCTTCATCTGTAAAATGAGCTGGAAAATGAAAAAACCGCTCTAGTATCTTTGCCAAGAAAACCTTAAATGTGGTCACGAAAAGTAGGACAGGATTACTCTGTCCATCTAACTGCCTCTAGGCTATACAATGATGTTTTAACCAGTATAGGTTAACAGATTGGGTTCTTAAGCTTCTCTCTGTGTTCATTCATCAAAGGCAAAAAATTTTTCTTAGATCATTTCTGAGATAGTTGGCAAACAGGATCTTGTGGGTTGCTTCTCAGGTATATCTAGCATCACACCCATGCAATGAGAAGATGTCTGTTCTTTTGCTGAGCTTCTACGTGGACTGCTTCTTCCATTCTTCTTGTACTACAGAAGTTTGAAATTCACATTTCTGTAAATACACTCCAAAGGTTGAAGAGCTATTGCTTTTTTGATATTCACTCATCACTTGGCTTTACACTTTGGTTTGTCTCCATGGATGGTCAAAGTGTGCAGGTATGGGGTCTCAGCTTGTTGTTCTAATATTCTATTAATATCTTTAACAGATCAGAATTAGTTCCAATTAAATTGCATTCTATTAATAGATAGACTGAACATACTAACACCAGAGCACCTATTGCTTCATTGACATGAGAAACTTTCTTGGGAAATTTCAAGGCTCCCTTGATGTATCCCAAGTATTGATAATTTGTCACTCAGTCATCTATGGCCAAATCCTCAAGAGATTTTATTTAAAGGTCTCTCATACAATGGCTGTAACATGATAGTTACTTATGACCCACTGTTCAGGTCAGAGGTACAATATATATTTCCTCAGTCTTCACCATCCCCTTTGTATGAGGCCATTTAAATCCAAATGGAAAAGAATCATAAGAAATAACTCATGAGGTCATACTTGGTACCTATAGAGTACTGGGTTACTTCCTTCACTGGATCCCATTTCCTTTTCCCAGAGCTGGTCCAATCGTCCCTAGCTTCTGCATCACCAAAATTGATTTCAACCTTTTATTGAGGGTGGGTAAGTGTGGGCAGGTGGTGTTGGACAGAATTCCTTCATGCAAAGAGATTGGGGGCTAAGTAAAAGATTGCAGCAACACGAGTAGTTGAATGTTGAAGGGATTTTTGCTTGTGCTTTTACAAATTAAAGATGAGTAAAGATGATGGTTATTCAATATACTGCATGAAGGCATAGGTGGCAGGGTTAAGGGTCATATGAGGGGGAGAGGTGCTGCCATCTGAGCCCATTGATCAATCCATAGCTTGCCAAATTGCACAAGCAAAAACTCTCTAAAACTCCAGTGGCACATATTTCTGTAACATAACTCAGTCCAGAACGGCAAATATCTCTGTCCAGTTCCTATCTGTTTCACCCATATTCCAGTTGGTAGACAAGGAGCAGTCAGTACCCCATATAGCCCAGATGTTAAAACAACCGCACTGGAAAGTAATTGGAGGATAGGATTGGAAGCCAGCCAAAGAATTGTGACTGAGAAAAGAGATTGTGTTCTGGTTGACAGAATTTAATTTCCCAGCATTCCAACTTCTCCACAACAGAAAGAGATGCAGGGTTACATGTTGAATGGCATTTGGTAATTAGATGATTTCTGTAGACAGGATTCTGGAACTGAGGCTCTATTTAAAAATGGATATTGATATATGGTTGAAGATATCTGGAAAATTTGAGTTCCCGAACCAAATAGATACTGCATTATTTGGGTATTTCACTTAAAATTATTTTTCTTCTGGCCTGAATTGCTCAGGAACTTATTTTGCCTTTGAATTGGTTGGTATTCATAGATAGGTAGATGTGTGTAGATGTTATCTCTTTATGGGAGTTGAAGCTACAATGACGGAAAGGCTATTCTACTTCATAGGAACTCAAAATGAAAAGAAGAATGAAAGTTGAAGGGTTAACCACACAGGAGGTGGCCTCATGTCAGACCCCATATAACAATAAGGACTAGAAATTCCTGGGTCATATTTCAGGTGCTTAGACTAAGACTTAGACTAAGATTGCCACTGTTCCCTTGCAGACTTCTCTTATCTTCTTTTCCATTCATAGTCTACATGAAGGTCAATATCTAGTCTATGAGACAACTCTGAATTTCTGGATACTAATTCTTTCTGTGGATGCTTTTCTTTGATGACTGGGACCTTTAGACCTTATCCCTGGATTTTTTCTAGTGCTACTATTGTATCATCTGCACTATACAGAACCCTGATTACTCCTTGCTAACTGTTCATTGCTAGTAGAGGGTTGACACAAAAGCAAGGACCCAACCTGGAGAGACAAATCTTATGCGTACCATTCCTCTTTCTCATCTCTGAACCCCTGCCCCTGTGTCATCTCCAACACTTCATACCTCAGGCTAACCTCCTCTTCTGCTCTTGGCTCCAAGGACTTGGTCAACTTCAGAAGAGGCAATATGGTGACACACTAGAGTACTGGGCCTGGAAGAGCTGACTTTAAATACAGCTTTAGAAATTTCCTAGCTATGTGACAGTAAGTCACTTAACCCTTTTTTAGCCTTAGTTTCCTCGACTGTAATAGGGGGATAATAATAGCACCTACACCCTGGGGTTGTTGGGGGGATTCAATTAGAAAATATCTGTAAAGTGCTTAGCACAATGTCTGTCACATAGTAGGTGCTTACAAAACGCTTCTCTTCCCTTTCCCCTCCCCCTTTATGAGTTGAACTAAACCAGTTATGGAGGCCATGTTTCAATGCCTCATCCTCCCCTACCCTGGATTGAACAGAATGATGAAAGATTTTACTGTGTGTATGTATAAGTGGGAAATAGTGCTTACATTTTTCTAGGGTTGTATGACAGGGGTAGGGGGAGAGAATGAGAGAGAAAAAGAGAGAGAGAAAGAGAGAGAGAGAGAAGAGAGAGAAGAGAGAGAGAAAGAAAAGAGAGAGCGAGAGAGAGAGAGAATGAGAGAGAGAGAGAATGAGGGAGAGAGAGAATGAGAGAGAAAGAGAGGGAGGGAGAGAGAGACAAGAGGGAGAGAGAGAAAATGAGAAAGAAAGAGAGAGAGAGAGAGAGGGAGGGAGAGAATGAGAGAGAGAATGAGAGAGAAAGAGAGATAGACAGACAGACAGACAGACAGAGAGACAGAGAGAGCAAGAGAAAGAGAGAGAGGGAGGGAGGGAGAGAGAGAGGGAGAGAGAGAGAAATGTTGTTGGGAGTATTTTGACCCACAAAAGACAAAAAGCACAAAAATACTTGAAGAGTCTGTAATACAACAATTTCTACTTCCTTATCTTTGATTGGACTTGTTTCAAATTTAATTTAATTTTAATCATCCTTAGCTTATCTAATGAAACTGGACCTTACTGGAAATAAATTAGTAAAATCTGGGTATTTTCTATTTATTTGCTGTTCTCTTCCAGTTTCAGTATTTTACTCATGAAGGCAGATAATAGAGAATTTTGTCCAATTTGTTCCCATTATCGGAATACTGTTCCTTATTACTTTGAAGGGAGATAGTTGCTGCTGTTTCTTAACATGTGATAAGGACATTTAATGACACCTGCTGGCTGAAATTCCCCTGTAGCTTCTGGGAGAGGAATACTGTTCATTTTGTCCCAAGGGTGTTCATATTCAAGAACAGATTCTTAAGTGGTTTGGGAGAAAAACAAAACTTAATTTAGCATTAAATAGTGTAATGAGATAATCAGATGAAGAACACTCTTCTCACTCCTCCTCCCAAGTCCCTCATCTGCTAGACTGTGGTATATCCCCTGGAACTGAGTATGGTCCTTGACCTCTTCTGATGGGAAGGACATTTGCTAAAATATATGTGAAACCACTGGTTTCTCGATATCTTCTATATGTACCAGTTGTGATCCCACCATCACCCCTTCCCATCCCTATCCTCCACTGCATCAAAGAAGGTTGGCCATGGATTCAGGAAGTTTTAAGGAGTGACTCCACCCAGCATTGTTTCTCTGAGTTTGTTGGGACTCTTTGAATCTCTCCCTTGAATGTTTTGTGGCTAGGGAACAGGAATTTGCACATGCCAACAAGAGAATGTGCTATGTAGGTCGGCCTCACACTGGATCCCTATCAACCTTTCCTACTTCGTGTTTCATTTCCTTAGCATAGATGTCTAACAAGAGAATTTGAGAGATGGACTTTTTGAACTCAAGGGCTAATTCTAGAGGTTCTGGGTTCCTGAGTTGATGATAGCACCAATGTGAGAGGTACTGCAGCTGCAACTTCTTGAAAGAAAAAAATGAACAACAGAAGGAAAATGAACCACTCCAGCCAAGTTAGTCATAAAATAGAGACCTTGTGTGGTTTATTTGGATTGTAGTTCTGAGGTGAAAGGGACATATACACCATGCTGCAGACAGAAGTGCCTAAAGGATAGGTGTGCAGTAATTAGACAGAGCAGCAGACTTAGAATCAGGAAGACATGAGCTCAAATCCTGTCTTAGTTACTATCTGTGTGATTCTGGAGATCATGTAAATTCTCTGAGCTTCAGCTTCCTTGTTTGATGATAGTAAAACACCAACTTTTCAGGCTGTTGCAGAATCAAATGGAATACAATATATAAAGTACTTCACAACTCTTAATGTGCTATATAAAAATGATTATATTAGAAATGCCAGCCTCATCCAGAGAAAGAACTATGGAGCTGAAATGCAGAACAAAACAGACTGTTTTTTTTTTTTAATTTGTTTTTTTCTTCTTTCAAATGTATTTAATAGGAATGTATGTGCAGAGCCCATGGAGTGGGGAGAGAGGGGGAGAAAATTTAAAATTTATGGAAGTGAATGTTGAAAACCAAAATTAATAATAATTTAATTTTTTAAAAAGTTGCTATACTAGGTTAGAATGTCCTATGAGTAGAGGTTGGTTCATTCTTTGCATTTAATCTCCAGTTTCTAGGACAGTATCTGGCACTTAGTAGATGTTTAAGAAATATGTGTTGATTGCTTAAAATACTTATTATTGGGTACTTAGGAGGCATTTGTTTTTAAGCATTTTCTTTTGTGATAGAAGAAATAGACATCTCTCCAATATTGATCTACTTTGTACAGTAAGTACGTTTCTAAAGAGGACCCTACTAATGCCCTTTGGTGAGACCCTAGGTGTGAGCCAAACTTAAGCTTTATTTAAGAAAGTAGCCTAGGGGCAACTAGGTGGTGCAGTGAATGGAGCACCAGCCCTGGAGTCAGGAGGATCTGGGTTCCAATCCAGCCTCAGACACTTAACACTTACTAGCTGTGTGATCTTGGGCAAGTCACTTAACCCCAATTGCCCTGCCTTCTCCCCCTCCAAAAAGACAGAAAAGAAAAAAAAAAGTAGCCTAGAGTTCTCTTCTTGAGTTGAATATATATTCAGTCAGAGAGCCTGAGAAGAGTCTGACTCCCCTCTTTGGGGCCACAGTCCCCCAAGAAATAAACCCAGTTAGGCCAGAACTAAGTCACTTCAGGAGGAGAGGGTACTGAAGATGTTTGGAGTCTGGTTTTCCTAAAGATTTCAGGGGGCGGAGGTACTCTGAGAAAAGAGAGCTTTATTGTCACTAAAGTAGTGGGCTAGTCCTTCAGAGCATTAGTAACCTGAGATAAGACAGGGCCTTTCATACCCAAGTTTTGGGCACTCAGCTAGGCGTTGGGGGTATGCTCCTATGTGGGCAGTTAACCACAGGGAAGGATGTCAGGAAAGGGGAAGAAGGTGTGTAAGGGGAGGCAGGAAAGGGCATGCAGATGCACTGGATACTTTACAAAACAGATCAGGGATGTGGTCACAAAGCAGAGAACTTAACTTACAACAACCAAAGATATGGGCACAGCCATTAGAGATTAGTCCCATGAGCAGAAAATAACAAGGTTTCTTGTTGACAGATAGATCCTCCTGCTACTGGACAGATTTATATTTTGGCAAGGCTCTCATTGTGGCTGGGCAGAAGTCAATCACATGCACCCTATCCCCTAGGCCTATGGGATTTTTAAAATAGTACTTCACTTCCTGGAGAGGATCTTAGCAAAGTTTTTATCCCATTCTTTGGAGATAACTGTTAACAATCCCGGCTTTGCTACTTATCACTTCTATTGTTTTGTCAAGTTGCTGGTCTCTCATGGCCTTGGTTTTCTCCTCTGTAAAAAACAGAGAATTTAAGGGTACCCTTATACCTCTAAATCCTATGATTCTCTGACTGTGATGAATGATGGAAATATTAAGGGAGAAGGTCAAACCCTTCTATATGGTTTTACAGTCTAATTGGAGAGACTTCCTGCCAAGATAGCCTCCTAGATAGAAGGTAGGCTACTAAACTTCCAAATTTCTATAAAAAAACAGCAACCCTGAAGTCCTCAGAAAACTGAATAATGATCTATAAATGCAATGGAAACCCAGAGCTTCACAAAAAGTAAGCAGGGATTCTGACAGAAAAGCTATGGTCCAGTGGGACCATAAATGACTAAGGTTAAATGTAACTTACAGTGCTGTGGCTAGACGCATCAAGAGCAGAAGGCTTTGCTGAAAAAGTCTTGGTCAGAAAGTCCCAGGATGAGGTCCTTGGAACCCTCAGGAAGTGGCAGAGGGCATTGACCAGTTTGGTACCTCAATGCTCACAGACAGCACAGGTCAAGGGGCTCCAAAGTCCCTCTGGTGTTTTAGGGTACCAGAGATCCTCTGAATATCTAGAACTCTTAACCTCAAAGATTCAGTGGGAGCAATTCCTGGGAAGAGTAGGTCAGTAGAAGAGCCCAGGGAGCCCAGAGCAAGGCTAAGAAGAGGCGAACACCCTATCAAGAGCATACTAGGGAACGAAGTCTGCCCTCGCACAAAGTCCTAGTTCAGAAATTAGAGCTGGAGAAAAGAGCAAATCAAAGATAACACCATCCAGGGACAACAATTATGGCAAATCTAATTCCATAGCAATTGTAAGCAGAGTCTTAAAGAGGAAAAAAGAAAGGATTTTCCACATGAATTACATGAATACATAGAAAAGATGAAGCAAGATATAAAAAATGAAACAAAAGCACCTGAGGAAAGAACTGGAAGGAGAATAAGTAGTGTAGAAGAAAAAAATGGTAACCCTTACCCAAGAAATGGAATCCTTGAAAACTAGACCAAACAGAAATCAATGAATGTGAGATAATGAAAAATATTAGAACAAAATAAAAAAAAAAATTAAATAAGAAAAAAGTAAGATATCTGACACTTAAAAAATAATAGCATAGAAAATAGGTCTAGAAGAGGTAATTAAAGAATCAGGGCAAAAACAAACCAAACACCTGGATGCTGTATTTATTTTTTTTAAATTAATTTATTTTCAGTTTTCAACATTCACTTCCATAAGATTTTGAGTTTCAAGTTTTCTCCCTGTTTCTTCCCTTCCCCCTAAGAAGGCATGCAATCTGATATAAGCTTTACTTATGCATTCATATTAAACATATTTTCACATTAGTCATGATGTAAAGAAGAATTAGAACTAATGGAAGGAACCACAAGAAAGAAGAAACAAAACAAAACAACAAAAGGAGAACAAATAGTTTGTTTCCATCCGCGTTCAGACTCCAAAGTTCTTTCTCTGGATGTGGATAGCATTTTCCATCATGAGTCTTTTGGAGTTGTCTTAGATCCCTGCATTGCTAAGAAGAGTTAAGCGTATCAGGGTCAGTCATTGTACAATGTGGTTGTTACTGTGTACAATGTTCTCCTGGTTCTCCTCGTTGCTTACTTATCATTTCTTACAGCACAATAGTGTTCCAATATGACAATTTGTTCAGCCACTCCCCAATTGATGAACATCTTCTCAATTTCCAATTCTTTGCCACCACAAAAAGAGCTGCTATAAATATTTTTGTACATGTGAGTCCTTTTCTCTTTTTTATGATCTCTTTGGGACACAGACCTAGCAGTGGTATTGCTGGGTTAAAGGGTATGCACAGTTTTATAGCCCTTTGGGCATAATTCCAAACTGCTCTATAGAATGGTTGGATCAGTTCACAACTCCACCAATAATGTATTAGTGTTTCAATTTCCTCACATCTCCAGTATTTAACATTTTCCTGTTTTGTCTTGTTAGTCAGTCTTATAGGTGTTATGTGATACCTCAGAGTGGTTTAGATTTATTTGATCAATAGTGATTTAGAAGCATTTTTTCATATGACAGATAACTTTGATTTCTTCATTTGAAAACTGCCTGTTCATATACTTTGACCATTTATGAATTAGGGAATGACTTGTATTCTTGTAAATTTGACTCAGTTCTCTATATATTTTAGAAATGAAGTCTTTATCAGAGACACTGGTTGTAAAAATTGTTTCCCAGTTTTCTGCTTCCCTCCTAATCTTGGTTGCATTGGCTTTGTATGTGGAAAAACAAACTTTTTAATTAATGTAATAAAAATCATTTATTTTGTGTTTAATAGGAATATATGTGTAGAGCCATGTCATACTGCATGCTGTCTTGGGGAGGGAGGGAGAGAAAATTGAAAACTTATGGAAATTAATATTTTGAAAACTTAAATAAATTATTGAATTGAAAAAATAATCCATTTTGCATTTCATAACATTCTTTATCTTTTACTTAGGTATAAATTCTTCCATTCTCCCTAAATCTGATAGGTAAACTATTCCTTGCCCTCCCAGTTTGCTTATAGTATCATATATACCCATTTTGACTTTAAGTTGGTATACGGTGTAAGATGTTGGTCTATGTCTAGTTTCTGTCATGCTATTTTCCAGTTTTCCCAGTTGGACACTATGTTTAAAGAAGTCATTAGTGAAAACTCCTCAGATTTATTAGAACCAGAAGACAAAGTAAACATAGGAAGAGTGTACCAACCACCTCTTGACAGAAATCTCAAAGGGAAAAATCCCAGAAATACTATAGCAAAATCTAAAATTTCTACATCAAAAAAAGAAAATACTATAGGCATCCAGAAAGAACCAATTCAAGTACCAAGAATTCCTTAGGATGTGGAAATTACAGCCAAAAATGAGCTGAGATCTTGGAATATGATATCTCCAAAGGCAAAAAATATAGACTTAAAAAGAAAAATAGGAGCAGCTATGTGGTGCAGTGAATAGAGCACTGGCCCTGGAGTTAGGAGGACCTGAATTCAACTCCAGCCTCAGACACTTGACACACTTACTAGCCATGTGACCTTGGGCAAGTCACTTAACCCCAATTGCCTTGCCTTCCTCCCTCCAAAAAAATAATAACTTACCCTCTCTGTATAATACTACAGGTAAAAAGTAGATTTTTAATGGACAAGGTACTTTCAATAATTTCTAACAAAAAGACTAGAGTTTAGTAGGAACTTTGAAGTACAAACAGAAGAATTTAGAGAAACCTATGAAAGGTAAATTCATTTATTTCATCATTTGGAAGGAGCAGTATGATGATGTACTGCCAACATCCCAATAGGGGGAGAAAGTTTCTTTTCCATTTCTTTGAATCCAGTTTTCATATGTGGATCTGTGACATGCTGTGATGTTCTGTGATGTGAATTTTTACTAATCAAAGGCGAGAGAATTCTGAAGCCTGCATAAATGCTTAATCTACATGTAGCAAGCCCCAAGTTAAATGTCAAGTTCTATCAGACTTTCTCATCTATCTCTCTGAATTTTCAGTGATTTCAGTTTTATGCACTGGCAAGAATACAATTTCAGATGAAAATCAAGAAAAAAAACCACAAAAACAGCATCTCTAAAGGCTTTTGAGGGAGTTAAATAAGGAAAACAAAGATCCCAGATTAAGAGTCCAGAAGTGAAAGATTCATCCTATTCTGAACATTTTAAGAGGGAAAAGTGAAGGGAAAATACAAAGAATACACTGGTAGGAGGAATAAGGGATGTAACTTGCTACTTCTTGTCATTGAAGTACATAAGAAAAAAAGGCAGCTATCTGGCACAGTGAATAGAATTTCTGGTCTGGAGTCAGGAAGACTCATCTTCCTAAGTACAAATCTGGCCTCAGACATTTATTAGCTGTGTGACTCTGGGCGAGTAACTTAACTCTGTTTGCCTCAGTTTCCTCATCTATAAAATGAGTTAGAGAAAGAAATGGCAAACTACTCCAGTATTTCTGCCAGCGAAAGTCTGAATGGGGTCATGAAGAGCCAGACATGGCTGAAATGGGAACAGCAAACATAAAAAAATAAACATACAAACATGGAAGAAAAGTTAGGAGTAGGCATCCTCACTCTTGTCTGAAATGGACACCCAGAAATAGGTTGGTGTAGAAAAACTATCGTTAAATTCTTGAATGATCAAGGGGCAAGTTCACAGAGCATGTCCTTAATGGATTCTCCTGGCCTATTTTTGTTATAAACTATTTTACGAGGCCTCCAACTCTTTCACTGTGTGCGTCTGCCTTCCCACCACCCTTCCAGTATATTTCTACCAATACATTTGTATCCTTGACTTCATACTCAGGTTTGATGACTCCGAATACCTGAAGTCCACTCTCATTCCAGAATAATACATTCCTGGCATCATGATCTGAGTGATTCTAGGTGTGGCCAAGACAGTACCACCGTTAAAATATTTCTTAGTTTTTCTTGAAAGTGAAGAATTTTTTAGTATAGTAAGGAATTTTAGTGAAAAGAGTGTTGATAGGGATTTGGGATGCCTACCCCTAATGCTGTTATTGACTGTGTGACACTGGATTAATCATTTAACCATTTGGGTCCCAGTTTCTTTACTTGTAAAATGATGTGGGAAAGATACATTTTTCTAGATGATTTTATATATACATATGTGTGTGTATACATGTATGTATATATATACATATATGTGTGTGTATATACATGTATATATACATATATGTGTGTATATATACATGTATGTACACATATAAATACATATGTTATAATAAGTTCAGATCTATAGCTCTGAAATTTTACTTACTTCTACTTTTTCTTTGGTGTAAATATAATTTCTCATGTGAATGTTGATCAAAGTGGTACAGACAAATTATTTTTTAAAATTTTAGTATATGAAAAATTAAAAAAATTTAGTATATGAAAAATTAAAAAATTTAGTATATGAAATACTTTTAAAAAACACTCAGTAATGTTTCAGTGAAAATAAAAAAAAAATTTTCATAAAGTGCTCAGTGTTCCAAAGAAGCTTTGAAACATATTGTATGATATACAATGCAGTGATGTTTTTGACACATAAGTAAATTGGATTTAAGTAAGGCAACACTGCACAAAGTTATCAGTCTCACACTCTCTTCCAGAGTCATTGAAAACCAGTGGCAGGACAAAAGTCAAGATGACTGTTGATGGCCCAGGATGCATTGGATGACCTTGGCATCTTCAATGTTTGACCAAGCTCTAAGCACTTTACAATGCCTGCTTCAGCTACCTTCATGGCCGTTGGAATGAATTGTTCTCATCCCCCTATTCTGCCAGTGGAAATCTTCACATACTTAGGGTAGACATCCCTGTAGCTCACCAACAGGTTTGTGGCCTATTAGTTATCTTCTACCTGGGTTAGCCTGTCTGCCAAGATGGTTTTACTGGGGTGTGGCTGCTGTGCATGCTGCAGCTTCTTGGAGCTACAGGTGAGAGTTGAGAGCCAGGCAGACACCAAAGGTGCATGAGCACTTTGAAGGAATTGTTTATGTTTAGCCTAGGGAAGAGAAGACTTGGGGATGAGGGGGCAGACACATGTCTTTAAGTATCTGAAAGGTTGTTATTTGAAGGAACAAAAACCAAACAAACCCCATTTGGCTTCAGAGGGCAAGAATAATGGATGGCAGTTGTGAAGAGACAAATTTAGACTTCATTCTAGGAAGAAATTCCTAATAATTACAGCTATCAAAAAGTGAAATAAGCTGCTTTGAGAGATGGTAGTATACTTATTCTTGGAGATATTCAAGGGGGAAGCTTGATGATAACTTGTTAGCTAAATTAAAGTAGGGATTGCTGTCATATGTGGGTTGGACTATGGAACTGTTGATGTTCCTTCCACTTTTTTTTTGGAGGGGTGGGGCTTTGGTATATCTTATCAGGAGAGTGGTTCTGTTACAAAACGCTATGGCTGATAGGGAGGAGGATGGAGAATTCCCCTCCTCCCAGTTCTGCCTTCTTAAGTGGAAAAACAAAGAGTGACATCTTTCAAGAACTGGATTTCATCTCCATAACTGGCTCTCTATCTAGGTGACATAGCGGTATGTCAGGCAGCCCTGAATTTAAGATCCTGCCTTAGACATTTACCAGCTGTGTGACACTGGGCAACTCATTTAACCTCTTCAGTTTTTTGAATGTGTTCAGCCATCTTACTTTTGGCCTTCGCTTCTCTACCTTCAGGCAATTCTGGGGTTGGGGATCTGTTCTGTTCCAGAAGGAGCCAAACAGGCACTGTCAACTAGGGAATTTGGTGCTGTTGGAATTCATTCAAAATTCTCGTTTCCTGTGCCCTGCCAAGATCTTACAGAGAAAGGTGCTCTGGCACTTTCTCAGGATAAACCCTATAGTCTCCTTCCTCCTGTCCCTTAATGGTCTCTTTAAACAAATTGGAATTAAACAACAAAAAAACAAAATGAAACTCCATAAAGATGTCCTATATCTACTCTGTTGCCAGAGTTGTCAAGTTAGCTTTTTAAAGGTTATTGAGGCACAACTGATTTTCTGCCAGTGGCAATCTGCCCTTTTAGTTCCATCAATCTTGGTTTAAAATAGCTTCATACTTCATAAAGGAGTAATAAAGAGTGTAAAATCTTCGTTACTCCTGCTTTAAAAAAAAACATTATCTCTGTTATCTCCCCTTTACTTTCTGAGATTATATCAACTCAGTTGGAGGTGAAATAAATTGACTAACTCCCATTCCCCCATCTATACATGAAACCTGATAAGGAACACTGAGGCCCAGACAGGGAAATTATCTTGCCTCTGTTTGCAAATACTTGGATAAGCTTTATAGTCTGGATTATAACTATCTTATCTGAACTTGGAAGCAACTCCTCCTGGTTCAAAGATTCCTACCAAAGCTAAAGATATAGGTTAAAAGACATGAAAGATATATATGTGTTGCTGCTGTAGGAATATATTAAAGCCCATACATTTCCTTGAGGAAATCCTGAGGGTAATTCATCTAAATGATAGATCCACAAGGTCAAATACTATTATCTTATCTATTCATCAGTGGACCCAATGTCTGAGAATCACAAAATGGCTTTTCTTAATCTAGTCAATTATTTAATCACATTATTTATTGCATATTCTGATTATAAATATTAATGTGTACAATGACTGTAGGATATATCTTTAAATAGTTTGGGATTCAGATATATTTACACAGCACCTCTGGGTTTGGGAGAGATTAATGATGCAACAACTCCATCAGGCTGATTATCATGATGTATTATTTTAAACTCTGAAATTCAGTTTAGTCTAATAGGTTCCTGAATTTCTGATATAATATTTCTTCTATAGAATTATATACCCTTGGCTTTATAACATGATATATGTCTAGCATTTATCTTATATGAACAGATACTTGTCTAAATTCTTTCAGCACCTATGATTTAAAGAAGTTTTAAATTTTATGTTAATTAAAATCTTTAATTAAACAATTCCATCTCATCTAAATAATACATTTCATTAAAATCAAATAATTCAGATTTACAGAGACATTAGAAGTCATTTTCGTCTGGCTTCTCACACTATGCAGAAAACCTATCTATAGATTTCTGGTGAGCTCATGCCATAATTGACAGATCATTCCATTGTTAGAGAGTTCTAATCGTTAGAAAGAGGAATCTACTAGATTCTAAGTCTTTTTAGCTGTCCTTAAAATTAGGCCTCTTCATAAATAGAAAACTCTCAGATAACTTGCTCTATACCATTATCTGGATTTTCTCATTGAAAGCTTCCTGTATGCCCAGGGACCCATAGTCACAGTTCTAGCCCAAATCATAACCCATTATGCTAAGGAAAAGAAAAAGGGTATGTTAACATAATGTGATGGCAGTCAAAATGGTACTTAACTCCTTGTTTCAGCTCTTCAAGTGTCTTTGGGCCTCACCTGTGATTGTATCAAGTCTTTGTTAGAAATAGAACCTGTGAAGCCCACAGTGGGAAAAATTTGTCAAAGACTGGAAGAGGAAAGATGTAAGAGGAAGGAATGGAACAGGAAAGACCATGAACTGGGACTGAGCAGAGCTGGTAGGAAGGATGCCTGTGGTGCCAACATTTTATCTGTCTATTCTTTCTGTGCTGTTTTCACAGGCAGAAAGTGAATTGATGATAGTGTTGGCAACGTGTGTGAATATTGTTGTAACTCTGCTAAGCTTGATGTGGAGCTGGACCGGGAGCTGGGAACTGCCAACATGTGAATCTAGGTGACAGTTGAGTGAATTCAGGGAAGAGCTGGGAGCATGGAAGAAGAGCCATGGAGTTTGGGAGTCAGCTTCTAGTCAAGATAAAAGGACCTCTACTTGGATACTTAGTGCTGACTAACAAGATTAAGATTGTGACCTAGGGGTGGGAGACCTTTGTACTTTGTACTCCTTAAGGATGATTGAGTTAAGGATGATTAGAAACCAGTTTCCAATCAGGATGAAAGAAGACTTTAGATGGGTACTTTATATGGATTGATTCATGTCGTGACTTACTGAATGATATCTTTTGTTTAACAATATGTGCCCACTTCAGTAATGAATTGTTACATTATATAGTTGTGAATGTTGTACTTTGATTTCTGTGAATGTTTCTTTAGTTTGCTGAATAAATAGAGAGTTCACTGTACTTTGCGATCAGAACCTTAAAGTCATTCACCACAACAGTCCTCAGGAGAGCTGCCTGTGCGTGACTTTACACATAGCTAAGTTGATCTAGCTGGTGGACATTGGTGCATAAAAGCAATGCTGGACAAGAATCAGTTCAGTTCCAAGGACATTAAGGGTGATTATATACCTAGTTCCTCATGGAAAGTTATAAGGGTATTTCTCTCATTCTCTTGTTGACCATTATTTGGTAGGGAATGAAATGACATTCCAGGGATTACTGATTATCTGGGCTAGGGTGAACTGATCTAATGAAAGAAATGTAACTAAGCAATTGGGAGAACACAGCCTCAGAAACCAATGTTGGAAGGAAGAATTATGGCGACTGTTAAGTAATGAAGGGAACTTGATCTCCAGAGAGAAGGGGAGAAAAGTGAGGCTGTATTTTACTTTTATTTTATTTTTATTTTTTGGTCTTTTTGGAGGGGGAAAGGCAAGGCAATTGGGCCTAAGTGACTTGCCAAAGGTCACACAGCTAGTAAGTGTTAAGTGTCAGAGGCCACATTTGAACTCAGGTCATCTTGACTGTCAGGATCAGTGCTCTATTCACTGAGCCACCTAGCTATATTTTAATAAATTGAAAAAGAAAAATGTGCGCTAATTTTTTTTCTTTGCTTTTTTGGAGGGCGGAGTACAGGGCAGTTGGGTTTAAGTGACTTGCCCAAGGTCACACGGCTAGTTTTTTGTGTTAAGTGTCTGAGGCAAGATTTGAACTCAGGTCCTCCTGACTCCAGGGCCCATGCTGTATTCACTTCGACACCTAGCTGCCCCAAATGTGAGGTAATTTGACTAATCTCAATAAAGAGAACTAGATCTGTTTAACGGCCAACTGACACAAAGGGAAAGATGGGGAAGGGAAAAATGAGATGGTAATTGTTAATTCTTGAAACAATATCAAACTACTCTCTCACTAAGCCACACACGAAATGTAAACGGCAATTGTTTCTGTTTTGACCAGAAACTCTGAGAGTCTTTCCCTCTCAAATTTTTCCTTTTGTAAAGACAAACTAAGCCACATTTTGCCTCAATTCTTACCTACTCTTTGTTCATGGAATGGGTGTTGTCTCAGACAAACTGAGACCTAGGAAAGACCTTACCTTAAAGGCCAAGGTTTCCCACTGCATCCTGGACCATCTCTAGTCATCACAACCTGTGTCTTGCTACAGAACTCCTATGACTCTGGAGGAGGCAATGAGGCTGATGACTTTGCACAGCCCAGCCTCACTTTTTTTTTCAGGATAGAGGAGAAACGGGCATATTTTTAGGCAGTAAGAAATGAGCCAGCAGAGAGGTAAAGATTGAAAATAAGTGAAAGAGGTGTCTAGGTGGCGCAGTGAACAGAGCACTGGCCCGGGACTCAGGAGTACCTGAACTCAAATCTGGCCTCACACGCTTAATACAAAACTAGCTGTGTGACCTTGGGCAATTCACTTAACCCCAATTGCCCTACCTTTCCCCCTCCAAGAAGAAAAAAAAATAAGTGAAAGAATGGGGATGACAGAAGGAAATGGGATGGAATGGGATTGCTTGAACAAGTAGAAGAGTTAGTCTTAGTAAGGATTGTGGCCACTTCATGAGAGTCAGGGGTAAAGGAGGAAAAATGACAGGAGACACCTGAGTGATAGGAGATGAGCAAGAGGGGATGTAGAGGACCACAGGCCAGTGGGGCTCTGACCCTGATGGCTGAATAAGCTGTCTCAGCTAAAGACCCTGCTACCAGGCCCGGATCGGTTTCCCACCCCCCAGAAAGGCTCACAAACATGAGCATCTTTAGAAACGTGGTATGCGCTCCTGGTTTAGGAACAAGGATGCTCATAGTGTTTTCAGGGGAAAATACCATACCTTTGCAATGTAGCACAAATTAGATAACTAGAAGCCTTGGGCTCATGCTGTCATGTTCTAGGGAGGTTAGGGAGCTTTGGAACATCCTGCCCGGTACTCACACCCTGATAACAAGGATAGAGTACAGGGCTGTCATATATGAGGCAAATGGGAACTAGGGCAATGGTATAATCCCAAAGATAGTGGTTTATGATGACTATGCAGTTTTTCACTATATATACTGGACTCTTAGCTGAATAAAATTAACTCAGTTTCCACCATCCTCAGAGTCCCGTCTCATTCATGATCATTGCAACCTCTGGGTAAGTAACTCTTTCAAGTATCTATTTTTCACTTAACTTTCCTTCTCAGTCCTGCTGCTGGTCGGCAGGGCTACTCTAACACTATCTCAGCAGCTCTGCCACGCCACAGCAGAGTCCCCTGAACTTGGCTCCCCACAACGGGAGAAGAGGGAGTTCATGGCAAGTGGTCTCAATTTTTTTCCTGTAAAATACAAGGCAAGATTCTCAACTGAGAGAGGTGAAGAGAGGAAGCCATGGGAGGTTTGGGGATGGGAGAAAAGGCTTGGAAGAGTCACTATAGAGAGTGGGCTAGCAAGTTGATAAGAGAGGTAGGATAGGATTGCCTAGCAGCAGTGAGGGGCCCAGTGGAGGTTATGTAAAATAAATTTGTAGTGGATCCTGTCACAATGGGTTGCATAATTTTCTCCACTTTTGTTCAACAGCATGTGTGTAGGTGTGGTGAGAATAAATAGTGGGAGCAATCCAAAGCTGAGGCTTGGCTGGGCATAACTGTAAATGTAATAAATGGGCTGGTCCTTGTCCTTCATTCTTGAAGAGGACCAAAATGACATCACTATTTTAGAGTCAAGTTACAGTGTGTAACATGGCTATCAGCTATGGCCTAGAATGCTCTACTATAGGTCAAGCACAAATAGTCCATCTGAATATTTGGGATAGAATCTCTGAATTTGTGCATCTCACATTTCTTTTGAGCTCCTTCATTTCTGCTTTGCTCATAGAACACAGCACCTTCTCCGATGAGAGCATGCCATGCTGGGCAGTCCTGTGTCAGTATCTCCTATGTCACACAATCAATTCAAAAGTTCTTAAGACAGATCTTGAGAGTGTCGTTGTATTGCTTTTTCTGACCAGCATGAGAGCACTTGCCCTGTCTGAGTGAAGGAGCTAGGAATTCAAGAGAGGAGGATGTAGAGTTGAATTGATTCACCAGGGAGTCAATATAGAGAGAAGAGGAGACAGTGACTAGTACAGGGGAGATGGATTGGAAGAGAACTGAAAGGTAAAGTGATTGGAGGTCATAGTGTGGATAAAGAGTAAAGTTATATAAGAAAAGGCAGAGGAGTAGGTGAAAAGTCAATAGATTATAGTTGAATAAGGAGATCTGGGAATTATTGAAAACAGACATGAAACATTTCTTGGTATTGGAAAGACCAAAGGTATGATCATTTTTGTGTGTGGCTGAGGTGTGTTGGAGGAGTAGGTCATGAGAAGTTAGTAGGTTGAAGAATTGAGTGTTTGGAGTATTTGAGGGAGAACCAATATGTGTGTCTTGAAGTCCTCTACTATGACAGTAGCAATTGGGGAGGAGAGAAAAGTTGTAAGGCAGGTGTCAAACTCATTGAAGAAAGAAAGGCAGGGACCTGAGGGTCTGTAGATAACAGCTACCAAGATTTTGATTTAGTGGTAGATATGAATGGCATGAACCTCAAAGTAAGACAGTTTATTGAGTGATAAGTAGATGAGGAAAGGAGAGACCTTGGAAGTGACAATGGGGAGTAAGGAGTGTTCTAAGTCTAGTATCTTGTTTCAAAATTTTTCATTTACTATTGCTAATTGTATTTTCCTTCATCCTATGCTTCCCTCTCCCCCACCCCTATTTATTCTATTTTCTCTCTCCCTTCACTCTGTCCCTCCACAAAAGTGTTTTGCTTCTGACTACCCTTTCCCCAATCTGCCTTCCTTTCTATCACCCCCACCCTCTTTTCTTTTCCCCTTCCTCTCTTACTCTGCTTTAGGGTAAGTAAGATAGATATCTGCACCCAATTGAGTATGAATGTTATTTTTCTCTTTGAGCCAACTCTGATGAGAATAAGGTTCACTCACTCCTCCTTACCTCCTCCCTCTTCCCCTCCACTGCAAAAGCTTTTTCTTGCCTTTTTTAATGTGAGATAATTTATCCCATTCTACTTCTCCCTTTCACTTTCTCCTAGTACATTCTTCTCTCACCCCTTAATTTTATTTTTTAGATATCATCCCCTCATATTCAACTCACACCTTTGCCCTCTGTCTATATATGCTCCTTCTAACTACTATAATAATGAGAAAGGTCCTATGAATTACAAATATCATCTTCTTATGTAGGAATGTAAACAATTTAGACTTATTTAGTCCCTTATGATTTCCCTTTCCTGTTTACCTTTTTATCCTTCTTTTGAGTCTTGTATTTGAAAGTCAAATTTTTTACTCGACTCTGGTGTTTTCATTAAGAATGCTTGAAAGTCCTCTTTGTTCCCTTGAAGAATTATATTCAGTTTTGCTGGGTAGGTCCAAGTCTCTTGTCTTGACTAGTGGACTGAAGAGAATGAGTGAAGGCACAGCTAGCATTGGAAAGGACAGCCAAGGAGACTATGTCATCAGTGATGAGGTGAAGACTCTGGGAACCCCCTTGAGCTGTCCTTGAATCTTTGAGGTACAGGCTCTGGGAACCCCTCTGAACTCTGATTGAATCTTCCCATTTGATGAGGCATCTGCATGAGGCCATAAGCCTTTCACTGTGGCTCTGCCCAAACCTTTGTTACTAGCTTGGTCCTCCATTGTCCATCCACTTCCCACCCTTGAGCCTATCAAAACATCTGTACCCAAATAAACTGTTCCCTGACCTCGTTAACTCCTCCTGAAGACCCTCCCCAAATTCCTCCCGTAGACCACCCCTAGATTCCTCCCACAACCTTTCTGTATATAAGACCCCATCTTGCCTCCATGTATGTGAGAGTGCCATAGAACGACATAGCACAGACTTACTCTGTGTCAGATGATTCTGGCCTGTTTGCCCAATGCAAGTATCACAGATACTGATGCTCCTTAAGAGTCTACCCAATATGACGACCTTTTAATAAACTTTGCTTTACTTTGGCTGAGATAAGACTTGAATCAAATTCATTCAGCAGGACCCAGTATGCTGGTATTTTGGGGTCTATACTTCAACATTTTATGATTAACCTCTTCAATAAGGGAAAGACAGTATGAGCTAGTAAATAGAAGGACTGGGAGAGAAATAGATTTAAGATGAAGGAAGTTTATAGCCATGAAACAGATATTTCAGGGGCATAATGGAAGGGCTGGGGGGGATTAGGATGAAACTTTGGGATGGGATGATTGAGAGGAATGGGAATGAGGACTTGTTGGGCAGTATGAAATAGGGTTTGGATTATGTTCTACAGGAGTTCAGATTCACAGGAATACGAAGGGTATTATATGTTGTTAGATGGGACAGCTTTGATATTCAGGTTAGTTGATTTTAAGGAACACAAAACCTCACATTAAGATGATCTAGTCTTTCGGTATTCCATACAAAATAATTCAGTGGATATACTCTCTCACAGAAAAGGGATACCATATGGAGGTTTTCTTTATCTTATTGCTATCCCCAAATCCCAATTTTGTGCTAGGATATGAATAGTAGAATCTCAGGAATTAAGTTCAGACAAGGCACTGTTTGTAGATGTCAGTGTCTGTGAGATTTTATTTTGGGGTTGGCAAAGGGAGATGAAGCCTTTCACAAATAATCAGATTTATGGCAAGTAGATAGGGATACATACAGGGTTGGGCAGAATTTCTCTGGAGTCAGGGTCCACCCTCATGGTGATCAGTCAAACTTTACCTGTCTCTAAATACATATCTTTATTCCTGCTTTGGGTCAAAGGTCTAATCTAATGACCATTTATCAAATGCCCATTGAATTATTCTATTGATATATATACATTGGAAAGCCTTTGCAAATAGGCAGTGAACTGGTCCCAGAATCGGATGGGAGGAAGAGATTAATCTGGGCATCTTTGGGAAATTGTCTAGCAGCTTCCAAAGATCTCTTCTCCGTCAAAACCTAACACAATAATAATAGTACTTATAGATACAAATCATGGAACGCTATAATCTCCAAAGAACAAAAATGACTGGTGGCCCAAAGGTCAGTGGGAAAGATACATTATCAGAATAAATAAATTGCAGTCTATTACCATTGATAACTTGTGTGCACACCAAGTGACATGAACAACATCATTTATGACATATTTGTCCAGAATTTTAGATATGGCCAATGGGGGAAGTTATTTTGCTTGATTAGGGTCTTGTTTTTCTTTCCTTTTAAGTTGAGATGAGAGAGAGAAGGGAAAGAAAATAATTGTTAATTTTAAGAAATAAAATAGAAAAAGAAAAAGGATGTGGGTTGGTCATGTACAGACATCATAATTTTTCAGATTCACTTCACTCTAAATCTGCTGTTGTGCCTAATTTCGATTCCACGGAACCAGATACCCCTCAAATTAGGCTCATCATTGTTACTGTTTGGTTTTGTCTGACTCTTTTTGATCCCATTTGGGGTTTTCTTGGCAAAGATACTGGAGTGGTTTGCCATTTCCTTCTCCAGCTCATTTTACAGATGATGAAACTGAGGCAAACAGGGTTCTATGACTTGCCTAAGGTCACATAGCTTGTAACCTGAGGCTGAATTTGAATTCAAGTCTTCTTGGCTCCACACTCAGCATTCTGTCCACTGTGTTACCTAGCTCCCCCTAGCTCATATCATCACTATGTTGCTAATTCAAGTCTGTACTAATACCACCTTCCTCAGCCTCCTCTTCCCTCTGATTGGAAGGCTAGAGGTGGAGTACCAAACTCCTCCCAATGCCTTCTTTTATGGAGAACAGTAACAGGACTTTTTGGTCTCATTCCACTTTGCATCTGCTGCTCTGCCTGCTTTCAGCTCCATGGAACAAGATTCTCCCTGCTGTTCTCCATGACCCCAATCTCTCACCCTTTCCTACCTTCTTTTATGTGCTATTCCCCCCCCCCTCCACCCCATTAGATTGCAATATTCTTGAAGCAAGGACTGTCTTTATTAATTGTATCCCCAGTGTTTAGCATAATGCCTGGCACATTGTAGATACTTAGCAAATGTTTATTGGTTTAGATTACTGAAGGAATGAAAAATAATTGGCAATCTAATAATTGCACAAAAATCCATGAAATATAAAAGCAACCTCTCATGCATTGAATAGATCTACTATGTAGAACTTATGGAAGGGCATGCACAAGAATTGAGCAGGGTAAGAAGGCATAGATAAACAATGATCTATATCTTTAGAGAGAATTCCTACACTTTTAAAAGCTAAATTGAGATTGTTGTTATAAAAACTAAAACAAAAGATTAGTGTAGAAAAGCATCCCCAATTATTATTCTAAAGTAAATAATTTGCTTTATAGAACAGGTTTTCTATGTTTTTGTTGTCATGATGCTTAAGAATTTTTCCATGAAAAAATCTAAACTTTTGCTACTTTTCTAATATAATTATGTAGTTAATATTAGCTACTTTTTAAAAACAAACAGGAGAACTACAGACATTTAAATTTAAATGCACAGATGCAAAAATTATCAGACAATTGCTGTTGAGAATGAATAATAACTAGGGTTAATTTTTATAATAAGTAATGGTGCAAAATTGTAGAGAATTCATGAATTTTGGATCATAATCATTTAGAATCTGAAGGAACCTAACTGATCCTCTCTAATTTTGCAGATAATCTCCTAATTTTGCACATAGTGGAAAGAACTCCACGTGTAAAAGAAAGCCCTCCATGTGTACAGAGAGTAGGTCCTATGTGTGTAGAGAGGCCTGTCTATGGCAAGTGTTGTAATTATGAGGTTCCAAGGGAGACAGAATAGACATCTCTAGCCTCTTCTCCCCCAGCCCTTCTCCAAGGGACACTTTCACTCCTGCTGGGAGGGGAAGTAGGAAGTTGGGGCTGGAGGTTACTCTGCTTTCCTCGGAGAGAGGGGGTACCAGCCTAGGATTATATCTATCTTCTCCTTAAATATTATTAGTCTAGTGGTTATGATTTAGGGGTTCAATCTAACTTATGATTGCCAGCTCCATGTACAAGAGACTCCTTTTCCTTTTCCATCAAAATACCAGTTTCACAATGAACACAAGTAGAGAGCAGGCAAAGAAACCTGTTTTATCCAAATTGGTAGTAAAACAGAAATCAGAGAAGCTATATGTAGGAAAAATGGTAACAGACAATACTGGTAAAAGAGCCCTCCCACTTAGAACGAGTTAACTCAACCAAGAGAATGACCTGGATCTCAACCAATGAGAAACTCCTTGAAGTTTTAGTATAGCAAGCTGAGAATAAGTACATGATGGAGATTACCAGTTCTACTCATGTTTTCCCAGTCTTTTTCTTCAGCAGTTTGATGTGAGACTGGTTTCTTCCATCTTTTCTCTCAAAGCTAGAAGTCAGAAGTGCCCAGTGTGACTCAGTGCTTAAAGAGTCTCGAAGAAGACTTGAAACTTGATGAATCCCCAAAGTGAACTTTCTGAAAAATCCCCAAAGGCACTGATGTAGAACTGAAGCTCTTCTGCTCTTACCACTCATAGGGCAGGGTATGCATCTTCTCCAAAAAGGAGAGAGTTCTGTTATAATGAACTTTGGGACAAGGGTTACATTACAGATAAGGCACAGAGATGGTAAATTATTTGACCAAATTCACAAAGATGATGGAAAAAGTCAAATTTGGACTCAACTCTTTTTAATTCCAAATATTGTACTCTTTCCAGAGCACTAGTTTTCTGATTTTCTTACAATATAAGTTATGAGAAAACTCACCTTGGTTTTAAATGTCAATTTTTAAGGCTCAATGAATTATTAGAAAGAAACAAACATTTGTGTGGCTTCTCAGCTTTCTCTTATGGAAAAGCAATAAAGATTTGAATTAGGATGAAGTCTGCTAGGTAGAGACAATGTTCAAGGATTGTTTAAGTCATGCTTCATTTATTAGAAAACAAACCCTTTGGAGAATGACCCATACAGCACAACATTTTGGCAGAGCACAGAAAGTTATGAGTAATTCCTGATCTCACCACAGTGTGGAGATATTGCAACACCATTTCATCTGGGTAATGCCTGGATTACCAACCAGATTGGCTCCTTGATTTCCACTGTCTGTACCAATTTTCTTTTCCATTCTATTAATTTTTATCATAAAGAAGTAAGCTAATAAATGTGTATGGCACACATTTTCTTTATTCAGACAGAATGGTTTTACCATATGACAGTAAAATTCCTGTGCATCCACTACCCTTAGAAACAAGGCCTCATGTTCAAGGGCAGGGTGATCCTTTTAGCTGTCTCTTCTCCCGTTCTAAACATAGGAATAGGTGGCCTTCTAATACCAATGAAACCTTTTGAACATGAAGAGTTATTTGCTATTCTGAAAAGGGTATTGTTTGTGGTGCACATAAAATAACAAAAATCCTTGAACCTCATTGGACGATGTGGCTGCTAGTGGTATTTGTGTCCTTCTGAGCAGCTGTGATACCTTCCTTACTAAATAGGAAATGACACCCAGCACAATAAATTTAGATACCATTCAAGCTCTATATTGCTCATCACTTAGAAAACAAGTTGAAAAGTGGCATTTTTGGAAGAGATGCTTTTGCTGAAAGGATATTTTTTGAAAGTTACAAGCTTTTGCTTACCCAGCTAATTAATTGAGTAAATAAATTAGGTTTTGTAAAAAGGATGTTCACATTTGGTACAAACAAATTTAACTTTTGGGGCTTATGCACTTACATCAGGTAATAAAGTGCCTCAGTAGCAACCTCGTGGAAATGGTTTGATGACTGAAAGCTATTTTATTTTGGTTGAAAAGCATTAGTAAGGGGGTAGAAATATATTCCAGTCATTTCCATTATATTCAGTCTGGGAAAGGGGGGTCAGGGAAAAGAAGAGAAAAAAAAAAGCAGCCCTTTCAATTAAATCTTCAGTATGTGAATTAAGTAGAGTGGAGGCTTTGAGTTCTCTGTTGGCCCTGAGAGTTAGGAAGCTTCAGTTCTCTTCTATCAAATGAATTGGTTAAGTGACCTCAGTTAAACTGTTTAACATTTCTATAAGCTTATTCGGGGCTTAACATCTAGCTCTTACCTAAATCACAGAGCTGTTTTGCAAGGCTTAATTAGAGAGTATCTGTGATGGGTTCTCAGATCCATGGTGAAGGTAGCAATAGAATGTGCACCCAGAAAATGGGCACCCTTAACATTCATCAGTTATAGTGCTGTCACATGATGGGGAAAGAAGCATAAAGGTGAAGATGGAGGAAAGGGAGGGGGAGAAAATTTGGAACTCAAAAACTTGTGGAACTGAATGGTGTAAACTAAAAATAAATAAATTTAAAAGAAAAAAACAAAAAAAAGTCTCAGTGCATTTTTAAGCTTTCACATATATACATATTGTATATATATATATATATATATAAATACACATATAACATATGTATATGTATACCTATATTTGTATTTTATAAAATATTTTCACATCTGGATAATAATCCTTATTGAGTGAACCAAAAACATTGTTTTCTTTAGAGATTAAAAAAAACAGTTTAAATTTGTTTTTGGAACTGAGAAGAAAAAAAACTAATTAATATGTGCTCAGAAAAAAAATGAAGATTAAAAAAGTAGGAAATTCTGAAGCTTTCTCCAACTTATTCCACTCTCTACCTGCCCTCAGGACAGATAATAGACAATTTGCAGATACAGCTGCATGAAAAACTTTACTTCTCTTAAGAAAAAAATCACTGTGGATTTGAGGAATCATTTTGCTTAGAATTTTACAAGAAAGTGTCATTTGGTGTGACTATTCAGATTCTTTCACAAATGAGAAATATTAAATTCAAGAGCAATTTGTTATATGTAATCTGACCTACTCTTTACTTTGATTTGGATATATTGTGGGTTGAGTCACATCCCTTAGAAGAGAACAACATATATGAAAAGCCTGATATTATATAGTAACGAAAACAGGTGTTAGTTCTATTGCCCTATTAGTATCATACAGATGTCCCTTTTTGAAAAAAAAATAGCTGAGAGATTTTCTGCTATCTTTTTGCTTGTGGGTTCTATGTATTCTGTGTTATGTTTTAAGTGTCTCCTTTGAGGAAAGCATGAAGCCATGTGCTGAAGCAGACACAAAGATAATTGTTTCTCTACCCTCATGGAGAACACATATACACATGTGCAAAATAATTTTTAAAAACATGAACACGCAGCACCAAACCAGTAACATACAATGACTATGATAGTATGGGGAGTGAATAAAATAATATGAGAGGTAACAATGCTCCTAGGATGTTTTTCTTTAAAAATATTGGTTTGCAGGGGAACATTGTACACAGTACAGCAACACTGTGCGGTGATCAACTATGATTGACTAAGCTCTTCTCAGCAATACAGTGATCCAAGACAGTTCCAAAAGACTCAGTTCTGTCCACGTCAGAGAAAGTGAATGTGAATGCAGATAGAAGCATATTATTTGCACTTCGGTTTTTTTCTGGTTTTTTTTTTTTCCTTTTGTTCTGTTTCTTCTTTTACAACAACTAATGTAGAAATGTGTTTTACATGATTGCACATGTATAGCTTATATCAGATTGCTTGCCTCCTTGGGGAGGAGGAAAGGAAGGGAGGAAAGGAGGGAGGGAGAAAAATTTGGAACTCAAAATCTTATTTTAAAAAATTAATGTTGAAAATGGTCTTTATATGTAATTGGAAAAAACAAAATACTATTTCCAAAAATGTGTTGGTTTGCTAGACACTAGATATCTGAATATTGATTTGACTTCTATCTGCCTCCATTCTGGCTGCAAAAGTTCTGTTGGAGTAAATATCCTTTCTTGGCCAGAGGACTGACATGCATGTAGTTTGGTAAGAACTGGTTTTCAATTAACACCTATGCATATATATTGAGGCAGCTAGATGGCTCATTGGATACAGCGCTGGGCCTCGAATCTGGAAGTTTGTTGTTGTTCAGTCATTTTCAGTTATCTGACTCTCTGTGACCCTATTTGGGATTTTCTTGGCAAAGATACCAGAGTGGTTTGCCATTTTCTTCTCCAGATCATTTTACGTATGAAAAAACTGAGACAAAGAGTATTAAGTGACTTGCGCAAGGTCACACAGCTAGTAAGTGTCTAAGACCAGATCTGAATTCAGAAAGACTCATCTTTCTGACTCCAGGACAGGACTGGGTGAGAGACAAAAAGAGAAACAGAGAGAGACAGAGAGAAACAGAGAGAGGCAAAAAGAACCAGAGATACAGACAGATAAATGGAAGGACACAGAGACACAGAGAGAAAAAAGTGCAAGACAAAGAGAGACAGACAGATTGACAGAGACAGACAGACAGATTGACAGAGAGAGAGAGAGAGAGAGAGAGAGAGAGAGAGAGAGAGAGAGAGAGATACAGAGACAGAGAGACAGAGTAGGAGCCCAGAGATAACCTCTAGTAACTGTGAGTTAGAAAACAAGCAAACTAGGCAGAATAGACACGTTTAACCTGCTAGGCAATAGGTGGCAGGTTCCCTTTTGGGATGCAAAGCTTAAAAGTCTATGACAGTTTAAGGAAGGAAGACTAGACTAACAATATTAGGCTTCAGAACTTGATGTTGTTAGGTTTAGGGTTGGACGGCCCCTTGCCTAGCTTATGAGCTCCTCTTAGTGGTTAGATATGGATTTACATGTCGGATTTTACAGAAGTTACTTGAGCCCTTCCTAGATGCCTACCACTATTCTCTATATGATGTGCTACCTTTATATGTGAAAGCGATATTATTTGCCCAGTACAGGTAGTATATGTAATATTATTGTTTTTATTGTAATAATAATGGATTTGGACTGGATCCACCCACTTGCTAATATAGTGTCCTTTATGACCAACATATTTTCATCACATCTAGGTGGGATAAGCGTGTCATGCTGAAAAACTAGCTTTCTATGTGGAGAGAAATTGGACTTTGACCAACCCCCTTTCTGCCCCCCACTCCAGTTCAGAAAGTCCATAATGTAATGACAAAGTGTTAATGAGGTGTCAAACTAACTGTAAAAATGCAGCTTCACCTGGTGATACCTTTATGAGGTTCCAACAAGTCCCTTGAGTGAATTAAAAAGGGAGTAATATAATTGTAAGAATAATTGTTAGCCACTCCTCCAGGTGACCATTAAAAGACATGGAAACTGTTAAAGAGGCAATTTATCAGTTCAAGCCAGCAATGGCAAGAGAAGGCAGTTCCTGAGGAGTGGCTATCATTCTTGTAAGGAGGAGACTATTTCTCTCTGCCCCCATCCTGAATCTACCATGTAGCTCTTAAGAGGAATAATTTTTCATTAGGAAATATTGCATCTATGAAGGAGCAGAGAAACACGCCCCAAAGACAGACAGAGTCATCTAAGGAAGAAAGTAATTTCCGAGACCATGGCTGTTATTGTGGTTGTCCAGTCATTTCAGTCATTCCCAATTCCTTGTGACCCCCATTCAGGTTTTTCTTGGCAAAGATACTGGAGCGGTTTTCCATTTCTTTTTTCCAGCTCATTTTACAGATGACAAAACTGAGGCAAACAGGGACAAATGACTTGCCCATGATCATACTCTTAGTAAGTGTTTGAAACTGGATTTGAACTCAGATCTTCCTGACTCTAGACCCTATGCTGTATCCACTGCACCCCTTAGCTACCCTAAAGACCATGACCCTAGCAACAAAAGAGAGTCAGTTATGATCTCAAGAGAAAATTAGCCTTGGGAATCAAGAACTAGGTTGCAAAGAATAACAGAAGGAGGAAAAGACCTTTGAGATCCTGCAGTTCGGGAGTTGTGAGTTGCTTTGGCCATATGTATTTTCTACATGTGTGCCTCAATGCCAGTGTATTCCAAGCTTGTGCCCACTCTATGTATTTGTGAGAGAATGTACCCCAAGCATACCAGAAATCACATCTATTTGTGGGATAATGAACCCTAGTGGTACATATTTTATATACTCTTCTTACCATGCTTCTTAATCAATGCCTTTGCTAAGAGCCTGTTGGTCTTTTTTCTGTGATTGTTGGCAATCCCATATTGACACTAGGTCTCTAGAATGTCAAGTATATGTCCATTGAAGGGGGCAGTTACAAACCAAGTGAGTGTGGAGTTGGGAGGTGTAGGAAGAATATGGAACAGTTCAAGTCCCAGTTCTTCCCCGACTCATTGTGTGATACTGGGTCTTAACCCATCTACATCTCGGCTTTATCATTTTTTAAATTGACCTCTAAATTATAACATTCTATGATTCTGATTTTCAGCCATACTTTCACTCATAGCTAACACCATTAGCAGAAGCTTCTTTGAACATGAAAGATTGTGATTATTTTTCTTTAACCAAAACGTATTTATTGATGGAATATGCTTAAATATACACTATATAGCATTTTATTTTGAATAGAGAAAATATTTTAAAATTTAGATTCTTGCCCTTAATGAAAACCATGAACAATAATGCTGTTGCTTTTGGTTCTCACTTTTATCTTAATTATTTTAATATTTTCCACCTAAAAATATAGTTTTCTTAATACCTTCTGTTTTGGTCTGAGCATGGCACATTTCAGTTCCCTGATAATTTAGGTTATTCAATAGTTAAGAAAAGGAGGTTCACTTAGCTACAGCAGCAGTAAAAGAATTTTCAACAAAGATCTGCCTTGAGAATAGCCCAATTTGATGAACCACCATTGCCAGACTTGCCCATTATGGTCTGCCAAGCATCAGAAAGCACCTGAATCTCCTCATGGCTTTTTCCAAGGAGCCATGTCAACAACCTGAAACTTTAGTGTTCTAAGTCAATTGGGTCTCAAAAATGGTTTGAATACCTTTTAAGGAAAAACTAGCCTAGCTTGCAAAGGGGTAGAAATTAAGACATTGCCCTATTTACCAATTGCTCAAAAATGACTGAAATTCTTTCCCCAAAGTTTTCTAAATATATCCTACATTAAGTTAAGACAAGCTTGGAAAACTTCTGATTAAAGAGACAGATTATATCGCAATTTAATTGTAACATAAGCTACAACAATGATGAAAGGTTTTATGCTTCTTCCAGACTCAGTCCTACCACATGCCCCTTCTCTGTATTCTCTGCTTCTGAATCACTGTGAACTAAATCGTTTATCCTTTTCCAGTGCCAACCAAGCACCTGCACTAAGGCACTGGTGGACAATTTAGGAGTCCTCTTTTCCAATAATGGTAATTTTTACAAATAAAAGATTTTGTGTAACTAATACATAAGAACCTTCTGTTAAGACTAGGTTTTTACTTTTTATTTTTTTCAAAGTAGTACTGCTGTTTGTCATGTTGTTCAGTTATTCAATCTGGTCTCACTCTTTGTGACTTTATGGTCCATAGCATGCTTCAGGTCCATAGACCCTTCTATCTTACACAGTCTTTTGAAGTCTGTCCAAGTTCATATTTTTTGTTTCTATGATACTATTTTTTCATTTTCTGCTCTCTTGTCCCCTTTTCCTTTTGCTTTCAATCTTTCCCAAAGCAGGATCTTTTCCAATGAGTCTTTGTCTCTCATTATGTGGTCAAAGTATTTAAACTTCAGCTTTAGTATTTGACCTTCCAATGAAGAGTCTAAATTAATTTCTTTAATTATTGACTGATTTTATCTCCTTGCTATCCAAGGCACTCTCAAAAGTCTTCTCCAGCACCATGTTATAAAAGCATCAATTCTGTGATGCTCACCTTTCCTTATCGTCCAACTCTCATAACCATCCATTGCTGCTTGTGGTAGAGAACCCCATAGGAAATGAAAAACTGTTGGTTAGTTGGAGAAATACTGACTCCATTTACTGAATAGGTGGAATCTTTTTGGTAAATACCAGTTAAATACATCTGGGAAGACAGACTACATAAGAGGCTACTAACACTCTTTGAAACCAAGTCAAGTCAGAGAGGGTTAGACTAGATTATTTCTAAGGTCACTTTCAACTTGAATATGTCCATTTCAGGGTTACCTGGGCACTTAGACTAGTAACATCACATTGGTTGTTAAAAGGGAGGCTTCAAAAGGCATCGACTATTCTGTATGCTATACTAGGCCCTCCTGCTGGAATCACATGCTTGGTATGTTACCACTCCATTATGGTATGCATTAGAATCTATATAAAGAAATAATATTGAATTCTGTCATTAGGGATATGGATTTTGGTGTAGCATGACATTTGTGGGATCCCAGTTGTGTGGTATATTTATAGGAATCTAAAGAAATAATTTAATGTCTGATGAATTCAAAGCACAAACAATCGTAATGATATAGGTATCATTTTGTACAAACTAGCAGAACAAGTTCAAATGATGCCATCTGTCCTGGGATGATGGATCTTGACCATAGATGATCATACAGTGGCATTGTCACAAAAGTTATTCAGTCTCTAGAGCATCCTGTATCCTTGGGAGCAATAATGTATAAAGAACCATGGGGAAACAAGGGATATAATTAAGAATAAGCCCCAAGAAATAGTTTCCATGTGTTTTTGCAAAGCCCCTGAGCACAGCTGGAAAATTTCAAGCCAAAATATGTTGGAACAATCATTTATAGAGGAAAGTAGCTGGGTTTCTGGTTGTACTTGGAAGTGAAATTTCCTTGTTTGGTCATAATAGCAAAATAGCTGTTGAGCTTGGGGGAACTTCCTATGATATTCCCTGAAGATGTTCTGTGCTCTCTGACTGATTTAGCAAAACAGAGCATATGATTTTTAAGTGAGCATACTATCATAGGATCAATAAGTGTTGTGTGCAGAATTAAATGCAATTTGAGATATATACTACCATAAAAATCATACTTAAATTTCATAATGAATGATAGAGTCCAAGTTACAGAATCTGGGAAGGTGGGATTAATGTAAAGTTAAGAAATGATTTGATATAGTGAGTTTGCACCTTGTAAATGAATGATTACTACATTTGAATAGTTGTGTCAAGTTCTACTGCTAGTGTTTTCAATAGTTGATTTCTTACCACGGTTACAGACCATGTCTTTAAGTTTAGTGCAGTGGTTTTCAAAGTGTGGACCTGTGACCCATGTGGGTACCTAAAACTCTTTCAAGAGGTCTCTGAGGTCAAAACTATTTCCATAATAATTCTACGGCATTTTAATTTCTAATAGTGTAAATATTGATAGATATAACTTCCATGAGCAAAATCTCTTTACACAGAGGTCCTCAGTGATTTTTAAGAATATAAAGGGTCCAGACATGCTCAGAAAGTTTGAGAACTACTGACTTAGAGTGGTGTTGCTTATGATTATCACTCTTATGTCTAAGGCTTCCATCCATCCCCACTTTGGGGTTCTTCTAAGTTCTGTGGCCCAGATTTTCTTGGAAACCCCAGTGGCTGATATGTCTCAGCTCACAGGTTCTCAAGGCTCACAGCATGAACAGGCTGATTTAAGAGTTAATGAATATCAGTAAGACTTGTCAGCACCTATACAAATCAGTAACATCCACCAGTGAGCAACTCTTATCCAAAAGGCCATTACAATCTCAACCACTTATTATACCACCCTGGATGGGGCTCATGTTGACACTTGTAGAGTCAGGAGACTCCCTTCCATAGTTCTTTTGGTGGCTCAGACAGAGATAGCACTTAGAGATACTCTCTGCCATAGTCCCTACTGCTCAATCTCAAGTGAAAGGCTTCACAGAATCTACATATGATTATATGTTATATGTATTATATAATATATATTATTATATACCTGTAATACACCAAGAAATGACATGACTAGCTTTATTCCATCCCTGACGATGTTTAGGCTAGATCTGTGGATGACCCTTGACTGGTATTTTGGAGTTTCCAAGAATAGGAGTAATGATGAGTATATAACAAGACCTAAGGATCAGTTGAGGGAGATCTACTGTCTCATAAGAGCATTAGAGAAACCATCAGACTTTGGTACAACAGAAGAAAGTTTAAATAAGCCAGAGGAAAGAAAGAACAGTAACATTGCTAGCTTGGAGTAAAATGGAATTCTTGGCTTAAGAATGGCACCGTCTTCTGTAGAGTTGAAGGAGGAATAGCAAAGTAGAACTAAAGGTTCTAAACCTAAGACCCCTGACAGTAGTGGAGGATACCAGCAGCAGAACCATGAAACACTGATGGTAAAAGGGTTAGTCATGAAAGAGTACCGGGGCACAGAAAAAGCCCTGCTCCCTTGGTAATATTATAAATTAGAGGACGCAAATAGCTCTTTGGTATAGAGGATAGTACACTGGAGGAAGGGATCTCCTTTACTCTATGGGCCCCAAGAAGAATCCTTTTTCTTTCATTTACTGTGTAATAGAATTGTTTTATATTTTGAAACCTTATGAGCCTGAGTGCTTATAAGGTGAGCTAGTGGTTACCTTTGGGGGAATGCCAGATATTGAAGCTCCCAAATTCCACTTGGGAGGAAATAATAAGTTAGAAAAGTAAGAGTTCCTATACTGTATCTATGTTCTTTGGATCAAAAGGGAATCTCTTACACAAGTATAATATCACTCAGAAGCAAAAAAAAACAGTTTAAAGGTAAAAAAAAAATAGTCATCCGTGGCTTAGTTTTGGCCGTAGATTTAATGAAGATGATGTTGAAATAAATGGTAGAGGCAGATAAATACATGTTAGATGCAGTGGTTCTCAACCTTCCTAATGCCATGACCCTTTAATACTCATATGTGGGCGTATCTGCATGTAGGTGGACCCGCCTGGAGACGAATAGAGGGGCGGTGTTTCCGTTCCTAAGACCATGGGAAATAGGTGTTTTCTGATGGCCTTAGGTGACCCCTGTAAAAGGGTTGTTCGACCCCCAAAGGGGTCCAGACCCACAGGTTGAGAACTGCCGGATTACAGGGACCTAAGACTTTTTGGAGGGTTACCAGGACTTTTGCCACAGTTAAAATGCTAAGAAATGTTAATTAAAAACAACACAATTCCTTGTTCAGAGTATGCAACTAATGAATGATTGCTGAGTTGAACTGAATTAGGGAATCAAGAGAGTAGGAATAAGCATGCATCTTAAATATTGCAAGCAACTGACATCAACTCTCTTCTATGAATTTTCTATTAATCATGTAAATGCCTTTTGGTGAGTTGGGGTATATTTTAAAAACTGAATGGCAGATTGTTGCTAATAAAATATTGTATGCTTATAAAAAGTCTTCCAAATTGGGGTAGAGAATATGACTATCTTTGGAAGATAGCTTTGATTCTTGATGTGTTCCGTTTCAAAATGACTGTTTTTCTGTGTTCTGACAAACCATTTCCTGCCTTATTATGGCATGGATTCTGAAAAGCTATAGCAGAAAAGTATAAGTTTTGTTTAATCCTACTAAAGATTTTGAGCACAGGCCTGGTGATAGACTTGATGCCTGGCTTCTACAGGCCAATTTAGTCAAATTTGCAGACTCCTCAACAGAGGTTAGCCAACAACGAAAGGATGTATATTTTTGGCAATAGATGGCAAGACCATCTGCCAAGGTAGAAATATTGCAATATTCATCAGTGGTAAGGTTGAATGTTCATACTGATAAAATGCATGATGCAATACATGCATGATAAAATCATGAATTGTTAAAGCAGTAAAATAAATCATTTTAATAGAATATAAGGTTGAGCAATTGTGAGGCAATTTCACTTCAAAATATGCGTACCATAATTTCTTTTCAAACAATAATAATTTACTTTATTATTAGTAGGAGCACGATTAGTGTCGTGTTCAATTTAGCTACATTGATATGCAGCCACACTTTGCCACACTTATGCATACCTTTGAGAGGTAACTTTATGAGCTGGATTCTCAAAGTCATAATTCTAGTATATTTTATAGTTTTAATATATATACATATGTGTATGTGTGTGTGTATATTTCCATGTGGAAAGACAGAAAAAATCAAGAAGGAAGAATGAGGTATCTAGGGCTATGGAAAGATATGTCAAAATAATAATAATAACTCATGTTGATGAAGTATGTTAAAGTTTGTAATACACCATACATACATTTTCTCATTTAATCATTACAACCACCTTATAAGATAGGTGCTATTTTCCTTGTTATACAGATGAGGAAACTGAGGTCCATAGAGGTTGAATACCTTGTTCAGGATTATACAGTCAATGAAGGCAAGCTTCAAATCCAAGTCCTCCTAAATGATCCAGATCTCTGACCACTACTCTGCACTGCCTCTTTTCAAAAACGGTTAGAAAAAAAAGTTACTCCTCCTGCAATATTCCCAGGAGCCCTTCTTTCTGTTCCCAGCCTTTCCAATTGGTGCATAGAGGTGATGGAAAGAAAAGGGATTCATAGAAACGCAGAAGATGTGCATCAACTAACGTAGACTGAAGGGAGAACCGGGACACTCATTTATATACTGATTCTGCTAATGCAAAGGAAAATAATTTTGAAAGACTTTAGAACTCTTAGAAATGCTATGACCAATCATGGCTTCAGTAGACTGATGATAAATCATCCTCCCCACCTCTTAGCAGAGAAGAAGGAAGGGAAAAAAGGAAGGAAGAATGGGAAAAAAATCATTTATTGTGAACTTACTATGTGTTAGGCACAGTGCTAAACACTTTACAAATTCTATCTCATTTGATCCTTACAATAATCCTGGGAGGTAGGTATTATTATTGTGCTCCTTTTACAGTTAAAGATACTGAGGCAGACAGAGGTTTTAACTTCCCCAGGGTCACATTTCTAAGGCTTAAACTCAGATCTTTCTTACTCCACGGGGAGCTAGGTAGCACAGTGAGTAAAGCTCCAGGCCAGGAGTCAGAAAGACTATCAATAAAACATTTTTTAAAAATGCAGAAGAGAGCAAAAGGGAGGTCAGACAGGGATGCAGACAAACAGGATAGTTTTCTTAGTATTCTGCTAAGTTTAACATACATTAAAAATGAAATTATATGTGATAGAAATACACAGTTTTTCACATATAATCTTTTACTATTCCAAACAGACTGAAATGTGTTTATTAAATTCATAAAAAACAGAAAATTTACATTTGAGAAGATCATATTAAAACATAATGTAGTTTGTACTGATTCAGAAGGCACTTCATTTTTTTTCAGTTATAAAGTGAATTGAAGGCATCACATCAGTTGTCACATTGCCAAACAAAAGCCATTACATAACGCCTTGAATTTAAAGTTAACATGGTATTTAAAAAGTGGTGAAGTTGCTAGTACAAGTTTAAGTGATCTCATTTTACAGATGAGAAAATGGCTGCTTAAAGTGGATAAGTGAGCTGAAGACAATCTCATTGCTACAGGACACTGAAGCTAGGACCGAACCTAATTCTTTTGTCCTAAGAGAGAGGATGAAGCAGCTGAGATTAGTGCTCTATCTACTAAATTATTACCACTACCTTATTGAGCACCTACTGTGTGTAAGACACTGTGCTTGGGGTAGTCACAGGTTCGCCGCTGTAGAGCCGGAATGGACCTCAGAAGCCACCTGAATTTAACCTCTTCGTTTTACAGATAAGGAAAATTAACTGACTTGCCCGAGACACACAATTAGTAAGCATCAGAGATAATATTTGGACCTAGGTTCTCTGATTCCGAAAGAGGTGGCTAAGGTGGCACAGTGGATAGAGTGCTAGGTCTGGAGTCAGGAAGACCTGAGTTCAAGTCTTGCCTCAGACATATAGCTGTGTGACCCTGGGCAAGCCACCTAACCCTGTTTACTTGTTTCCTCTCCTGTAAAACGAGCTGAATAAGGAAATGGCAAACCACTCTAGTATCTTTGCTAAAAAAAACACAAACAAACCCAAGTGGTGTCTTGAAGAATAGGACACAACTGAACAGGAACAGCACATGTTTAATTTCAGAGTCACTGTTCCTACCTCACCCCAGAAAGGGTGTTCCAAATTGCCTTTTGAGGGCAGAGGTTTTTTTTTAACCATCCTTATATCTATAGTATCTAGAACATGGCTTCATGTATAGTATATATTTTAACAAACTGCTCTCTAATTTAACTGAAAGAGGCACTTGGAAACATGATAGCACAGGAGAATTAGGATTTCTCAGTCAGTTTCTAGAATAATCCTTTGGAGTCTTATACAGGGTACGTAGGAGAGAGAACCAAAGTCTAGAAACTGGAAATAGCAAGTATCCAAAATAGAAATGACCAGATAGAAAACTGATAAACCATAGACTTCGCCTTCTTGTCAACTTCATTGTATACTAGTGAACAATTCTTATTAATCATTTTTTAAAAGTTTAAATTTTGATATTTCTTGAATTTAACAAATGGTTGGGAAAATAGTCTTTGTTTTTATTAAATAAACTTTTCTTACAGAAGTTAATTAATCTGTCAAAAGTTCCACAAAGCGCAAAATATATGTATAGCAGCTATATTCGTTCCTATAAATTTTATGATGTTGTTTGTCTTTGGTTAAGAAAGAATTCTGGAGGAAAGAACTGGAATAGATAATGGCTTATTATACAGAAGAAAAAGAACAATACAGAGGTACTATATTATTTCTTGTAATTTTATAGAAATTCAATACAACATTCACAAATGCTGGGTTAAATTTAATCCTCTACATGAAACGAAGGTAGTCATGTCACAGAAGGATATTACCATTTATATCCTTTGGGAATGTTAAAGGGATGCTCCTTCTGGGAGGAAATGTAAAATCAAATTACTAAAAAATTAGTGAATTCTGTTTCCTGCTTATACCGTAGTTAAGGATCGACTTTTTTTCCTTAGGAACAAATGAACTCTTATTGCTTTAATAAATTCAGAATTATTGAACCAGATCTCAATTATAACTGTCCAAGCATTTGGTGCACCCTTCTATTGGGAAAGGGATTAGATGCAATATTTTCATGAATGATAGAAATTATTTTATCAGTTGTGAAGTGTGGAGGAGCTTAATTATCCTAGGTGGCATGAAGTATTAATGGTTTTTCAATATAAAGTGACCCAGATTTTAGTCATCTGCAATTATCATTCTAGGTATTCCTGTTACCTCACTTATGCACATGTACACATATATTTTTCTTTTTCAGACACTGATTACATGGATTTTCAACAAACTAATTACATATTATATATGAATCTTGTCCTAAATTGCAGATTGTGAAGAAAGGAAAACACTTTCAAAATTGTAATATTCATAACTTTTTTGAGAGAAAATAATGCCTTGTTCTCATTTTCTCTCTTTTAAAAAATCTATTGTCAAAGAGATAACTTATCACTAAGTATTTTATACCATCACATGTTAGAAGCTTTTGATTTAATAGAGTCAAATTGATGGACTACAGGATTTTTCTTTCAATGTTTTTATAATATTTTTAAAAGAATAAATAAGGTAAAAACTCTTTGATTTGGGCCTGATTCAAATTTTTGTGAGAATTCAACCTGAGGTGCACTGGGTTGAGCCTTTATTCTGGTTATGAAGAAAAGTTTGCAAAAAAAATGAATTGTATAAAGAAATATTATATGGAGATAGTGTTGTTCAGTCATATCTGTTATGTCAACTCTCTGTGACCCCATTTTGGGGTTTTCTAGGCAAAGAGACTGGAGTGATTTCCCATTTCTTTCTCCAGCTCATTTTAAAGATGAGGAACTGAGGCTAACAGAGTTAAGCAAGTTGCCCAGGTTCACATAGCTAGGAAGTGTCTGAGGTCAGATTTGTACTCAGGAATATGAGTCTTCCTAACTCCAGGCCTGGGGTTGGGGGTGAGAGAGAGAAAAAAAGAGAGAGAGACAGAGAGAGACAGAGAGACAGAGAGATAGAGACAGAGACGGAGAGATAGAGACAGAGACAGAGAGAGAGAGAGAGAGAGAGAGAGAGAGAGAGAGAGAGAGAGAAAGAAATTAGCTTGAAGTAAAAGTTTTTAAAAAAATTGATTACAATATTGTTTGGTAGAGTGTTGTATAACTTATATTGCATCAATAACACAAGATTTTGGTACTGATAGAAATACCTATGGGTGTCCTACAGTGCTGAAACTCTTGATATAACATTTACTTATCTAATATTGGGCAAGAAAAAATATCATGTGTAATATTCAGGAACATATACAAATGGGACAAACTATGGAGTCATGAGGACGCGTACTAGATTTACTTTACTCACCCAGGGAAGTATGATATTATGAGCTGGTTAGGAAGATTTCCATTGTTTCCCAAAATTTCCTGATTGTTTTGTTGAGGATCTATTTATTTGGGTTCATAAGATACCTCTTTAAAAATGCAAACAGGTTAACAGAATAGTCACGTTATAGAGTGAATTATTTTTAACAACTTTGTGACAGGTTCAATTTCCTCAGCATAACTAGTTAAGCATACTGTAAGTAATATAACTAGAAATTTTGTTTAGGATGAGTTGTAAGAGTTATAATGGAAGTGGTAGTATTTGGGTCCATGATAGCCCTGCCTAAGATGAATGGATTATAGCAGTGGGGGGCATCTGGTAACCAAGAGGAAGGAAGGATGTTGCAAGGCCTGAAGACCATGAAGGCATCCACAAACCAAACTTATTTCACCTTTTTTTTTCAATCAGCAAAAATCCACTTTCTTTCCTTCCCTCACATCCCACTCCCACTCCCACCTCACCTCATGGAAAACAAAGAAATAGAAAAAAAAATCTCTGCTAACAGATATGTATGGTCAAACGAAACAAATTTCTGCTTTGACTATGTTGAAAAAATATGTCTCAGTCTGCACCCTGAATCTATTACCTCTCTGTCAAGGGGTGGTAACTTGTTTTCTCACACTTACCACACAGTTTTGCCTAGAGGTGACTCTATACTCAGTTCCATGGCAAGACGATGTATATTTCTACCCCTGTAGGGTAAATCTTACAAGTAACACGTCATAGCGGGAAGATCCTGGGAACCAGAATGAGAAGACCCTGATGCTGGCAATAACTTGATATCTATTAACTATATGACCACAAGCAAATCACTTCACTTTTCTGACCCTCAATTCTTCCTTCTGTAAAATGGGAACAATAATAGTATCTACCTCACAAGGTTATTGTGAACAACATATTTCACAAATATCAAAATGTCATATAAAAGTGAGTTATTGTTATTCTAGGGTTACATGAATTTATGGCCACTCTGAGTATAGTTTTAACTGGAATCCTCTACAATTTGTTACTATGCTTCTTGGGAACTAACCTTATAATAACAATTCACATTTCTTTAGTCCTTTAACATTTCTGCGAAGTGCTTTCCTTATGATGTAGGTAATGAAAGTTTTATCATCATCCCCCTTTTGTGGGTGGGAAGACTTGAAGATCATAGACTTGAAGCAACTTCCCTGTGTCAGTAGCTAGTTAGTTTAATATCCGGGATTAAAGAAAAGTCTACTAACTTCAAGTTAAATGTGTTTTTTTTTCCTACTAAACCATCTCCAAACATATTACTGGTTATTTGGAATTTTACTGGCATACATTCCCACTGGAACATTTAGTGTAACTTTATGAATAAATACTGACCTTTCCTATCCCCCCCTTAAAAAAAAAAGCAAAGGAGCATCTATGACTAAATTATAGGTGCTGTGCCATTCAGGTGGGTGTTAGCAGCTTTCGGATATTATTCTGAAACATTATCCTGTATCAGCCTTGAAGGAAATGATACTGGACTGCTACCAAAGCTTAAGCCATGTGTTACACAGAAATATGACTCTCCATTGTGAATTCTTATGACTTTCTCTAAATGGATTGTTTCAATCAAGCAAACAATTGTTTGTTAGAGGTGACTATTGATTGAAATGACAGGATATAATTCCTTGAGTAAGTACCAATTTTCTATTCATGGCTTATTCTGTCCAGGGAGCAATGAAGAAACAAACAAATAAAAAAAGAGTTTTCAGTGAAATTGAATATTATTGAAAAACAATGCTCTATGATTTCTACAAATGTATTTGTTAAACTGTAGGAAAATTATTGCATGAAAAGCCTTTTTCAACTTTTACCCAATAAAGAAGTAGTTGGTAAAATCCAGACTGGACAAAATGTCTTGTAACCTTAATTCAAAGAAAAACTGAGCAGTATAGTTATGATTAAGTAACTATACGTTTCAAGGCACAGCTGCTGATCAATGGTACCTTCTCTTCTATGGGAGTATTTGGTATACCCCGTTGGGATGGAGACCGAGATGTCTTTTTTTACAGAAATATTTGTAGCTGTCGAGAAGGCCCTAAGAGGAAGTAGAACAGTGTGTGAAAGATCCAATTGAAACCAGAGATCAAGGGGATAGGAGAGTATGGAGCAGTAAAAAGTGAAAAAGAAAAATCAGTCAGAGGTCCATTCAGTCAAGAAAATGGTGAGCACTTAAGGAAGACTTGAAACTGAAGTTTTTGTTTCTGGAGTGCTTTGTGAGGAGGATCAAGTGCTGCTGTTGTGAGAATTGAAGGCCACGTGAGGCACAGGTTTGGCTGACTCTCTAGGGTAGAATTGGGAAAACTAGATAGAAAAGCCTGCATTCCTTCTAACCAGAAAAGCCTAGAGAAAAAGCTAAGATCAGTGAGTAGTAGTAATTACTGACAGGTCTGGTACATTGGTCATGAAATGATCACAGTTGTGAAAGTATATTGAAAATTTTATTAGTTTCTCTAGAAATAGCAAATATTTCTCTGGTCTAAAAAAACCCATTCCAGACTTCCTAACTTGAAGGTGGGCTAAGTTAAAGACAAAAATACTTTTCTTATGAAATATGGATAAAGGGTGATAATCAAGACTTTGAATAAATAGCTCTAATTTTCTTTAGATCACACCCTTTCTACTGTGACATTCTCCCCTCCCCCCAGTCATTCTGAAAGAAGGATATAGACATTGATTGTAGGAAGGAGGTCTCTTTTATTACTCCAGGAGATTGCTACAGGGGAGTGCTCTTGGAAGGAAATGAGTAGTGACTATTGTTTTGGAATATTAATCCCAAACTGCATTTTAATATATTAGTATCTTTTCTTTTTTCAAGATTTCTATAAACAATACCCGCAGTTTTCTTGGAGTAGAGGAACACAGGAGAGAGCATGAGGGAACTATGCCATTTTTGACACACAGGCTAGAAAAACTTAGATATTAGCATAAAGTTAATAATAAAATTGCTTATAGCAGACTTGTGCCTCAAACACAGGGTAAAATATTTTTTTCTTTAACAATAGCAAAGAAAGGATCATTGAGTTCACATTTTGTCAGAGAGAGATTACATCTCCTTTCTGTTTTTCTATCTTTGCATCTCTTGGTCTTTGCCTGTCTCTGTCTTTGTGGCCGTCTATCTGTCCCTCTCTGTATCTTTCTCTATCTCTGTCACTCCTTTAATTATAAGAACCAAGAGCTTATATTTTCATCATAAGAAGTCATTGTTTTCTGCACAAGATTAGTTATTTGATCAGAAATTTTGCCATGTGGTGTTTTATTGGCTCTATCATACCTCAGCATCACAAGATTTAGAGATGGAGGTATTTTACGGAGATCGTCTAATCCAACTACATTATTCTAAAATAAGGAATCTGAGGCCCAGAGAGGTTATAAGAGAGGTTAAAAAAATCATTCTGATCCTAAGGAGCAGAGCCATCATGCCCAGCTCTTTTTTCTAACTCCCCATCCAGGGCACCTGCTACAACACAGGCACCTCCCATTTATAGAGTACAGTTTCTGTAACTGATTCGATAATTGCATATATTTAACTATAGTTATTCTACTCACCCTCCTTATTTCTTTTCAGATTCTTTAGCTACAGTACTTATCTCTTACGCATCATTTTCTCTACTTTCAAAGTTGCTCTTAAGATATTTCAGTTGACTACAGTTTCTCATAAATTTAAAGACTGGAAATACCATAGGTAAATCCACAGCTACAGTGCCAAGTACTTATACCTAGGAAGGGGAGAGGACAGTGTACTTTTTACCTATGATGGCCCATAGATCCCTGTGATTTGGCTCTCTTTGGCTCCCCTGAATAAGGTGTCCTTCCTAGTTGTGCACAATAGTGCATATCTTTCCCCCAAAAGATTACCTCCTTATCCTAGATCAGTAGGGCTCCAGGATTAAAGGCTGGTCATAGTGACATGTATTTTTTTTTTCTTGAGTTGCTGCTTCATCTGGCATAGGGAGTGGTGGCGACTATAACTTGCTACTGTTAGCCGAAAGTGATGCGCCCACCTCTGTTGGCAATGGGTGGGCATAGGCATGTTACCCTGGGGTATCAGTGGCAAGTTATAGTCATTCACTGCCCTCCCCCCCACTGCTACTAGACATTCTGACGCAGCAACTCCAAATATACATGTTCCTGTGGCTAGCTTTTGATTCTCCTCAGTTAGATATTAGAGGAACTTCTTAGAGCACAGAATTCTTGCTCTTGTTAAAATAGATCTACTTGGGAAATTACTAAGTACCTTTTATTTTCTCACAAATAAGAACCACTCATTGCAATTGAGAACTCTCTTTGTGAATTCCTACATTTTGTGGCAAAGGACTCTCCAAAAGAGCTTTTATATGATAAATTAATGTCTGTCTTAGTAAATGAAGGAAAAAAGCAGTCATGGTGCTTAGATGTCAAAACAAACAAACTAACAATCACTATTAAATGATATTCTGTACAGCCCACTGAGGTATTCAGAAGTCTAGAGAAAATAGTGAGGGGATGGCTAGGTGGCACAGTGAATTGAGCACTGGCCTCATAGTCAGGAGGACATGAGTTCAAATTTGATCTCAGACACTTAACACTTACTAGCTGTGTTGACCTTGGGTAAGTCACTTAACCCCAATTGCCCTGACATCTCCTCTCCAAAAAGCAAAAAAATAAATAAACAGTGAAATTAAAAGGTCCTCTTAATCTCCATCCAAATTGGGATTGGTGGTAAGGCTTTCTTGATTTCCATTTTGGGATTATTGAACAAAGTGCTAGGTAGACAGTTTATGAGAATAATTTTGGGAAAAGGTGGCTACCTTCTCCGTTGGCTTGAGAGTAAAAGCAAAAAACAAGGGACAGTACTTCGAGAATATATGCCAAGTTATATGTGTGGTGAATGAAAATTCCAAGAGACAGAGGTCCAGGTAATGAAAAAAAAATTTAATAAGTAGGCCAGCCAATAATTAATAAAATGGTCAGTGATTCTCTCAGTAATCAAAGACTCTAAGAGGGTATCTGAAGCACCTCAAATTACGTGTACCTTCTGACGGGAACTCCCTTAACAAGTGAAACTCAGCTTGATTGGTGGACATTTATTGAGGAGGCAGGCTAAAAGCCTTCATCTTCTCCTGCTGGGAATGCAGCTTAATCTTGAGATTCAGCAGCCTTAAAGTATCTGGGTATGGGAAATCATTTCAATCTGGACCTCTCAGGCTAGTTTTCTCCTTCAGAAGTTTAGGATCGCCTAATCTCTAATGGAGGGGGTCAATGACAAAAAAATCTTTCCTCCTGGGAGAGAACTCACCCAGACTAGATCCTGTTTCTACTATAATAGAAGTCAGGTTTCCCATTTGGGTGGAGTGGTGCCCAACCTAGTTACCAAGCATATATGTACGTGCCTAGGGGGCTAGGAATAATCATATCACTCAGACTGACTGACTTTTTCAGGAGGGGGAAGGGGGTTCTTACCAAAAATAGAAGGAAAAGAATGGATCACACATTACCATTTATTAACATAATAGTATAGCATTAATGGCTCTCATATGGGGATAAATCTTCCCAGGGAATTCTGTCTGTTAAATTAACTGGCAAATTCCACAAGGATGGCAGTGGGTTTCTCTCTTAAGTGAGGGACCAAAGCCTCATAGATGTGTTCATGCCTCCTTTTCTGTCCTTTGGGATTTTACATGTGAAATACCAGTTCAGATTCTACAAGGGATGCTGTTGATATAAACTTTATATCCTCAAAGATTCTCACATGGAAATAATGAACAGCCTTGTGTGAGATGAAAGTGTTCAGAGTCTGAATCTAAGGTCAGAAAAGGTCTTTATTCTTTCTCATGAGAAAGGACTCTACCCCTGTTGCCCAACATGGCATCTGCAGGGAGAGAGCAACAGGTAGAAGCCAGTCCATGGTTATATGATCTTCCAATGCAGAAACCCAACCCCCGCAACTGGCCTTAACTCTTATTGGTAGGGGGGCTGTCACACAACCTAAGCGTGGGAATCTCTCTGAGACAAAGGACCCAGAAATATGTGGGTATCCAATGAAAGCAGTCTTAACCTTATTTGGCATATCTTCTGCTGAGTTGGCTCTGGGGGAGGGTCTCCATTGCTCTAAGCCCCAGATTGCTTGAAAGTCAGGTGACCTGACCTTAGACCTAGTGAATACTGAAGCCATTCTAGATTTGATTTTTCAGAATGGGGAAACTTCACTATAAATTATCCCTCACAGCCTTATGCCTAACTACGAATATACGTGTACATACATGTAGCAAGCAATACATTTACATTTCACAGAGTGAAGGAGGTTAGTGCTTGCAGTCATAAAATTCTAGGAAATAAAACCATAACCTTATTCACAAAATAAGAAGGGGGTCAGAGAAATCATAATTCACACAATAAAGAAAGAATCATGGCAGTCGTAGTTTAACAAGTGCAACAATATCTTCTGAGTTTTTTCTTGAAGAGCTGCTATTATCATTTCTTAGTAAAACTTTGAAGAGTAATCTATGTTACTTCACAACAATTGTTATTGTCCTCTCTAATTCCTCCCCCCCTCCCCATTCCTTAGTCCAATCACTGCCTCTGTGATTAGATAGTAAACCTGGGAGATTTACTTTTTTATTTAAAAAAAAAACAAAATCAACTTTCAAACACTTAAAGTGATTTCACTGCTTCCTAAGGCACAGGAATCATTGCAAGGTAGGTTTCAAGGATAAAAAGTAAATTGGAGAGTCCTTAACTTGAAAAGCTGTCCAGTTGAGATAGAATATAAATTCACTTGGAAACAGAGGAGAGCTCACTGACTACTTAATGGGAGTCTATATTTCTGTTTTTGTTGATTCCTTAGTTAAATTTTAGGAATTCAATAACATTGTTGCTTTATTTAGAAGTAACTAAAAAAAGAACTTTTTATAAGAATAAAGTGGATATTGTTGATCCATACTTCCTGTCCTTTCATTGTGTGTCTACCATAGGCTGAATGATCTCCTTTCACTTCTGTCTCCTGGTGTCCCCAGCTTCCTTCAAGTCCCACCTAAAATCTCACCTTCTACAAGAAGCCTTTCCCAATTCTCCTTAATTCTAGTGCCTTCTCTGTGTTGATTATTTCCAGTTTATCTCGGATATAGCTTATTTGTATATATCTGTGTACATTTTGCATTAGCCTGTGAGCTTCTTGGCAACAGGGTCTATTTTTTGCCTTTCTCTGAACTTAGCATACATGCTTGGCCACAGTAGGGGCTCAATAAATGTTTTTTGACTGACTGCTGGCTGTCTTGCGTCCTCTGTTCTTCTCCCTCTCTGCATATTCCATGATTTTTCTCATAAAGTTTGATACTTGAGGGCAGTGATGTTTGTTTTTTATTAATTTTTTTTTCCTATCTAAAGACTTTTGGTCCCATTTTCTACCACCAATGTACTCAGTGCCCTTGATCAAGTCACTTCAATTCTCTGGACATCATTTATTTCAAACGTAAAGCAAAAGGTTTGAATTAGATTATTTCTCTGGTCAATTTGATTGTAAATCCTCTAATTTTACCTCAAACTTAACAGAAGTAGGACCATTTGTCTTCCTGTTCTAATCTCTCTACCTCATGTCTGCAATATTAAGATGCTATTTTTGCTTCAAACATTCAGTGTTCTGCCTCACTGCCAGTCAGGTTCAGTGCTCAAAAAATAAAATGCTATTGGCTGACTGTCTGCTTCCAGCAATTGTTCCTGATCACCATTTCAGAAACAAATTAATTTCCCTTCTTTCCTTTGCCTTAGAAGTACATAAATCAGAATGAAGTAATGGAACAATAACTTCCTCCTTATCTTAGTCATTGACAGTTTCATGCAATTTGGTTCTTCTTATTTTAAGATGGAATCATTAAATGTATTAACATTCCAGTGTTAGCTGTAAGAGATCTTTGACATTATCTAGTTAAAGCCCCTCATTTTACAGCTAGCAACTTTGTAGCCAAGAGACTTGTCTAAATTCACACCACTAGTTGGTGGTTGAGCTGGGATTAGCACCAAAGGTGTCCTGACTCCTAGTTCTGTCTTCCATACTTATTTGGATGAAATTCTTCTATTAGGTATCTTCACAAATTGTTTTAAAAAATGCTTTTATACGACTGAAAGAATGGTCAGCAAGTGAATCAGAGCACTACGAGTTTCATAGACAGAGTATAAGCTCTGAGAGAAGGTAACCTTCTTAAAGGGAGGAATCTATATTCTTTTTTTTATATGGCCAGCACTTGGCACATAGTAGGTATTTATCTGTTTGTCGATTTATTGGTTGGTGAATGGTATATGTATCCATTACATTGTTGCAAAGACAAAAAGTTGTGCTGTATTACCAATTAGAATGACTAACCTGGTTTTTGTTTCCTTTTTAAAGGAAAATGGAAAAACTGGATGTCATAACAGAAAATACTCCTATCAAGGAAACTTGCTTACTTTCTAACTCACAAAATTGAAATGCTCATGTCCAGAAATGAGACTTT
>CM053580.1:175658376-175674910 GCA_028627135.1 Pseudochirops cupreus | reverse complement strand
AGGAAATTATGATTAGCTTCTGCACCCCCATCTGTTACCTAGACTTCCTACCAAGGACAAAGAACACATCCCTCTTTTGTTTGTAAAAGAAAAGATTTTTCATATTTATACTTCTAAATTAGCCCCACTAAAAGAGACAAAGAAGGACAGCAGGAGGAAAAAGATTAGAGGAAGGGGGAGAAAATAGTAATATAATTTTTTTTCAGAGCTGGTGTTTTGTTTATTTGTTTGTTCTCATTTATTTTTTCATCATGTACTTAAGAAGGCTCAACAAACATGATGATTTCAGCATACAACAAAGAATAAAAAGCTAGTATTGCATATGAAGCTAAACTTCTGTGACAGAAAATTTGTCTAATTTTAAGTATCTTGAATTTGTCTGGCAGTAACAATAATGTTCTGCTTCTCTGCATTCCCCTCCTTCTCCTTTACATTAAAAAAATTTTTATTTATTTACTTTTAGTTTAAAACATTTAATTCCATAATCCCTTTAGTTCCAAATCCCCCCCTTTGCCTGCCCCCACCTACCCCCCCATGATGGCATGCAATTCGATATAGATTCTACAAATACACTAAACATTAGTCAAGTTGTAAAGAAGAATTATAACCAATGGAATGAACAATAAGAAGGAAGAAAACAAAATGAAAAAGAGAGAGAGCACAAGTAATTTGCTTCAATCTACATTCAGACTCTGTAGTTCTTCCTCTGGATGTGCATAGCCCTCTCCATCATGAGTTCCTTGGAGTTCTCTTAAAACCTCGCATTGCTGAAAGAAGCCCAGTCTATCAAAATTAGTCATCACAGATACGATGTGTCTGTAATTTTGTACGAAGTTCTCCTGGTTCTGTTCTCATCACTCAGCGTCAGTTTATATAAGTCTCTCCAAGTTACTATGAAGTTCATCAGCTCCTCATTTCTTATAGCACAATAGTATTCCATTATATTCATATACCACAACTTGTTCAACCATTCCCCAGTTGATGGTGATCCCCTTGGTTTCCAATTCTTTGCCACCACAAAAAGAGCTGCTATAAATATTTTTGCACATATGGGTCCTTTTCTCACTTGTATGATCTCTTTTAGGATACAGCCCTAGAAGTGGGTCAGAGGGTATGCAATTATTTATAGCCCTTTGGACATAGTTCCAGATTGCTCTCCAGAATGGTTGGATCAGTTCACAACTCCACCAACAATGCATTCGTATTCCAATTTTTCTACATCCTCTTCAGCATTTATCATTTTCCTGTTTTGTCTTCTTAACCAATCTGACCATTGAGATGTGGTACCTCAGAGTTGTTTTGATTTACATTTCTTGAATCAATAGTGATTTAGAGCACTTTTTCATATGCTTATAGATATCTTTAATTTCTTCCTCTGAAAACTGCCTGTTCATATCCTTTGACCATTTATCAATTGGGGAATGACTTGTATTCTTAAAATTTGATTCAGTTCTCTGTATATTTTAGAAACCTTTATAAGAGACACTGGTTGTTAAAATTCCTTCCCAATTTTCCACTTCCCTCTTAATTTTGGTTACATTGGCTTTATTTGTACAAAAACTTTTCAGTTTAATGTAATCAACGTTATTCATTTTGTATTTCGTAATGCTCTCTATCTTGTTTTGTCATAAATTCTTCCCTTCTCCATAAATCTGACAGGTAAATTATTCCTTGCTTTCCCAGATTGCTTACAGTCTCAGGCTTTATATCTAGATTATGCACCCATTTAGACTTTATTTTGGTATATGGTGTAAGATATTGGTCTACGCCCAGTTTCTGCCTTATTATTTTCCAGTTTTCTCAGCAGTTTTTGTCAAATAGTGAGTTCCGAAAATAGTGATAATGTGGAAGCAAAAAATCTCAAAATAGAAGGTGCCTTCCCTGTTCGTCTTTTCAGAGATTTGGCTTTATCATTGGAATAGTTTATTTGTATGTAATGATTTGAAAATCTTCTAGGGAAGCTCCTTTCTGTTTGTGAATTTGCTTTTTAGAGCTGTTTCCCCTGACCATATCTGCCTTTACTGGTCTCTTTTCTGAACTCCTATCAGATATATAGATATATAGATATATATAGAGAGAGAGATAGATAGATATAGATATATATATACATATATATATTCTATACTACCAGGTTTATCAATTAATATGTCACTTCATTTCATTATTATTTCATTTGGGCCTTATTATAACTTGGGATTGTGTGGCAGTGTCAGACCAGCGAAGCCCATTTGGTGGATCTGCATAAGCCAGTGTGAGAGCAGGCCTGGGATTCCAAACATGGGTCTAAGCCTAGGACTAATCTCTTCTAAGGACATAAGAACATCATTCCTTAGGGTACTTTAAAGCTCAGACCACCTAGGAAATGATAGGTAGGGTGACATTAGTAAAGGTTCGAACCAAGTTTAATATTTGGAGTTTCTATCTAAGTATGGGAAAAAATTTGTTAAAGGTCTAAAATTTGTTTTAGAGCTTTAGACCTAAAAGGTCTACAATTTTATTTGTTAAAGTTCTAAAAGGCAATTTGTAGTAGTCCAGGTGAATGGTATAGGGGAAACAGTAGGCCTGCTAGTAGGGAAGTATTTGATGACAGATTTAGGGACACTGAGATGTAAAAACAGGAAACCAAAGTCCTGTTGGTGTGGAGGGAGGAATCTAAGAAATGAATTCAGTCATTGTATCACCAAGGCAATATTTACAGCACCAACAGTGACTATGAATATGCCAGCATAGTTCTGAATCACAAAATATAATTGACTCTCCATATAGAAGACAGAAGCAGAACATTTATTCAGACATCAGAAAGCCAAATCCCAACACCAGAAAACCAAACGCATCATAGTAACAAAGAAGATAATAAATATTATCACTGCAGGGAACAACACTATCCCAAAGCCTTCCCTCTACTTGGGCCTTCCCACAAACAAACACTCACAACACTAACTTTCTACTTGCCTGCATCCACTCTCTCTCTGCTCTAACTGCTCTGACTTATTTCCAGCTGCACCCCTACCTGCTCCTCCCTTTCAGCAAACTCATCTCACCACGGGCTCCAACAGACTACATTCAGCCTATTAAGGGACAGGGAAGATCTTCAAAATCTCATTACCATCACAGTCATTGAGGAGCCAGAGGACAGAAAATTGTTAATACCAAATGTAATATTAACAAACACTCTCCTTTAATCATCCTAGCAATGTCATGAATTCTAGTAATGCCCTTACATTCCATTCTTATCCTTAAGATAAATGTCCATTTATTAGGTTGAACTGAAACAAACTCTAAGTTTCACTCTGAGATTTTGCCTTGGAACCCAGCTTGGGCTGAATCTAAGCCTCTTCCATCTAATGCTCCCTTCCATTGGGATTCATGCCATGAAGGGTAAAACAGCCAGAATGAAGTATTTTTTCTTGTTTGGATTACTGAGGGTGACTGGGATCTCATGATCATGCATTGGTATCTTATACTACCTTCTCCCCCTCTTCTCCTAATGATATGAGAAGCTTTTTCGCGGGTCTTGGAGTTGGGAAACCCATTGTGCTTTGTACTTGCGACACATCTCCCAGGGTGGCAGGTTTGCTACCCTTTTATTTCAATTAAAGATGCTTTATTCCTCAATTCATGGCTTTGATTTCTTTCAGACTTGATACAAGGGCATAAGATAAAATACACATTGGTATAGATGGAGTACAAGGCAAAGAAGCTAGCTAGTAGGAAACTAGAATAAGAGAGAGGGAGCCAATTAAGAGGGCTCGGAACACAAAGCAGAGATTCAGAGAATACTTTTTTTTAAAACATGTGTTATTTTGTCGGAGTGGGCTCCCTTTACAAATATAAGTGGCAACTACTCTATGTCTTCATAGATACGACAAAAAACACTACTACACTTGCTATTTCTTTTTGAATTTACAATCTTTTATTTGTTCATTTTTAGTTTTCTACATTCATTTCCACAAGATTTTGGGTTACAAATTGTCTCCCCATCTTTCCCATAGCACCCACCTCAAAATAGTAAGCCTACTAGGTACCCCTTCCCACAATCTACTTTCTCTTATATCCTCCCCCATCCCCCTCTAACTTTCTAGCAAGATGGATTTCTATACCCAAATGCCTGTATATCTTATTTCCTAGTTGCAGGTAAAAAAACAATTTTTTTTTTTAACATTTGTTTTTAAAACTTTGATTTCCAGATTCCTTTCCTTTTTCCCTCCTCGCTCACCCTCACTGGGAAGATAAGCAATCCAGTATAGGTTGAACATGTATAGTTACAGAAAACCTTCCATAGTAGATATATAGTAAAAGACTAACTATATTTTCCACCATCCTATCCCACCCCTTCTTATTCTATTTTCTTTTTTGACCCTGTCCCTTTTCAAAAGTGTGTGCTTCTAACTACCCTGTCCCCCAATCATCCTTTTCTTCTCTCATCCCTTCTCTTATCCCCTTCTCCTCTACTTTCTTGTAGAATAAGATACCCAATTGAGTGTGTGTTATTCCATCCTTAAGCCAAATTCAATGAGAGTAAGGTTGACCCATTCCCTTTCACCTTGCTGTTCTTCCCCTCCATTGTAACAGTTTTTTCTTCCCTTATATGAGATAATTTACCCTATTCTACCTCTCCCTTTCTCCTTCTGTCATTATATTCCTCCCTCACCTGTTAATTTTATTTTTAGATATCATCACTTCCTGTTCAGCTGATCCTGTGCCCTCTGTCTATGTACACAAGTACACACATATACACACACTCACATATGTATTTATAAACACATACACCCTAATACACACACACACACACACACACATTCCCTTCAACTATCCTCATACTGAAAAAAGTCTCATGAGTTACAATTATAGTTTTTCCATGGAGGAAAGTAAATAGTTCAACTTTAATAAGTTCCTCATGATTTCTTTTTCTTCTTTACTATCTCATTCTTCTCTTGCTTCTTGTATTTGAAAGTCAAATTTCCTATTCAGCTCTGGTTTTTTCATCAAGAATACTTGAAAGTCCTCTATTTCATTGAATGACTATATTCTCCTCTGAAGCATTATACTCAGTTCTGCTGGGTAGGTGACTCTTGGTTTTAATCCTAGTATCTTTGACCTCTGGAATATCATATTCCAAACCCTTCAGTCCCTTAGTGTAGAGGCTGCTAGATCTTGTGTTATCCTGATTGTGTTAGCACAATACTCAAATTGTTTCTTCCTGACAGTTTTCAATATTTTCTCCTTGACCTGGGAACTCTGAAATTTGGCTATAATATTCCTAGGAGTTTTCTTTTTGCGATCTTTTTCAAGAGGTGATTGGTGAATTCTTTCAATTTCTATTTTGTCCTCTGGTTCTAGAATATCAGGGCAATTTTCCTTGAGAATTTCTTGAAGGGTGATTTCTAGGCTCTTTTTTTTTTATCATGGCTTTCAGATAGTCCAATAATTTTAAAATTATCTGTCCTGGATCTATTATCCAAGTTGGTGGTTTTTCCAGTGAGATATTTCACATTGGCTTTTATTTTTTCATTTGTTTGGATCTGTTTTATAACATCTTGATTTCTCATAAAGTCATTAGCTTCCATTTACTCCAATCTAATTTTGAAGGAATTATTCTCTTCAGTGAGTTTTTGAAATTTCTTTTCCATCTTGGCAATTAGGCTTTTTAAGGCATTCTTCTCTCCATTGGCTTTTTGGGACTCTTTTGCCATTTGAGTTAGTCTATTTTTTAAGGTGTTACTTCCTTCAGTATTTTTTGGGGTCTTCTTTAGCAGGCTGTTGACTTGCTCTTCATGATTTTCTTACATCATTCTCACTTCTCTTCCCAATTTTTCTTCTACTTCTCTTACTTGATTTTCAAGATTCTTCTTGAGCTCCTCCATGGCCAGTTCATATTTTTCTTGGAAGCTTTTTATGCAGGAGTTTTGACTTTGTTGACTTCTTCTGGTTCCATGTTTTGATCCTTTTTGTCCCCAAAAGAGGATTCTATGGTCTAATTGTGCTTCCTCTGCTTACTTATCTTGTCAGCCAACTATTTGACCTTTGGGCTCTTTTCCATGGTAGAACTTTGTTTCCAGAATAGAGAGAGCTTTGTTTCAAATCACCAGGGTTTTTGCAGAAGTTGCCAGAGGTCTGAGGAGGGTGCCCTCTGTATAGCCATCACAAGCTCTGGCACACTGGCATTTCTTACCCCAGGACCACCACCCAAGAGAGTGACCCAGATCCAAGCAGGTCAAAGCAAGAGCAATTACCCTTTGAATGGTGGCTTGGTCCCTCTAAGATCTGCAGACCATGAGCTCTGGAGACAGCCACACGGCAGCAGCTGCACCTGCTGCGCCTCTGCCGCCTCTTGCCCAAGGGGCACAGGCTTGACCGTTTTCTTTCATTACCCAGTTCCAACAGAGTTCCCTATTGACCTTTTACTTTGTCTTTGGTGTTAAATGGGTTGAGAAGTCTGGAAACTGCCATAGCTGCTGGTGATTCACTCTCCTGAACTCAGCTCTGGCCTGTCTGGGCTGCTGGTTGGTGCCACCCCTTGTCCAGGCCCATGTGGCTCACGTGCAGCTGCGCTTGGCTCTCATCTCAGTGCAATAGACCCTTTCTGTTGGCCTTCCGGGCTGCCTTCAATGGGAGATTTATTTCTCTCTGTCACTTTGTGGATTCTGTAGGTCTAAAATTTGTTTAGAGTCATATTTTACAGGTATTGGATGTAGTTGGTGCTGGAGCTCCCAGATGTTCTTGCTCCTACTCTGCCATCTTGACTCCGCACCTCCCCCCCCCCACTTACTATTTTTCTTGTGATGAGTTGTTCCACACTACTAGTTTGATCTTCTTTCTGACAACAGAGAATAGGTTTGTTCTGGGTCTATTTGATGACAAACAAAGTACATGCTAGGCTCACATTCAACAAATCATTAGGCTTTTCTCAAGTATCTTCTATATACTAGGCACTGTACTAAGGACTAGTGATAAAAATGCTAAAGTGAGATGGTCCTCATCCTCTAGAGACTGTCATTGTACTAGGCACATACAACACATGAGATAAAATTCTGTAGGACTCCTACTCTATTCAAATTAGTATTAATCAGTTTGATATTTTACATAAATCATATAGGGATAATTAGATATTATAGGTTCTTATAGTAGGCCTTTATAGTAGATCTCAAATTTTAATGTTCACTACTTGTTTACCAGTTATGAAACTCACTTGTACAACCACAAGAATGCTGACAAAGCTATCTCCATTCTGTTTTACTCAAATTGCATCTCCAAATCATCATGAATTGGATGCCTTGATTCTTTGGAAAGTCCCCCAACTTATTTTTGTAAATCTGGATCACCCTATCTTGCCCAAAATGAGCAGATGACCATCTTATGACCTTCTTACCACAACTTGGTCACCAGAGATGACTCTTGCCTTACCCATCTTAAATTGTGACCCTTAAGACCAAAGCCTATGAATCAATGAGATTCTGCATTTGGCCATGTTTATTTTGTATATTTGGATATCAAACCTTATAAAAGTAAAGTCCTGGGGACCAAGGACATCTCAGATTGTGAGGAAGATCTGAAGTCCACTTCATTAGAGGGGATCATGGACCCTTTGATCAAGTGCCATTGGCTCAGAGCTCTGCCTCAGTTTCTTTTATTGTAGGTTGAACAATTTTAAATTCCATACATGTTCACAGATAATTATTTGTTGGACAAGTGCAAAATACATCTACTACATTTGGGTGTAAGACACCAATAACTGGGAAAGTTAGAAAAGGCCTTTTGAGGGAGGTGGCCTTTAATCTTCAAAGGAGGAGATGGAGATGGATTGAGTATTCTCAAAGTCACAGAGAGGGGTGGATGCAATATCATAGATGGTGAATAATTAGTAGACCAAATTGACTGGACTTTAGAATACCTGATAGAAAGTATGATCCATCTGGAAAGAACTGTGGGAGCAAATTATGAAAAGAAGTTTGTACTTTACACTAAGGGAAATATGAAGCTGCTGAAGCTTCTTGGGTAAAAGTGTGATGTGGTCAGACCTTTAGGAATGCTACTTTGGCAGCTATATCATTGCACTGGAAGACAAATTAGGTTATTTTAATCGTTTTGGGAAGAGATGACAAAGAGCCTATATCACTATTGGAAGGTGAGATAAAAGGCAATGGATAGTCAAACTGCTTTCAGTTTGGTAGGAATTGTCAAAACTCATGCTCTAAAATAACTTTTGAAAACCCAGATTACTTCCATAGCATGATGAGATGTGAACTGAGGCTTTAGTGGACTTAAAGATGTTTATTTCAAAACACACCAATTAACAGGTATTGACTCTATAGTCTGACTGGTGAAGTGGATCCCAACTGAGATCAGGGTTCACAAATTGGACCCTGAGACTTTGAAAAAGAGCCTCCAGATGCTGATACAGTCAATGAACTCGTATTGGTTTGGATTTCATTATGTCTAATAACTGTGATAAATGCCAGTGGGGCATCCTTGCAAATTCAATCCAGGGAAATTCTCCATAAAGATGTGACCCAAGTAAAACAAATGTGTTGTATCTCCAGTGACCAATTTGTCCTGCCCCTAAGGGATGGAATAATAATTTTAACCACATGTCTGGATAACTTGACAGCAAAGGGAAAATGAGGCTTGTGATGGTAGTTTATTTAGGAGCACAATATTTGTCTGAAGTTGCAGCAGCAGGCTTTTGTTACATCTGAAAAATAAAGAAAAGAAAAAGATATTACTTTGGCTTCATTACAAAATATTATAGGCAAGCAGCAGATACTAATGAAAGATACAGTAATGGTTTGGTAAAAATGTGAGACCTTAATAAGGGAAATATGATATGAATGAAAATAAGTTCAACAATTACAATTGGGTCTACTTCACTCATATTAGTCATTCTTAAATTCAAGTTTGAGGACTTGCCTGTTTCTAAGAGAAAGTTTGATTGAATTGTGCAAAAGGCTGTGTTCTCTGTATACAGGACTCAATAATAACTTGGACTGAAATTTCAAGACGTTCAAATTCTAATTCTATCTCTGTGACTAATTTAGTTTCGTGCCATTGGGCAAGGCATTTAACCTTTCTGAATTTCAATTTACTCACCTATAAAAACAAAGGTTGGACTAGATGATGACGGGGGTTATTTTCACATTTAGCATTTTATGAACTTATCAGTAAATGTTTGTTGAATGACTCAAGTGAACGTTAAGGATTTTGAGGATGCTGTATAGAAGATTCTTGGTCAAGTTTGGATTGGTCTATATCGGTGGTATCAAACTCAAATAGTAACAGGGACTGCTAAACCATACATAATATCCCTGTGGGCCTCGTATTGACTTAGAAAACCACATGTTCACATTATTTATGTTATTTTGTATTTTAAATTTTATTTTGTTAAATATTTCTCAATGACATTTGAATCTGATTCAAGTCACGCTCAGAGGGTTGCAGGTTGTGTTTGACCCCAGTGGTCTACATGGCCTTCATGTTCTCTTCCAACTCAAATTATATGCTTACATGATTATGATATTTTTAATATATATAAGAGTTATGTATATTTGGTTACTTGTATTTTGTTTATATTTACAATTACAATATTTTGTTGCCCACTTCAGAAGTGACAGTTTCCAAGAAAGAGATTGTACGTTAACAAATAGAAAATAAGTATAAATTGTTATGGCTTTTTTTCTTTTCAACCCAGAATCTTGATAAGAAGCAAAATTATTTTGCTTTGAGACTCTCTTCCATTTTGAAGCAGAAAAGTTTGAAACTCAAGTTAACAAAAAGGAGGAAAAGTATGTCTGTTGGGCAGGAGAATCAGACTCTTTTGGTGATGGGGACAGCCAAGAAATTCCTGATGTATCAGTCAATTAATGTTTAGTTAAGGAAGATGTGCTCTTTTTAGTAAGACATCTCTCCCCTTCCCCTCCCTCTATGCCCTGCCCACTCCCCCAATTCCTCCAGACTATGAGGAATGCAACAAGGTATAATACTACTCTGGAGTTAACTCCATTTGGAGTTGGGTGTTTATAGTATTCCTGGTGGGAGAGGATACAGAAGAATTCCAGCAGGGTACTGGAACACAGCTAAGAGAAAAATGGATATGTAGCCAGAAAGCTCCTTAGAGGAGGCTTTCTTTTTTCTGTCATTAAATACAAGCTAGACAGAACCAAGACGGCAGAATAAAAGCCAAGCCTTGCTTGATCTCTCCCCCAGCTTCCTCCAAATACCTTTAAAAAATGACTCTAAATACATTCTAGAGCAGCAGGAGCCACAAAATGACAGAGTGAAACAAATTTTCAGCCAAGACAACCTGGAACAGTGGACAGGAAAGGTCTACTGCACCATGCTGGGAGAGGAGCACAGTACAGTGCAAAACGTGCTAGCACAGACCAGGCCCCAGCAAACTGGAGCAGGCCTCAGGAGACTAAATCACTGGCAACTGTGGTAGTTTCTGGAATTCTCAACCCCAAAACACCGAAGACAACTTAGAAGGTCAGTAGGAAAGGTCTGTTGACCTGGGTGTAATGGTAATGGTAATTTGAAGATCTTCCCTGTCCCTTAATAAGCCTAAGTGAATTTGAGAACCTTCCCTGATTTGAAAATATACTCTGCCCCCTAATGGGCTACATGTGGTCACATAGAGCTTGTGGTGGGAGGAGTTTCCTGAAGTTTGCCCTCAGGAGAAAAGCTTGCTTAGGGGAGGCTTGTTTTTCAAAAAGGCCCACACCCTGTTATTTTGGTTTTTTTTTCTTCCAACCCTTGAACTCCAAATTTTCTCTCCCTCCTTCTCCTCCTCCCTACCCCTAATGGCAGCATGCAATCAAATACAGGATCTATAAATATGTTCACAATAAACATTAGTCAAGTTGCAAAGAAGGATAATAACCAGTGAGGTGAACAATGAGAAAGAAAAAAACAAGACAAAATAAAACAGAAAAAAAAGAGCAAGTAGTTTGCTACAATCTGCATTCAGACTCTGTAGTTCTTTCCCTGGATGAGGATATTCCTTTCCATCATGAGTCTTTTGGAGTTATCTTATAAGCTTGCATTGCTGAGAGGAGCCCAGTCTATCCAAGTTAGTTATCACACATATGTTGTGTCTATATTTGTATACAAAGTCCTACTGGTTCTGCTCTCCTCACTCAGGATCAATTTATATAAGTCTCTCCAGGTTATTATGAAGTCCATCTATTCCTCATTTCTTACAGCACAGCAGTATTCCATTGCATTCATATACTACAACTCGTTCAGCCATTCCCCAGTTGATAGTCATCACCTTGATTTCCAATTCTTTGCCACCACAAAAAGAGCTGCTATAAATATTTTTTGTACAAGCAGGTCCTGTTCTCGCTTGTTTGATCCATTTGGGATACAGCTCTAGAAGTGGTATTGCTGGGTCAAAGGATATGCAATTATTTATAGCACTTTGGGCATAGTTCCAGATTGCTCTCCAGAATGGTTGGATAAGTTCACAACTCTACCAACAATACATTAGTGTTCCAATTTTTCTACATCCTCTCTAGCATTTGTCATTTTCCTGTTTTGTCACCTTAGCCAATCTGACCATTGAGATGTGATACCTCAAAGTTGTTTTGATTTGCATTTCTCAAATTAATAGTGATTTAGAGCATTTTTTCAAATGCTTATAGATATCTTTAATTTGACCATTTATCAATTGGGGAATGACTTATATTCTTAAAATTTGACCCAATTCTTGGTATATTTTAGAAATGAAGACCTTATCAGAGACACTTGTAAAAATTCTTTCCCAGTTTTCCACTTCCCTTCTAATCTTGGTTACATTAACTTAATTTATACAAAAACTTTTCAATTTAATGTAATCACCATTGTCCATTTTGCATTTTGTAATGCTCTCTATCTCTTGTTTGATCATAAATTTCTCCCTTCTTCATAGATCTGACAGGTAAACTATTCCAAGCCCTCTCAGATTACTTACAGTCTCAGGCTTTATATCTAGATTGTGCACCCATTTAGATTTTGTTTTGGCATATGGTGAAAGAAATTGGTTTATGCCTAGTTTCTGCCATATTGTTTTCCAGTTTTCCCAGCAGTGTTTGTCAAATAGTGAGGTCTTATCCCAGAAGCTAGGGTCTTTGGGTTGTCAACAGTAGATTACTATAGTCATTGACTGCTGTGTCTTGTGTACCTAATCTATTTCACCGATCCCCGACTCTGTTCCTCAGCCAGTAACAAGTAGTTTTGATGACTGCTGCTTTATAATACAGTTTAAAATCTGGTATGGTTAGGTCACCTTCCCCAGCATTTCTTTTCATTAAATCCCTTGTTATTCTGGACCTTTTGTTCTTCCAGAAGAATTTTGTTACTATTTTTTCTAGCTCTATAAAGTAACTTTCTGGTAGATTTGTTGGTATGGCAGTAAATAGGTAAATTGATTTAGGTAAAATTGTCATTTTTATTATATTAGCTCAACCCAGCCACAAGCAACTGACGTTTTCCCAATTATTTAGATCTGACTTTATTTGTGTGAAAAGTATTTCATAATTGTGTTCATATAGTTCCTGGTTTGGCAGGTAGATTCCCAAATATTTTATAGTGTCTATAGTAACTTTTAATGGAATTTCTCTTTCTATTTCTTGCTGTTGGACTTTGTTAGAAATGTATAAGAATGTCAAGGATTTATGTGGATTTATTTTATTTCTTGCAACTAAACTAAATTTATTTATTATCTCAAGTAATTTTTTAATTGATTCTCTAGGATTCTCCAAATATATCATCATATCATCTGCAAAGAGTGATAGCTTATTCTCTTCTTTATCTAACTCGATTCCTTCGATTTCTTTTTCTTCTCTTATTGCTACAGCTAATATTTTTAGTACCAAATTATATAAGAGGGGTGATAGTGGATATCCTTGTTTCACCCCCAATCATATTGGAAATGCTTCTAGCTTATCCTGATTACATATAATTCTTTCTGATGGTTTTAGATAGATGCTACTTACTATTTTAAGGGAGACTCCATTTATTCCTATATTTTCTAGTGTTTTTAATAGAAATGGGTGTTGTATTTTGTCAAAATCTTTTTCTGCATCGATTAAGATAATCATATGGTTTCTACTACTTTTGTTGTTGATATGATTGATTATACAAATAGTTTTCCTAATATTGAACCATCCTTGCATTCTTGGAATAAATCCTACCTTATCAAAGTGTATTATTCTCATGATATGTTGCTATAGTCTTTTTTGCTAATATTTTATTTAGAATTTTTGCATGTATATTCTTGAGGGAAAATGGTCTACAGTTTTCTTTCTCTGTTTTGGCTCCTCCCAATTTAGGTATCAGTACCATATTTGTGTCATAAAAAGAATTTGGTAGGATTGCTTCTTCTCCAATTTTCCAAAATAGTTTTCAAAGTATTGGAATGAATTGTTCTTTAAACATTTGATTGAATTTGCTTGTAAAACCATCTGGCCCTGGAGATTTTTTCCTAGGTAGTTCATTGATGACTTTTCAATTTCTTTTTCTGAGATGGGGTTATTTAAGTGTTCTACTATTTCCTCTTCAGTTAATCTGGGCAATTTATATTTTTTGTAAATATTCATCTATTTCACTAAGATTATCAAATTTATGAGCATACAATTGGGCAAAATAATTCCTAATTATTGTTTTAATTTCCTCTTCTTTGGAGGTTGATTCACCCTTTTCATTTTTGATAACTTGAAATTTGGTTTTCTTCTTTCTTTTTTTTATCATATTGACTTGGGGTCTGTCAATTTTATTGGTTTTTTCATAAAACCAGCTCTTAGTTGTATTTATTAGTTCAATAGTTTTCTTAATTTCAACTTTATCAATTTCTCCTTTGGTTTTTAGTATTTATAATTTAGTATTTAATTGGGGATTTAAAATTTGTTCTTTTTCTAGCTTTTTTCAGTTTCACACCCAATTTATTAATCTCCATTTTCTCTATTTTATTCATGTGTGCATTCAGAGATATACAATTTCCCCTAAGAACTGCTTTAGCTGCATCCCACAAGTTTTGGTATGTTGTCTCATTGTTGTCATTCTTTTAAATGAAATTACTGATTGTTTCTATGATTTCTTGTTTGACCCACTCATTCTTTAGGATTAAATTATTTCGTTTCCAATTAGTTTTTAGTCTATCTTTCCAAGGCCCTTTATCACATATAATTTTTATTGCCTCATGGTCTGGATGCATTTAGTATTTCTGCCTTTTTGCACTGGATTTAAGGTTTTTATGCCCTAGTACACAGTTTATTTTTGTGTATGTGCCATGTATTACTGAGAAGAAAGTATATTCCTTCTTATTCCCATTCAGTTTTCTCCAGAAGTCTATCATATCTACCTTCTCTAACATTCTGTTCACCTCCTTAACTTCTTTCTTGTTTATTTTGAGGTTAAATTTATCAAGTAAAGAGTGGGGGAGATTGAGGTCCTCCACTAGTATAGGTTTGTTATCTATTTCTTCCTCTAACTCCCTTAACTTCTGCTCTAGGAATTTGGATGCTGTACTGCTTAGTGCATATATGTTTAGTAATGATATTGCTTCATTGTCAATGGTGCCTTTTAGCAGGATATAGTTTCCTTCCTTATCTATTTTTGCTTTTGCTTTATCTGAGATAAGGATTGCTACCCCTGCTTTTTTTTACTTTAGCTGAAGCATATGTTCTATTCCAGCCTTTTACCTTCACTCTATATGTATCCCCCTGTTTCAAATGTGTTTCTTATAGACAACATATTGTAGGATTATGGTTTTTAATCTGTTCTATTTTATGGAGGAATTCATCCCATTCACATTCACAGTTATGATCATTATCTATGCCTTTCCCTCCATTCTATTCCCTCCCCTGTTTATGTTTTTATTTCTCCCTTCTCCCTTCATCTCCTTAAGTTTTCCTTTTGACCACCACCTCCCTCAGTATTCTCTCACTATCAACCACCCTACCTTTTCCTACTCTTCCCCCTTACTACTTCTTCCCTCCCTTCGAACAGTTTTCCTCCTTTCTCTCCTCTTTCCCCTCTTAGTGCCTGTAGGGCACAATAGATTTTTATACTTAACAAGGTATGTTATTCCCTCCTTAAATCAAAACCTATGAGAGTATTTCCTCTCCCTCCCTTCTTTCCTTCAATTATAATAGGTTTTTGTGTCTTTTCATGTTAGAATCATATACTTAACTGATTATGTTATTCTCTCCTTGAACTAAAACCAATGAGAGTAAAGCTCATAAAATGTTCATCTCCTCTCTTCTTTTCTTCTACTATAGTATGTTTTTATACCTCTTTTTGTGGCATAATTTACCCTTTTCTGCCTCCTTGTTTCGTTTTCTCTCATTATAGTTCCTTTGTTCTCCTTAATAGGGTGTGTTTTTTTTTTAATCATCATTTTGGTTAGTTTTTACCCACACCCTCTATCTATGTCACAATAATTATACAATTCTCAATATTGACGGCTATCAGCTTCCCATATAGGGATTTAAATAGGTTGCTCTTATTGAATAACAAGTTATGTGTGTGTGTGTGTGTGTGTGTGTGTGTGTGTGTGTACGTGTGTGGTGGGGTTCTTTCCCTCCTTCCCTTTTTATGTCTCTCTTGAGTCTTGTGTTTGGAGATTGAATTTTCCACTGAGCTCTGTTTTTTTCATCAGGAAGGTCTGAAAGTCCCTTATTTCATTGAATGACCATCTCCTTGCCTGAAAGATTATGCTCAGTTTTGCTGGATAGTTGATCCTTAGCTGTAGTCTGAATTATTTTGCCTTACAAAATATCATATTCCAATCCCTCTGATCTTTTAATGTCGAAGCTTCTAGTTTCTGGGAAATCCTGACTGTTGTTCCACAATATTTAAATTGTTTTTTTCTTGCTGCCTACAGTATTTTCTCCTTGATCTGATAGTTCTGGAATTTGGCTACAAGAGTTCCTGAAGTTTTCAATTTGGGATCTCTTTCAGAAGGTGTCCAGTGGATTCTTTCTATAATTATTTTATCCTCTTGTTCTAGGACCTCAGGGCAATTTTCCTTGATGATTTCTTGGAAATGTTGTCCAGGCTCTTTTTTTCATCATAGCTTTCTAGTCAACCAATGATTCTTAGATTATCTCTCCTGGGTCTGTTTCCCAGGTCAGTTGTTTTTCCAATGAGATATTTTACATTTTCTTCTAATTTTTCCTTCTTTAGGTTTTGTTTGACTGATTCTTGATGCCTGATAGAGTCATTAGCTTCAAATTGACTGATTTTCCAACTTTTAGTGAATTATTTTCCTTGATTAATTTTTGAAGTTCCTTTTCCAAATGTTCAGATTTCGTTTTTCGGGAGTTCTTTTCTCCAGTAGATTTTTTCCCCTCTTTTTAAATTTCACAAATTTTCCTTTTTAGGGAACTATATTCTTCAGTAAAATTTTTTTCTATTTTGGCAAGTATAATTTTAAAATAATTAGTCAGTTTATCTTCTACCTCCCTAATCTGGATTGTAAAATCCTTTTTGAGCTCTTCCAAGAATGCTTTCTGGGCTTGAGATCAGTTCATATTCCATGTTGAGATTTCAGAGTTGGGTA
>CM053580.1:175623079-175657876 GCA_028627135.1 Pseudochirops cupreus | reverse complement strand
AGAGGGAAGGGAGAAAATTTGAAACTCAAGGGACTGTGGCACTGAATGTTGTAAACTAAAAGTAAATTTTAAAATTAATTAAAAAAAATAAAGAAGAGTTTGACCTCTTCACCATATTTAGAGAATGAAGTAAGGAGAATATAGATCCAAAATTTAGCATAAGCTCCTCCATGTGGGAAGCTGCCCTCTATTTCATGCCAGCATGCAAATATTTAGTCAGGTTGTTTTGTAATTTCTTTTAAACAATTAAAAATATATTTATTTTACTTTTAATTTATGGAATAAAACAAGAATTTCCAAGTATAATTTTTTTTAAAAAAAGATGATTGCAAATAAAACTGTAACTCTATTATGTACAACTTGTTATTCCTTTTAAATATATAATAAAGTTATATCAATTTATTTTTTCCCTTGGCACCTCTCCCTCCCCCATGCCTACCACTAGACACAAATATACATATACATACATTTATGTAATATGTAATGTACATGTATGTAATGTAATGTAATATGTAATATACATTATATAATATATAAAATAATTCTATATATACTACTATTCATCAATCCTTTCCCTGGATGCAGACAGCAGCTTCCCATGTCCTTTTTAGTTAATTTGGCTATTCATAAAAGTCAAAATTACTTAGGCACTCATAGTTGTTTTTAAAAACAATATTGATATTACTGTATATAACATTTTCTTGCTTTTGCCTATTTCACTCTTCATTATTTCATGCCAGTCTCTCCATGTTTTTTCTAAGATCATCAAGCTCCTCATTTCTTATAGCATAGTAATATTCCATCACAACCATATACTACAACTTATTCAGCCATTCCACAAGTGATAGACATCCCTCTAGTGCTTTGCCACCACAAACAGAGCTTCTATGTATATTTTAGAACATATAGCTTCTTTTCCTTTTTCCCTAATCATCTTTAGAAATCAACCTAGTAGTGATATATGAAATGATTTTAACCACGAGACTCCTCTTCCCCCACAAATCTTCCTTCTCCCAATCCCCTCATAGTCCTACTGGTGACATATGCCTACCAACTTATTTATTTGCCAGCATAAGCAGCCAGAGTACTAAAGCTTTTGAAATGTTTAAAAGAGAAAGACAACACTTTCTTCAACTGCAGTTGGTGAATAAGATCTGATCAACTTATCCACTGTAGAGGATCACAGGCCAGTGGGACTCTGACCCTGACAGCTGAACAAAACTTCTCAGGCGTTTGGCCTGCTGATGGGCCTGGATCAGTTCCCCATCCCACAGGAAAGAGCTCAAAAACACAGGTGTGAGGATTAGGTCCTTGAGATAAGTCTGCCATTTATGCCTAGGGCTTGGGAACAGAGAAGTGTGTAATTTGCTCAGGGGAAGACAACTAGGGAAGAGGATTATAGCTCTATAAAGCTTGTGCCTGGAAGAATAAACATTGGCTCTTTACTTTCACCATTCCAAGAGTCCCGTCTCTTTTTTATATACCCATTAGCAACATCTGAGTATGTGATTCTTTCTCAGTCTTGCTTCAGGATAGCAGGGCTCCCCATAACTGGCTCCTCACAATCTACCTATCTTATAGTGGTCCATTTTAGCCGTAGCATGATTTTGGAACAAACTGAATCATTTAATTTCTGTCATCAAAACCTCTTTCATTGTGGAATTGGAGTAATTGATTTGAAATATCAGAACTTTTTTTTAAGTTTACAAATACTTTAACTTAGGGAAAAACTTTTTGTGTGTCTTTAAGACTTTCTAAAACTTCACTTTAAAACATCAGCAAGAACTTCACAAACACTATTTTCCCACTTAAAATATTGGGCATATTATAACTCATAAAAAATGTCAGGTAAATATTTGCATTGTCTTAGGCTTAGGAACATGGTTAGAAGTCCTTGCTCTAAAGATAAATGATTTACTGTGGGCCTCTGTTATCCATAATAGATGTCTACATAGATTAGATTCACGTGCTCCATAAGCTATTAGAAAATGGACCAATATTTAAACTTTCCTCTTTCTTTGGAAAGATCTCAGTCAAAGACTGAAGGAAATAATTAATTTACATACATATATATCACCTCACAAACTTATAACAAAATAGTAGATTATATTACTATCTATATGAACAATACATTATGTATTTAGTGATTCATACAGTACTTTTAACACTTGTGAAATTTCACTAGTTGGTGGCAGTTTCACCTACATATTAATGGAAGATTAAATTCCATCAAAAAAAAGGAAAGCTTATGAAATTTACTAACTTTCCTCTAAACTCCTATTTTATTTTGTTTTCACTTTTCTTTCATCTTTTCAACAGTGCTTAAGGATTTGGAAGATGTTGATTAAAGCATTTTCTCTGATTAATTATATTTTGACTTTCAATGTTTTTTTTTTCATTTTAAAACCAAGTATACACACATTGTCTGGATTATATGAGCATCTGCTCTTCTCAGTGCCTGCAAATATTTATATAAGTCTTACTCTAGTTCTTTTCACTTGAAGATTTTACTACTTAGCTAGCCCTGATTGCATCTCTTTGCTAAATCATCTTCAGGATATGGAAACACAATTAAGTAAAACTAACACTGCACATTTCAGAAATACTTTTGTGCATTGTCACATAATTGATATATTTAGATTTCCAATAAGCTTCATTCAGATACATTTTTACATCATGGGGTTTCAGTTACCTCTGATTAATAGTAATGTAAAATTTTAAAAATTACTCTGCATTTAAAGATCATCATTCCCCTTTCCCTCCTTCCCTTCCTCCAAACTAAGAAAAATACTCTGGGCATAAAGGCAATAAGATGATTATAACTGAAAGGTCAGTTAAATGATAGAAGCGGAGAATGTGAAAATCTCCTTTATATGCATCACTTTTAATGTTCTTAGTCTTTGTTCTTCCTTCTCTCCTTATCTGTGGAGCAGAATGCTCAAAAACTGTGACTCTCCACACAGATGGAAGTAAGGGAGTAATTTATGCAAGAGATTGTTATCCACCTGGGTTTCCTTAACTCATTAAGAACTGCAAAGGAAAGATTCCAAACCCCAAAACTTATCTTTTATTCAATGTTTTGATACTGAGCTAGAGACATGTATTTGACTTCATTTTACAAATTGTCCTTTGACCATTTATTTTACATAAAGGAGTGTTTTTTTTTCTCATAGTGGATTTCTGAGCTGTAGAATTTCTGTTCTTACAGCTTTATGCAATTATGTTCAAAGGGGTTTGAATTAAAATGGAACAGATGTATCCATCTTTAATTATGGTGTAACAAATTGTGTTACTCTAAGGCTTTTATTAAGTGAAACACTCATCTTTATGTAATAATGCGTCAGACAATTTCAAAATTATTTCAACAAACACAATATATTGCCTATACCACTTCATCTTCAAAAGAATAGAAAGCTCATAGGATTAAGAGATTTCCTTTTGTTAATCATTGAAATAGAAATAGGAATATGCATGATTCTGTGTCTGAGCTAAATCAAAACGATGGTTAGAAGCATATTATGGGTCTCAGCAGTGCCCTTGTGGCATGTGTACCATGCTACTTTGGCAAGACATAGTAATCTCCAAAGAGGATTCAGTGCTGTGTGATTTGGGCTATTCTGACCTACCTGAGTCTAGTTGAGAAGATACCTTAGTTTCCTTTCTATTAACTTCGGTATAACCACTCCCAGGACCTCTCTGGCTATTCAATGACTAGGAAATTTGACCTCATTTCAAAATCAGAACAGCATAATCTTTGCTAAACTACACTATCAGACACTTAGGTGACAGCACAAAAGAAACAAAGACACTTGCATTTTTCCTTCCCAATTATACCAGATCTACCCTTGGTTCCATTATCCTAATGAACCTTTGTTAAAACTGTAGTGTCATCTTTGATCCTATAGCCACCTCCCATATCCAGCCTGTCATCAAATGCTGACATTTTCCCCCTTTGATGTATCTTTTGGAATCATCTTTTCCCAATCCAATAAGCATTGATTAAACACCCACTGTGTGCAAGGGACTGTGCTAAAAGCTAGATATAAAAAAACAAAACAAAACAATACCCTCCACCAAGTCCCAACCCTCAAGGTCGTATAATTAACAGCAACAACAATAATAAAAGAAATAATGATCTATGTAGCACTTTAAGGTTTGAAAAGTGCTTTATAAACATCTCATTTTATCCTCACAATTCCGGGATATATTTTACAGATGAGGAAACTGGGGCAGACAGATTTTAAGTGACATCCCCAGGGTCACACAGATTGGGCTTTGAATTCAGGTCTTCCTTTTCCTAGGTCCAGCACTCTATCCTTAACTGACTCTATTCTAACTCTGTTGTTGTTGTTGTTCAGTTATTTCAGTCATGTTCGACTCCTTGTGATACCATTTGGGGTTGCCTTGGCAAAGATACTGAAGTGGTTTACCATTTCCTTTGACTGCTTGTTTTACAGGTGAGGAAACTGAGGCACAAAGGCTTAAGTGAATTTCCAAGAGTCACACAGCTAGTAAGTATCTGAGGCCAGATTTGAACTCAGGATAAACTCCTGACTCCAATCCCAATACTATTTTCACAGTGTCACCTAGCTGTACCCAATTCCAACTCTATCCTGATTCTCTATTCTAATTTATATGGATTATTTGTGATCAACCTATGGTAGAACCTTCCAATAGCTTATGTTGGTCTGATCAACTACAGTCAGACGCATTGTACACACGTTTTGGTCCTCTTTGAGTACAAACGACAAAAGCCAACCAACCAGTTTCAGGTCACAGTTCCAGGGCAGAGAAAAGGGGTTTCTGTTGAGAGGGAGCAAGGGCTCTAATTCTACATTCTCTTCCATTTCTTTACTCCTACTATATCCTGTATCAGTACCTTGATTAGTTTCCTTGCCTCTACTCCTTTTCTTTTAATTTATTCTTTAATTAACCAATTACTTAGTCAATAAGCATGTATCAAATGCTTACCTCATGTCAGGTCCGTTGCTAAGTATTAGAGATACAAAGAAAAAAGCAAAAATAGTCCCTTCCCTGAAGGAGTTTAAAGTCTAATGTGGGAGACAATATATGTATAAATAGGTAACCCCAAGATACATACTAAATAAAGTAGAAATTAACTACAGAGAGGAAAACACCAGCCTCTTAGAGAAGGTGTTTGAGTTGAGTCTTGTGGGAAGCCAGAGATTCAAACATGGAAAGGTGAAAGTGAGAGCATTCCAAGTGAGGGGGACAGCAATGCAAAGACATGGAGGCAGACCTTCATGTGTGAGGAATAGCAATTAGACCAGCATGACTAGATTGTAGAGTGCATGGAGGGGACCAATATGTAGGAAAATTGGACAGGTAGGATGGGGACAGGTTGTGAAGAATTTTCAATGTCACATAAATGTGTTTATGTTTGATTCTAAAAGCAATAAGGAAACAATGGAGTTTATTGAATATGCATATGTGTTATGGGGATTAGGGGGTGCCATAGTTCTACATTTTATGAAAATTCATTTTTTAAGATGTATGGAGCAGGGATTGGAATAGGGAGAGATTTGAGGCAGAGAGACCATTTAGAAAGATGAAATATGATGGTCTTAACTACATAGAAACTATATAAAGAGAGGGGGTTGTATGTGAATTATATTATGGAGATGTGAACAACATGTGACAAATGATTAACTATATAGGATGAGTGTGAGGGAGGAATAAAATATGATACCAAATTTGTGAAAGTGGGTGACTAGAAGTCTGGTGGTACCTTCAATGGTAATCAAGAAGTTTGGAAATGGGAGTGGGCTTAGGGGAAATGACAATAAATCCTGCTTAGTATGTTGAGTTTGAGATGTTGATGAGACATAGAATTTGAAATGTCTGCTAGATAACTGGGTGATGTGGGACCATGACTCAGAACAGATACTTGGTCTGGATAGATAGATAGATAGATCAATCGATCTGGGAATCATCAGCATAATTGAACCTGATGAGATCAGAAAATGAGACAGCATAGACAGAAAGGAGAAAAGGGCCCTGAACCAAGACATGGGTGATACCCGCAGGTAGTAGGAAGGACATGAATGAAGATCCAGCAAGGGTGAGTTAGAAAGAACAGTCAAGCAGGAAGGAGAAGGACCAATTGAGAGCAGTGTCAAAAAAGCCTTGAAAAGAGAGAATAGTCAGGAGTAAAAGGTAATCAATAAAGTCAAATGCTACAGAGAAGTCAAGAAGGATGAAGGTTGAGAAGAGGCCTGCACCTTTGTCACTTAAGGAGACTATTAGTGTGGTAGGAGCAATAGGTGTTATGTAGCATGACTAGTTTTTCCTTAAAAGATATTGAAATAATCCTTGAGATTTGATTGACTTGGGGGATAAAGGATTGAGTCATAGATTTAGCTTCTTGATGGCCAAAGTACAAGCAAGAGCCAGCACACGAGGAGGCAATAGCTGTTCTTCCTAAGAATTTACTGTGTAGGCTTACTGATGCACAAACAAGATGGCCAATCAGAGGCAGGAAACATCACCCAAATGAAACAATTCTGTATACTTGCTGAATATCCTTTTCAAGCAAGAGGTAAGTAAACCTTCATTGAGAAATGTCATAAAGTCTATAAGCTTTTAATTTTATTCTAATTCTCAATCTGAATTACTAGGCTGACATGAATTAGTCTTGGCTTCAAAATAATCGATAACTTTGAAAAGAATTGTTTCAGGTGAATAATGAGTTTGATGCTAGATTGGAGATGGTTTAGAAGAGAGTGTGAGAAGAGAAGCTATGGCTACCTAGTGTAGACATTTTTCTAGGAGTTAACTGAGAAGAGGAGAGATACAGGATTATGGATAGCAGGCATGGTAAATTCTAATGAGGAGGGGTTTTTTTCCCCTCAAGATGGGAAGGGTTTGGATATGTTTGTAGGCAGCAAAGTATCAACCAGAAATTAGGGGAAGATTGAAGATTAGAGAGAAAGTGGGGATGATAGTGGGTGGAATCTGGTGGAGAAGCTGAGAGGAGTGGATCAAGGGGATGACCTTAGAATACAGAAAGTAATCCAAGACTGGGATTTAACAAGATGTGATTAGTGCTAAGATAAGTGAGTTAAGAGACTCAGGGGGAGAAGATAGTACAGATTTGAAGTGAATTGATGTTGAGAAGGAAGGAGAATAGATCCACTTCAGGGCAGGGCCTGGGAAAGGCCTGAGGGATGTAGAATTTGGAAATCAATGAGGAAAAAGAACAGGGTAATGGGTCTCAAGAAGTAGGGAAAGATGGAATAATGAAAAATTGGATAAAGGAATTTTGAAGTACAAGAGTATAACCATCCCTACATGTAACTGAGGTGGAGTAGAAGAATAGGTCATGGGATTTGACTGAAGAACTGTAAAATTAGGATATTTGAGGAAACATCAGTGTATGTTATTGCTTAGTATGAGGGCAGGTAATACTGCTGCCAGAACAACAGTCTGATAGCAATACATTCATCTTATTACTTAATTTCTCAAGAAACCTTCAATGGTATTCTGCTGCCCATAGGACCATGTCTTCTGTTAATTTTTAAGGGTCATTTAAAATATGCTCTCTATCTAACTCTCATCCCTAAGTAATGATGATGATGATGACAACATCTGTTACTTACATAGTGCTTTTCAAATAATTTTCTTACTTAATCCTTCCAATAACCCTGTAAGGTAGGTGCTATTATTAACTTCATTATGTAGCTGAACTGAAACTGAGAGGCTTAGTGACTTGACTAGAGCCATGCAACTAGTAAGAGTATGGATTCAGGTTTTCCTAACTCCAAATCTGTTGCTCTGTCTACTATATGACCTACTTGCACTGTTTGCTACACTATTGTCCTTACTATCCTTCAAATGTGCCACTCTCATTCTTACCTCCCTGATTTTGCTTATGATGTTTGTCCCATCTGAAATGTCCTTTCAACTCTCTTCTACTTTTCTAAGTCCTACAAATAAGAATCACAGAATGTTAAGAGCTGATAGGGATTATAGAGACCATTTAGCATAATCCCCTCATTTAACAGAGGAAATTAAAGCCTATAAAAGTGAAATGAATTGTTCCAGATCTCACAACAAGAAAGTAACAGCATCATGGGTTGGAGCTATGTCTTCTGACTCCAAGAGAGGTGCTTTTACATGATACCATCTTCCCATGGGGCCAGGTTATGTTCTTTCTTCTCCATTAAATCTTATTCTTCTCCATTAAACCCCACACTCTCTTCCCAGAATCCCATATCGCATATGCTATCATGTAGCTAGTGATGGAACAAACCTTCAAGGTTCTTATCTAGTCTCCTCAGTTTACTTCTTAGGAAACTGAGGCCTAGAGAAATTAAATAACTTGACCAAGGTTGCTGTAAATAGTAGAGCCGTGAAAACTGAGTACTCGCTATTCTCTACAAGTTTCATGTATGTTCGTTTTGGCTTTCTAGCTAGATTTCAAGCTCTTTATTACATTGTACCATGGTTGAGATCATGCTATATTCTAAATATTCAATAAATGTGTATTGCTTGATAAATAGCATGACTTCTTTTGCAATGTCGTGGCTAGCATGTTATCTATACATATTGTCATGGGAAAGAGGCATGAGTTTATGATGACTTCAATTTAAGTTTGGGGAAAAGTATAGAATAGAATCTTACAAATTATAACACAGTAAAATTTCAGAGCTATAAAGGACTTTATAGATTACCTAAAGCAGTGGTTCTCAACCTTCCTAATGCCAAGACCTTTTAATACTCGTATGTGGACATGTCTGCATGTGGGTGGACCTGCCCAGAGACAGATAGAGGAGCGGTGTCTCTGTTCCTAAGACCATCAGAAATATGTGTTTTCTGATGGTCTTAGGCGACCCCTTGACCCCTGTGAAAGGGTCATTCGACCCCCAAAGGGGTTGCAACCCACAGGTTGAGAACTGCTGACCTAAAGGTTAGTAACAAAGTTGGACCCAGGCCCCAGAACCAAGAACCATAGATCACTACTCTTTCTTCCACATGTAGAGTAGAATTTGATAGAATTAGTCTATCTTGAACCCAATCCATGAAATTAACATGTTACAAAAGGATTTTGTCATTATGCAATGTTGCCCCATTAAAGGATCTTTCAGCATAGTGTTATTTTATAGCAAAACCCTATGGTATGTTTCTAGATTTCTTTTTTTTTCCCTCCCAATTCTTGTTTCAGAATGAGCACAACTAACAATTACCAACAGCTTTTCCTGCCTCTTCTTTGTTAACATCTATGATCAAATAAAGATCCAAAAAGAAATCCAGAATTTTCATGTCATTTTCAAAGTATTTGCTGGCTTTCATGTTTCGGTTTTAGACCTATTCACATCAGTCCCTGTTCACTTATTCTTTCTCCTCTATTTAAGAAGTGGTGAGTGAAAAGGAAGTAAAAAGGCATCCACAGAGTTCAGCAGTTATCTCTACTGACAGGTAGATGGTCATCACAATGATCCACAAGTGTGGAACTCTAAATGTGGACATCTTTTTTTCTCTTACTTTTTCCCAAACTTTTCTGAATCCCTAATGCACTTTGTAATACAAATTTAGAATCTACTTACATTGTCTTGCTGATGATTAGATTATAAACTTCACAAAGGCATTTATCTTGATTTACATTTCTTTTGTAGTCTCCACAATTGAACACACATTAAGCACTCAACATACACTCTTTAATTTTCTTTATAATGCTGAATCTAGTACTTGAGGAAAAAAAACCAACAGTTCTTCATTGAAGATGTGGTGAGATTTAGAACAGCCAGATAATACTACAGCAGCCAGGAGTTTGAAATGATTCCTCTGGTCTTGGAAAAATAGGGAATGAGATCATAAAAATGACACACATAGAGTTAAATTAGGAAGATATGAAATAAATGTTTAAGTTTCTTATATTCAGTGAGATAATATTAATCAATAACTTTTTGTATTATTTTTCCTTAGTTTATTAACAATATAGATTCTCTGTCTAGAAATTGGAGGCTGAGTAACATCAATTCAAAGAAAAATCCTTCATATCATTTGTGGAAATGGAGAATTTGACATCACTTGAGTGATTTTATAATAGAATTTTAAGACCTAAGTACTGCAAGGGTCTTCAGTGGCCATATACTTCAAGCCATACATCCCCAAAAGGAATCCGCACTATAAAATGGCCACTCAACCTCTTCCTGAAGACCTCCAATGGAGGGAATCTCTCAAGGTAGTTCCTTTTACTTTTAGACAATTCTAATTATTAGAAGTTTTTCCTAATGTGGGAAAATCAGACTCCATGTTACTAAACTCTGTTATCATCATGACCCGCCCCCTTTTTAAAAAGTTCTGAGATGGTTTCTTATTTTGCAATCCTCAGATCTCTGCAATTGAATATAAACTCTATTTCCTTGAGATCACAGATATGTGCCAAATCTTGAATTCCCATTTAGAGCCAATTTTATGATTAAGTGTTTTAGGGAAACCAAGCTGACAAGGCAGATTTGGCATCCTAACTCAGGTTAGGTTGAAATTCACCATCACATGTATGATGTCAGTAAGTTTTGACAGAGCTAATTTAAAACCAGACCAGCCAATGACAGCAACAAATCAAACCTAAAAGGGAACACAGGAAGGAGAGTTTATCTTGCCAAAACAGCTTTGAAATTCTCATATCAGCAAGTCTTAAATTTTAGTCTATACATGAAACGCACAGATAAAAATACTTAGGAAGTTTACCACATTTCTTCATATGCCATTCCTGCCTCTGAAACATATTTAAACCCTTAATTAGTATATGGGAGAGGGGAACTGGGCAGAATTATCACTTAAGTGATAGTGGAAATGATCAAGATTGCCTGCCAGAATAAGATCATGTATGTGGTCAAATCTGCTGCTGTAAGTGATAGAAATGGAGTTAGAGAGAGAAGCAAAACAGAAGAACACAAGTTTGGAGTAGTCTTGTTTGAAGGAGGAGAAAATTTACTAGAATAAAGGTATATTTTCTTACTGACTCAAATTTTACCTAATTGATTTGAAGCTTCCTATTAGCGCTGAAAACTTGCCCTGGCTACTGAGCATTCTTAACAACTATGGCCCAGAGAACTCCATCCAGTGGAAGAAATGGTACTTGAGTGACAAGCAGTTTACTGTGGCTATGGAAGCAGAGGCTTGTCTTATAAAATATTCTTCTGATCAGGGAATGCAGTTGATTGTTCTCACTTCAACAGTCAAATAGCTCTATGAGTTTAGCACTTTAGATGTTTTCTCCAGTGATACAGATTATAACCCATCCATGTCTCCCTACCTGGTCCAATGCCTATCCATATCCACCTGTAAATTCACCATGAGGAGAACTCAATGTGCCAGAGGTCTTCTTTGCTTCCTTCTAACAATCCAAGTATACTAACTGTTCACCTGGACAGTCCACCTATCATTTTCCACCTGACATTTTTAAAAATAGTTTTACCATTTAATCTCCAGAGAACAAAAGTACAGGTGCTAACCCTCATGATGTGATCAGACCTTCCTTTTTTCCTATCAGACATTTCCCTAATGATATGTTTTACTCCTATTCTTGTTCAAAGTACATACTCATGGGTGCTAGGCATTTTAGTTCTTTGAAAACAGCTGGGGGGGAGGGGGAGGTAGTGGACCCAGAATGGCAGAGCAAAAGCAGGAACTTACATGAGCTTGTCCCCCAATTACCTCCAACACCTGTAAAAATTACTCTAAACAAATTTTAGAGCTACAGACCTCACAAAATGAGTGGTACAAATCTCCTGCTGAAGGAAGCTTGGCAGGCTGACATGAAAGTCTGTCACACTGAGCTGGGAACAGAGCACAGTCCCATGTAGGCCATGCCATCACAGACCCCACAAACTGGCCAAGCAGACCTCAGGGGACTGATTCACTGGCAGCTGTGGTGGTTTCTAGACTTCTCAACCCATAAACACCAGACAGAAAGTAAAAGGTCCGTGGAAAAACTCTGTTGGACCTGGTTGAGAGAACAGCATGGTCCAGAGTGGGGTGGCAGTGGAGGCTGTGGAAGCATAGTGGGGCAGCTGCTTCCTGAACTGCAGGCCCACATTTGATGGGGGAAACAAAGCAGCTGACTGGAGGGCAATCGCAGGAATCTCTTTGCTGGCATTGAGGCAGGATTCACTAACTTTGCCCTGCTTAGATCTGGGTTGCATAACTATACATGTATAACCTATATTGAATTGCTTGTCTTCCCAGTAGTGATAGGTGAGGAGAGAAGGAGAGAATCTAGAACTCAAAGTTTTAAAAACAAATGTTAAAAAATTGTTTTTACATGCAACTGGGATATGAGATATACAGGCAATGGGGTACAGAAATTCATCTTACCCTAAAACAGTGGTTCTCAACCTTCCTAATGCCACGACCCTTTAATACAGTTCCTCACGTTATGGTGACCCCCAACCATAAAATTATTTTCATTGCTACTTCATAACTGTAATTTTGCTACTGTTATAAATCGTAATGTAAATATCTGATATGCAGGATGTATTTTCATTGTTACAAATTGAACATAACCCACAAGTTGAGAACCTCTGCCCTAAAAGAAAGTAAGGAGGAGACAGTAAGGGGGAGAGGGAGGAAATATAAGACAGGGCAGACTGGAGGAAGAGGTATTTAGTATGTTTGCCATCCTGGAGTGGGGGTAGGAGGGAGATGGGGAGAAAATTTGGAACTCAAAATCTTGTGGAAATGGATGTTGCAAACTAAAAAAAATAAATAAATTCTTGAAAAGAAAAAAAAAACCAATAAATGAATGATTAATATTAGATTTCCTTATGAAAATAGACCTTTTCTGAAGTTAGGAGAGGTTTGAACACCGACTATCTGAAGTATTTGGAGAAGTAGTTGCCATTGTGTGGAGTAAGGATAAAGAAAAAAGTACTTAGGGAGCTCAAAGACAAACCACAATTTTGTCTAGGACTAGCCCTGCTCTTGGATTTGCATGCTGGAACATAGCTTAATTTCTCCAGAAGTGTAACAAATAAAAGTTGAAACAATAATTTCCTGGAATGGTTTCTAGTTCTTACAGAGTTCTAACAGAGACTGTTTCACACTTCTTGTTCCTTATTCTCTTTTTTTCCTAGGCAGAAAACTTTTCCAAAAGGATCCTGCCATTCGACCTTTGCAGTTAAGATTTTTTTTTAACCCCTAAATTTACAAAAATGTTCCTGTAAATCTTTAGGTCACAAAGAATGTTTACCATCCTTACAAAAACATCAGAGACAATACATCTGATGGCATCTGCCAATTTAGTACTACAGATTATTTTTCAGAATTTTAAACCTTGAGGCTGATTAAGTTCTTAAGCCTAGTCTAATTCCATCGCTTCCAGCACTTCTTTCCAAGAGGCATAATGCCCTAGGAAGTGATGATTATACCTTGCTCTTACTTGGTGAGAGTATATATATGTGTTCAATTCTAATTATTGTATTTTAGGAAGGACATTGATAAATTAAAAAGCATGAATAAGAAAGCATTCAGGGTAGTGAAACACCTCATGTTATTACTACAAAATATTCAGTTGAAGAAATTTGAAATGTTTAACCTGAAGAAGAGAAGACTTTGTAAGGAGAGGAGGTATGATAATTGTCTTCATGTACGTGAAAGGCTCTCAACCAGAAGAATGATTAGATTGCTAAGAGAGGACAAAGATTAATGGCTAGAAGTTACATATAGGCAGATTTAGGCTTCATATAAAGAAAAAAAAATCCTAGTGATTTGAATGCAATGGCTGTTTTACGTTGTTGTCTCCTCCTCGGGTGATGAAGGGGAAGGGAAGGACCTTCATGAAAAAGGTTACATGACTGTTTACTGGATACGTAACAGAGATTCTACCAGGTGTCCAATGAGATCTCTCCCAACTTAGTTTCTGTGATTATGTGATTCCTGACTCCCTTCTTTCTCCCTCCACCCCATTCTACTCCTTGTGAAAGAGTACTAATTTATAACACCATAGAAGCCTTTCATAAAACTGAAGGTTTTTTTCCTCTTTCTGTTAGTCACAATATTTTACCTTTTTCCCTGATAGATAACTTGAACTGTGTCAGGAATTAAGACTGCACAGACACTTTCCATCTGAAAAGATTACTCTGTCACATAATCTTGTAGGTATTTTGATGGGTAGTGAATATTAACAGAATTGAATACAAAAGATAAATGTCAAGAGCCTTTATGACCCACCAATGACATTATGCTATTTTTAAATTTTACTACAAACAATGGATTTTTAAATCTCTGAGTACTTCAGCTTTAATAAAGAATGAGTTTCTTTCAAGAACATTTTTTTAGTTTAACTTGATTGTTAGGAAATGCCAAAAGGAGCCTGTGATTTCTTTCAAAATACCAAAGACAAATGTAAATAGCGTTAATAAATGCCTTACTTGATGTGCAAAATCACTCATGCTGATGCTTAAAATATATATGTGTGTGTGTGTATGTGTATGTATATATGTGTGTGTGTATGTGTATGTATGTGTGTGTGTGTATGTATATGTGTGTATGTGTGTGTATGTGTATGTATATGTGTGTATGTGTATGTATGTGTGTGTATGTGTATGTGTGTGTATGTATGTGTGTGTATGTGTGTATATGTGTATGTATGTGTGTATGTGTATGTGTGTATATGTATGTGTGTATGTGTATGTATGTATATGTGTGTGTATGTGTATGTATATGTGTGTATGTGTATGTATGTGTGTATGTGTATGTATGTGTGTATGTGTATGTGTGTATGTGTATGTATGTGTGTGTATGTATGTGTGTGTATGTATGTGTGTGTATGTGTGTGTATATGTATGTGTGTGTATGTGTATGTATGTGTATGTGTGTGTATGTGTATGTGTGTGTCTATGTGTATGTCTATGTGTGTGTGTATGTGTATGTGTGTGTGAGTGTGTGTGTGTGTGTGTGTGTGTGTGTGTGTGTGTGTGTGTATTTTCCAGCTTATTCACAATTTGCAAGGGACAGTTTAGGAAGATTAGGAAGACAAAAGCCAAAAACATTCTTTCTGTTCATAGAATCTGATTTCCAAAGTTAACTAGATCACAAACCTTCCCATTTAACTATAGCTCAGGCAACTGCCCTGGATAATGCTCTCCTTGATTTATTGTGGATCTAATCAGCACTTTGCATGTGGAAAACTCACTGTGTGTCTCAGACCCCTTTGACACTCATGCTTTTCTAATAAAACTGCCTGTTTCTCCCTGTGCTAGTTTTAGAACAAATGCCTTGTCAAAAAGGGAATTCCATTTTGACAGCTTTTTTCTCTTCTAGTTAATTGAGGTGATAGTTACACTTGCCATTTATCTAACTGCATAAAAGAAGATTAAGACATATTTTTCTACATGCATTCTCTGTATTAGAAGAGGTCATTTTCTGGGGTCTTTTTAATATGCCTGGGCAATTAATTGTAGTGATAATTCTACTTCATATCACAGCATCTTTTAAGTTCTTTTTCAAATTGACAAATAAAACTCCTTTCTGTATGTGGGATTTGAATTAGAGTAATTTTTAAGTTCACCCCCTAGGACTTCTTCCTTTCTCTCTTGAAAATTAATACTAGCTGAAAAATACAAAAGATAGTATACAAACTCAATCAGTTCAAAGATAATGGGAGGAGGTTTGTGAGGACGAAAAGGTCATAATTCAAATTCTTTTAATTTTCTTCTAAAATTTATGAGTGATTACCCTAGCATTGTTGGACTTAAAGTAATGAGACTTGAGCATTGTTTATGCTAAATGTCCCTAAGCATTTAGTTGCCATGTGGTATCTTGTAATGTCGAATGTCACCTTTGATTTACCAGAGGGAAATTTTTGTATCTTTTATGTTTTCAGCAAGCCAGGATATGCAAAGACATTCTCAACAGTGATATTCATTATTCAATTTTATGTTAAGTACTCATTTATTACAGCTGCCATATTAAACAAGCATTATGTTAATATTTCCATTTGCAATTTGGAAATAAATTGAAACAAAAAAATTAGAGCCATTTCTGAATATAAAATTGTGAGAGGGAATAATGATAACAGAGATATTGTTAGAACTGAACACAAATTTCCCAGGAAGTGGTCAGAGTAAAGGCTCATCAGTACTCTATATAATCTGCCTTGCTACCAACCCTTTTTGGGAGAGACCCTAAATATGATCTAAACCTAGTGCTCTGTGGTGAAGGGATTTCTAAAAAGGTAGAGCCTGACCTCTCTTTTGACTGATGGAGACATTCCTAAGGCTGAACTTAACCTATGTCTATGGGTTCAGAACTGAAAGGGGCCTTTACTAGAATACAGAGAGGCCAAGTTCCCCAAACCCTTGAGTTCATTAGTGGTAATTTGTGGATTAATTTTGCAAAGAGCAATCCTCATAATCCCTGAAATGCATGACACTGTACTTATTTATTGGTAAAGGAAATCTCAATTATTTGCTAGAGCTACCTTCAAAGATCCCTTCTGTCTCCAGTCAAAATTTATATGATATTACCAATCAAGCTGAGTTTTAAAAGAACTCAAATTCATCTAAGAGTAGCAGCAACCTTTTAGAACTAGAAAGGTCTACTAAAGAGCCAGTTTTGGGGCTTCTGAGTAGGAATAAAGAGTGGTTGGGTCATGAAGACAAATCCTTCAATAGGCCCATGTGCCATATAATGGAAGGGCTGTATTAGAAAGATTAATTTTTTTTATTTTTTTCTTCAGTTACACACTTAATTTTTTAAAATTAATTTATTTTTAGTTTTTAACATTTGCTTCAATCAGATTTAGAGTTTCAAATTTTCTCCCCCTCCCTTCTCTCCTCCCTCCCCAGATGGTGTACAATCTGATATAGGCTCTGTTTATGAATTCTTATTAAAAATATTTTCACATTAGTCATAATGTAAAGAAGAATTAGAACTAATGTGAGGAACCATGAAAAAGAGAAACAAAACAACAAAAGGAAAGGAGAGCAAATGGTATGCTTCCATCTGCATTCAGACTCCAAGGTTCTTTCTCTAGATGTTGTGGTGGGTCAAGGCAGGGAGCCCTGCAGCAGGGCTGAGAGAGAATCAGGAGTCCTGCTAACACCCAGCAGGACTGAGAGTGCTATCTTACCCAGAGGCTGTGAGTGAAAAGAGAGAGAGGAACTCAAAGAGTGGTGGAAAATAGAATCTCCTTTATTATTCTAAGTGCAAGCCTTTTATAGGATGCTTCCTAATGTCTTTCCCCTGTGGACATTGCACACTACAGTGTTCCTAGGCCAGGGGTGACAACACCACCCTTATCTTAAGGATCCAATCTTCACACCTGCATGCTAGAACTCTTTCCTGGGGGATGGGGAACTGATCCAGGCCTGGCAGCAAGCCCCTTCACCTGAGAAGGCTTACTCGACCATTAGCCCATGGTCTTCAACAAGATGTGTACAACATTTTCCATCATGAGTCTTTCGGAGTTGTCTTAGATCCTTGCATTACTGAGAAAAGCTAAGTCTATCAGGGTCAGTCATTGCACAATGTAGTTGTTAATGTGTAAAATATTTTCCTGAAGATTAATTTTAAAAAATCAACTTTATTTTATTTTCAAGTCTACATTTTCTCTTTTCTTCTTCCTTCTTCATTTGAAAGAACAAGTGTAACTGACTACTGTGGCCTCATTGCTTGGAAGGTTAGCTAGATTAGATTTAACAAAGATGGGGAGGGTAGGTTTAGGGTATCTAGGCTTTCTGCAAATAGTTCCACCCCTTATAGATGGTATTCCCTCAGAGGTCAGAGGTTCCCCTACAACCTAGTTCTATTTGGCTCCTAATAGTTGGGTTAGCTTTTACAAAGAAATCTTTCAAAAGATATAATCACAAATACACAAATTTATTCCCTTTAACAGGTAGAGTTTAATCCTCCTCCCTCCTTAGAGAGGAGAAAGGGATTAGTGATATAATTTATCTCAGTTCCTATAGAGCACAGGCCCAAATGCAAGTCCAAAAAAAGTCCATAGTACCCCCCAACCCTCTTTCAGGTTTGAGTCCCAGGATCCTTGGCTTCTCTGGCCTTCCCTGCTAGGCTGAATAACTGCAACCATTGAACTTGCCATGTCACCTTCCAAGGTCACCAGGGTTTGAACTCCCTAGCACTGGCATGGATTGTCACATTGAGAAAGATAAATGAAACTGAAGAAAAGCAAACACCACAAGACCCATTTCCTGGAGCATGGGTAAAAGAGGCATAGCAAGGGAAGGATCTCTTCCCCCTTCCACCCATTCAGTTTATGGTGCCCATGCTGTGGATCAACTGTGATCTTCATCTTTTGAATCAGAGGGAAGAAGTTCACAGAAAAAAGAGTGATCCACAAAGAGACAGAAAGAGCAAGTACCTTATTCTCACCAGTTTTAGAAATGCAGTCTGCTCTTTTAGGCAGTCAATTAAAAGAAGGCTACACCCACTCATATGGAAATTCCTTGTGAAGTAATTATGTGTGAACATTGATTTTTCTTGTTATTCTCTCTTTTACTAACTGCTTATGTGTCCACAAGATGACTTTTTACCCACAGTAACCCATGAACATTGTTCACTCCAGCATAAACAGATTGAATCTAGCCTCAGTAGGTGGGAATATCCTCATCAATGAAATCACACCAATACTTGAATTATTGAAATGAAGGGAAAAAATGACCTTTTTTCAGTGACTTTCTGTAGTAGCCATGTTACATCCGTGATGAGGAAAGCACGTATATGACCAGTGGAAGGAGCTAAGGTACTTCTATATGCATACCACTATGCATGCTACATAAGATAGCCACAAGAAACAGTATTTCTGAGTCACTTCTTAAACCCACACAATTAATGTTTTAAATGAAAAGCATGCTATTTAACACCTGCATTCCTCATAATTTGTCTCTTTTAGTGACTTTTGGCTCTAGCCCAATTTCATCATAATGTGTTGAGTAAAGTGTGCATTTCCAGTTTATGTGCATATTTCCATCAATTTGGTAAAGTCTCAGTATAGAAAAGCTTTTTGCAGAATGCACTGTCAAAATGTTCCAGTCTTTGGTCATAGTCTTGGCAAATCAAATCAATTCCAGAGGTCAAAATGATGGGTCCTTAGTTTACAGGAAGCACAAATTGTTAGACTCTATTACCTAATCAAATGCAACTCTGTAATTTAGTGTTAGGACAGAGGATGTAAATGCATCCAAGACAGGAAGTGAAAGGTTTAGTTCCTTTATTAACATCAATTCACTTTAAAGAGATGAAATTGACAATTTGGTGTGAATGCTTTCTTATTTATCTAATCTAAATACCCTATAAATTCTGTGCATACAAAAGTTTGTCTATAAATGCTTCCAGCTTGTTAATGTTCTTTCCCTCTTGAAATCATTTTGCACAACTTTGTGCATAGTTGATATTACTATTCTGTATTAATGCCCCATCTGCTACTTAACAGCAGGGACTTTTTTGTCCCTCTATCCCCAGTGCTTAGCATGGGGTCTCTCACATAGTAGGCACTTAATAAATGTTAAGTTGAATTGAATTGCATTTGGATGAGCCTCTTCAATTCTTATTTTCTGATTAAACAGGAATGTTTTGATGGCATTGATCAGTCTACTTGGCCACAAGGGAAAGTAACATGTGGGAGATTTGGCTTGCCTGGCAAAAAGATTGCTAAACAATTGCTTATCAAATCACAGTAGGAATTTTTTTTTTTTTTAGGTCAGAGGGGGAATGTAAAGTATGATGCATGGGAGAGGGCAAGGAATGACATGTACCCATAATTTCATTGGGAGCAGGGACTTCTTGGTATGGAAATTCACTCAACCCTTCAGATCAGCAACTTCTCTGTAAAGTTCTATAGCGACAGGGGGAGCTGAGAGGTAAAGCAATTTTTATTGTGGTCCCTTGACTAGTCAAAGGCAAGACTTGAGGCCAGGTTTTTCTAACTCCACAACTGAATGCTGCTATCTATTATTCCATGATGCCTCCCAGAAATTCAATACAGAAATATTTGATGTAAGAAAACCTAGCATCCAGAATTCATCTCTCAATAATATTTTTTAAATGTCATGGTTATCCCTTAAGTGAAAGTCAGGAATCTTTGGAAGATGTATTGATTCAGTCTGCTGGATACTATTTAGTTTATGGGGGGAAATATTTAAGCAGAGTAAGAATTAATTCAGCTGTAGAGATGCCTAACTTTATCTGTGCTCTATTCCACAGGGAACATAGATAAATCTAACACATATTTCCCAGAGTTGTTGTGAGGATAAAATAAGATAATATTTGTAAAGAGCTTTGAAAATCTTAAAGTGCTATGAAACTGCTAGCTATTATTATTTTAGTATTGTGATTACTGTACTGTGGTACTTTGAGCTAAATTACATTTGAATACGTGCATGATTAAAACAATATGAAATCTGGGTCTCAATTTATCTGAAATGAGGATAGGAGACTAGTTGAGCTCTAATGTCCCTTTCTGACTCTGTGATCCTGAGATTCTGTGTATTATCCCATTTGTTTTCTTAAAAATCTAAGAATGCCTCCTCATTGCTGGCAAGAAGCACTCAAATGACCTTTAAGAATTTGAAAATTATTGTATTACAGTGTGTCTAGGGTTGCTCCATGATCCTGTCATATATCTTATTAATTTTCATGTTTTCTTCTGCTAGTATTTTAAAGATAAATTAAAATTTAACTTTTTATTTAGATAGGCATTCTGCATCTATTTTTCTGTACATGTTCAATTTTTCCATTTCTTACATTTTATATTCCTTTCATCTGAGGAACTTGAAGGGATTAGGAGAGCAAGTGGTTAACTGTGAGAATTAACTGAACCATATTGACTCCGTCTTGTGAATCAATTCTGGAGCTAGCTCAGTTCTCTTTCTATTCAATTATGGGTCTAGTCCAACTTCTGTCTTGTGAAAAAACTTATGGGAATTATGATATGAAAAACTTATGGGAATTATGATAATGGGAATTATGAAAAAAACTTATTACATTATTTGAATCTAACCCTCTGTGGCTGGGAAACTTGACCACCCATAGCTACCACTTAGAGACCCTTAACTAAGGACTAAGTTTATGCTGACCAGTAAGATCCAAAGAATGATGTAAGGAATTTTCTCACAATTGTACATCTCGAGTGATCCATAAATTTTATCTGAACTGGCCTGTGCTGATCAGCCAGTCATTGTTTCCATGTTCCTTTGATTGTTCATAGATACTTGAGGTGAGTGGGACAGTTCTTTTTCTGATTTCAGGGAATTTCACCTATTCACTTTCCCCCTCCCAACCTGGAAAGTCTAAAATCTTTCCTCTATTTAGAAGTCAAATTATTGTTGTATTGTTTTCTTTTAATTAATTGGTCTTACTTGATTCATTTTTTTTAATGTATAGCAGCTAGATCTTAAGTGGAAAGGGGTTAAATAGCATAGGGTTGTAAATGCTGCTAATAGTCTCCTTAGGTAGTTTCAGATGAAGGGAATACTCTGAAGAGTTTCTTCAGATCCTATTAATGTGGTTAGGGTTAGGGTTAGGGTTGCTCTGGAGACCCCCAAATACCAACACACCGGGTCCTGCCAAATGAATTCAACTCAAGTCTTCTCAGCCAAAGAAAAGTAAAGTCTATTAAAAGTTCATTAAAAGTTCACCATATGGGGTAGACTCTTAAGGAGTCTAGGTATCTGTGATGCTTGCATTGGACAAGCAGGACAGAGTAAGTCTGTCACAGAGTAAGTCTGTGCTAGGTCATTCTGTGGAACTCTCACACACATGAGGCCAAGAAGAGATCTTATATACAGGAAGGTTGTGGGAGGAATCTAGGTGTGGTCTGGAGGAGGAGTTTAGGGAGGGTCTTCAGGAGGAGTCAAAGAGGTCAGACTCCAGTAATGAGTTTGGGGGGGGTCTTCGTGGGGGGAGGGAGTTAATAAGGTCAATACAAGGGTGGATTGATATTTTGATAGGCTCAGGGTGGGAAGTAGATGGACAATGGAGGGCGAGGCTAGTAACAGAGGTCTGGGCCCAGCCACAATGAAAGCTTATGGCCTCTGCAAATACCTCATCAAGTAGGAAGATTCAATCAGAGCTCTAGGGGGTTCCCAGAGCCTGCACCTCATCACTATGACAGCAATCTCTACACTGTCTGGCTCTCATTGATTGACCAACAATAGGTCCCAGTGCAAGACTCATCAGGTCATCATTTGGGTTCTGATGGCTCAGAGTGAGTTTAAATAGCAATTGTTTCTGTTTTGACTAGGAATCCTGAGGGCTGTCCCCTCCCAGATTGATTTTTTTTGAGGAAGTAAAAGAAACCATTCTTTGCCTTATTTCTTACCAAATCTTAATCACTGATTGGGTGTTGCCTCAGACAAACTGAGACCTGGGAAAGACCTTGGCTTAAAAAATCCAAGGTCTCCCACTGCATCAAGGCTATTTCTTGTAGTCCTGATCTATATCTTGTCAGGGGACCCAGATGACTCAGGGGGAGAGAGAGAGGCTGGCGACTTTGCATAGTCTTGCTTCATTTATATCCAATTCACTTGCTAGTCATAACATTACCTTCCCCCTCTTCAAGAAGAAAGGACAAGCAACAGCAATACAAGTATCTGTATGAGATTAATAGGATTAGTCTTCAGCACCAGAGGAATTTGAAGCTGGACCAATCCAGATTATACAGAAAAAAAACAAAACAAACAGATCCACTTCTATCACTGGTCTTTATCAAAACCTGGCCCTCCTTTTTCAGGTGTTCTTGAAAATTTAAGAGTACTAACTGGTTAGGTGATGTGCATATCAATTCAAGGATAGTATTTTCTTCATGCTAATTGGACAAGAGACATCTGCCTAGTTATTGGATAGTCTGCACACTTACAATTGATCCCTGAACCTAAGAGGCATCAAGTAGGTGCCTTGTCTTGGAACCATGGGTTAGTTCCTATAATTAATCCAAAAATAGTATTGGGAAGCAGCAGTTATCTCAGAATGGAAAGTCTGCTTGGTCGAGGTACTAATCACTGTATTAAAAACGACATTGACTCTTTCTCTTTTCTCAAGATGGCAGATAAAAAGCCCCCAAAGGAACCAAAGGAAAGAAGGTCAAAAAGGAAAAAAGCAGAACAAAAAGGAAGATGTGACTTAAAAGGTGGTGAAAAAGCCTCAAAAGCATTGCAGTCGGAATGAAGCCCTGGCCTGAGGGATTGGTAGATACTCCAGGTCTGCCATGTATTCCTGGAGAACTATGTACAAGCAGAAATATGCTGCACCAAAAACCCAGATTGAAAGGAAAAAAAAAGAGAAGGTGCCTGCTACTATCTCAAAGTCAGTTGGTGGTGATAAGAAAGGAGGAACCCATGTGGTAAAGATTTGAAAAATGCCTAGGTATTATCCTCCTGAAGATGTGCCTAGAAAGCTGCTAAGTCAAGGCAAAAAGCCCTTCAGCCAGCATGTGAGGAGACTTCCAGCTAGCATCACCCCAAGCACCATTCTGATCATTCTCACTGGCCACCACAGAAGTAAGCAAGTGGTTTTCCTGAAGCAGCTGGCTAGTAACTTGCTACTGGTGACTGGACCTCTGACCATCAACCATGTTCCTATGAGAAGGACCCATCATAAATTTGTATTCTCTCTCCAATGGAGTTTATCCTCACAAACTGGTGTTTTAAATGCCTTGCAGGGAACTCTTATTAAAATATTTGGAATAGCTTTAAAAAATGACCTTGAAAGAAGCCTCTGTTATCTTAAGGTGATTTAAGGGGGTGGAAACTGAATAGGTCCATTTTTTACAGAAGTTGCAAAAAATGGAAAAAAAATATGCTGAATTTTTTAGCATATAAACTTATGTTTTATGCAATTGTGCTTCAAAGAACAATATTAACTTGAAACATGTAAATAAAAAAAGATTACTACAGCAGACTATTCTTAACAGAAGATTTCTTCTTATTTAGGAAAACTGTCTCCCTAAATGTGGGTTCCACTTGCCATTACACTAGATAATAGGTAATCACAGTAACAATAGTGACTTGATCCATCACTTAGCCTCACTTGCGCAAATCTAACATATATCAGTAATATTTCAAACTGTCTGACAGTTTGTCAAAATAAGACACTAGCTAATGAAAAAAAGACCCAGGTCATGAGTTATATCCCTTTTCTGTCCTGATTTGGAGATGGATGCTCCTTCTCCAGATTGAAGGTGTCAGTTGTTTCCCTGGCTTGTAGGTTTTAATTCGCTGCCATGATATTGGGGAGGTAGGGTAGAAGAGAGATTGTTCTGGTGGTAATGAGTTCCTTTGATAATATCCTTACTTTTTTTCACTTGTCCCCAAAGGTCTCTCCTTAAGCCTTCCACTGAGTGAATTAAGATACACCTTGTTGAAGGTCTGCAGTTTTTTCATTGACCAAAGCTAGATTTGTTTTTGAAACTTCCATTAAGTCTTGAGACAGTAAGGCTGTGACAGCAAGGATAGACATACAGACATTGGACTTGGTCACTATTGGAATAATAAGACAACAGTACTAGATCTAGTATTATTATAATGAATTGGCACAGTCACCCCTGTATCTTCTGTAACATGACTTAAACAACTGTTTATAATGTCATAATATCCCATTATTCAGGATCAGTAACAGATATATTGAAAAATCAGATTTTTAAATATTGTTTTATTCTTATTTCCCTAGGAAATGCCTCCATAATTTGGTTTAACCAAATCAAAAATATCAACTATTTCATTGCTAAAAGTTAAAAAAAAAATTAGGCAGATAAGATAGATAATATAGCTAAAGAGATATTAACATTTAGATCATTGATTCATCTTGTAGATATCATCTACTGTTTTCTTCATCCATAAAACAATTATTAATCTGGGATTTAAGCCAACAATTTAACCTAATTTTAATTCCTTCTTGCAGTTTTATGGATAACACCTATTGTTAGAACTTAGTAAAATTGGATGACTATTTCCTGACAACCCAGAGAAAAAATTTGATCTCCCATAATAAAATACTAAATTAAAAGCAGTAGAGAGAAAATGTGTCAAACTTGAAATTTAGAAAATGAAATAAGACTCTCTAAAGGGCTGAGACTATGAAGACTATGTCTAGCATTATCCTCAAATGTCACTTATGTAAAGTGTCCAAGGGAGACAGTTTGTTGAGGAACTCACTGAACAAAGAGGTTTGATGTCTAACCCTAGATTTCTTATGTGGCTCTGAACCATATATTTAAAAACTCAATCTCAGTTTCTTCATCTGTGGGTCAAGAATACAACTATCTTTCAATTTCTACCTGTGTAAAGAATGTGCAAGAATAAAAGAAAAGCATAAAATACATAGAAATTAAAATAAAATTCCTTAGAATTGGATTATGAGTAATTCAAGAAATTATATATTCCTAAAATTAATGAGCTACATATTTCTTACATATACATTTTTAAATTGTATGAGTAAACCAGGGAAAGATAAAGCAGAGGGGAAAAAAGCTATAGGCCATTATCTGTAATGAAATAAAGGAAAGAATATGAGCAAAGAGGCTATAGCTTTATTAATAGCTTAAAACTACACCAAGACTTTTGGGATACCCTATTTAAGCTTCAATAGCTTAAAATTTCACTGAGACTTTTTAGGGTATCCTATACAAATAGACATAGTTAATAAATAGTCCCACTATATTTCACCATGATCAAAATATTTCTACAGTACTGTGTTTTGTTGGGGACTTTAATTTTAAAAGGACACTGATGTGCTGGAGATTTTCCAGAGAACAACAATCAGAATAGTAAATGGTCTTGAGTTCATATTTCTGAAAGATCATTTGAAGGACTAGGGATGCCAGTTCCTATAGAAGAGAAGGTTCAGAGGCGATAGCTATATTCAAAAATTTAAAGAACCATCATATGTAAGAGATATTAGGTTTATTCAGTTTGATCAGAAAGGAAGAAAACCAGGAACTATGGGGAAAAGTTGCAAAGAAGAAAATTTACTTTTGAAGTCACAAGAAATGTGGAGACTATCACATAGAGATGAGATGATTATGTGATATGCCATAGTGGGATTCCTTTCAGCTACAGGTTGAAATGCACGGCCACCGAGATCTCTTTCAGTTCGAAAACTCCAGATTCTGCAACTCTGCAATGTTTGTATACATGGCTTTAGATTAGCCTGCAGTAGTATGCTGGATGTATATAAGGTGGAGAAATGGGAAGCCTGAGACAGCAAAAAGGAGACTGCAGTGGAGACAATATGAACATTTTATAAAGCTCCATGTTTCCTACATTTTCCCATTTGAGTAACATGACTTTGAAGTATGTAATATAAGTGTTACGATTCCCTTTCTAGAGATTGAGGAGAATGAAGTACACAGAGATTACATGTGAATGTTCCATAGTCATAAAGCTAGAAAAGTGTCATGAGAAAAGCAACAATAATACTTTTCTGATTCGAAGTCAACTGCTCTTTCTTTGTTGTTGTTTGTCCATTTAAAAAAAATTACTTTTATTTATAACATTCAATTCCACAAATTTTTGAGTTATAAATTTTCTCTCCCTTCACTCCTTCCCCCTTCTTCCCCATGGCGGCAAGCAATCTAATACAGGTTATCCATATATCTTGATGCTAAATATTAGTAAAGTTGTAAAGAAGAATTATAACCAATGGACTGAAAAACGAAGAAGAAACAAACCAAAACAAAATGAAAAAGGGAGAGAGCAAGTAGTTTGCTTCAATCTGCATTCAGACGCCATAATTCTTTCTCTGGATGTGGATAGCCTTTTCCATCATGAGTCCTTTGGAGTTATCTTATAACCTCATATTGCTGAGAAGAGCCAAGTCTATCAAAGTTAGCCATCACAGATGCAATGTGTCTGTAATTGTATAGATGTTCTCCTGGTTCTGCTCCCCTCACTCAGCATGTTTATATAAGACTCTCCAGATTATTATGAAGTCTGTGTGTTCCTCACACCTTAATAGCACAATAGTACTCCATTACATTCATATAACATAACTTGTTTGGCCATTCCCCAATTGATGGGCATCCTATTGATTTCCAGTTCTTTGCCACCACAAAAAAGGCTGCTATAAATATTTTTGCACAAATGTGTCCTTTTCCCACTTGTATGATCTCTTTGAGATACAGCCCTAGAAGTATTGCTTGGTCAAAGGGCATGTCCATTTTTATAGCCTTTTGGGCATAGTTCCAAATTTCTCTCCAGAATGGTTGGATCAGTTCACAACTCCACCAACAATGTAGTAGTGTTCTAACTTTTCCACATCCTCTCCAGCATTTATCATTTTTCCATTTTGTCATCTTAGCCAATCTGACCAGTGGATGTGGTACCTCAGAGTTGTTTTGATTTGTATTTCTCTAATCAATAGTGATTTAGAGCATTTTTTCATATGCTTATAGATATCTTTAATTTCTTCCTCTGAAAACTGCTTGTTCATATCCTTTGACCATTTATCAATTGGGGAATGACTTGTATTCGTATAAATTTGACTCAGTTCTCTGGATATTTTACAAATGAGGCCTTTATCTGAGACCCTGGTTGTAAAAATTCTTTCCCAGTTTTCTACTTCCTTCCTTATCTTGGTCACATTGACTTTGTATAAAACTTTTTCAATTTAATGTAATCAAATTATATATTTTGCATTCTGTAATGCTCTCTATCTCTTCTTTGGTCATAAATTCTTCCCTTCTCCATAAATCTGATAGGTAAACTATTCCTTGCTGTCCCAGAATGCTTATAGTGTCAGCCTTTATATGTAAATCATGAATCCATTTAGACTTTATTTTGGTATATGGTGTAAGATATTGGTCTATGCCTAGTTTCTGCCATACTATATTCCAGTTTTCCCAGCAATTTTTATCAAACAGTGAGTTCTTATCCCTGAAGCTGGAGTTTTTGGGTTGATGAAACAGATTACTATAGTCATTGTGTCTCTGGTACCTAATCTATTCCACTGATTCACTCCTCTATTCCTCACTCAGTGCCAAGTAGTTCTGATGACTACTGCTTTATAATACAGTTTAAAATAAGGTATGGCTAGGCCACCTTCCCTAGCATTTTTTTTTCATTAATTCCCTTGATATTCTGGACCTTTTGTTCTTCCAGATGAATTTCGTTATTTTTTTTTCTACCTCTATAGAACAATTTTTTGGTAGTTTGATTGCTATGGCACTAAACAGGTAAATTAATTTAGGTAATATTATCATTTTTATTATATTAGCTTGGTCTAATCACAAGCAACTGATGTTTTTTCCAATTATTTAGAGCTGACTGCACGTATGTGAAGTGATTTGTACTTGTGTTCATATAGTTCTTGGGTTTGTTTTGGCAGGTAGACTCCCAAATATTTTGTGACATCCACAATAACTTTAAATGGAATTTCTCTTTTTATTTCTTGCTGTTGGGCTTTGTTAGAAATATATAGGAATGCCGAGAATTTATGTGGGTTATTTTATATCCTGCAACTTTGCTAAAGTTATTTATTATTTCAAGTAGTTTTTTACTTGATTCTTTAAGTATATCATCATATCATCTGCAAAGAGTGATGACTTAGTCTCTTCTTTGTCTAATTTGATTCCTTCAATTTCTTTTTCTTCACTTATTGCTATAGCTAACATTTCTAGTACCAAATTAAGTAACAGGGGTGATAGTGGATATCCTTGTTTCACCCCTGATCTTATTGGAAATGCTCTAGCTTATTCCCATTACATATAATACTTGCTGATGGTTTTAGATAGATGGTACTTAACATTTTAAGGAAGATTCCATCTATTCCTACCCTTTCTAGTGTTTTTAATAGGAATGGGTGTTGCATTTTGTCAAAAGCTTCTTCTGCATCTATTGAGATAATCATATGGTTTCTACTAGTGTTTTTTTGTTGATATGATTGATTATACTGATAATTTTCCTAATATTGAACCATCCTTGCAATCCTGGAATAAATCCTACCTGATCAAAGTGTATTATTCTTGTGATAAATTGCTGTAATATTTTTGTTAATATTCTTTAAAAAATTTTTGCATCAGCTGGGAAATAAGATATAAAGGCACTGGGATATGGAGATCCATCTTGTCCTACTGGAAAGTCAGAGGGGGGATGGGAGAGGATATAGGAGAGAGCAGATTGGGGGAGAAGGTATCCCTTGGGATCACTCTTTTGGGGTGGTGGGTAGGGGACAGACAGGGAGAAAATTTGTAACTCAAAATCTTGTGGAAATGAATGTTGTAAACCAAAAATAAACAAAATTTATTTTACAAAATAAAAATAAAAAAATTAAGACAATTAATTTTTAAAAGTTAATACCCCCCCAAAAGTTTTTTTGCATCTATATTAATTAGGGAAATTGATCTACAATTTTCTTTCTGTTTTTGATCTTCCTGATTTAGGTATCAGTATCATATTTGTATCATAAAAATAATTTGGTAGGACTCCTTCTTCAATTTTTCCAAATAAGCCATAAAATATTGGAATTAATTGTTCTTTAAATGTTTGATAGAATTTGCTTCTAAATCCGTCTGACCCTGGAGATTTTTACCTGGGGAGTTCATTGATGGCTTGTTCAGTTTCTTTTTCTGAGATGGGGTTATTTAAGTAGTTTACTTCCTCTTCAGTTAATCTAGGCATTTTATATTTTTGTAAATATTTATCCATTTCACTAAGATTGTCAAATTTATGGGCATATAGCTGGGTAAAATAATTCCTAATTACTATTTTACTTTCTTCTTCATTGAAGGTAAGTTCACCCTTTTTATTTTTGATACTGGTAATTTGGTTTTCTTCTTTCTTTTAATTATATTGACTGAAGGTTTATCAATTTTTTTTCACAAAACCCACTCTTAGTTTCATTTGTTATCTCAATAATTTTCTTAATTTCAATTTTATTAATCTCTCCTTTGTGGTTTTCAGTACATCTAATTTAATATTTAATAAGGGATTTTCAATTTGTTCTTTTTCTAGCTTTTCCAATTGCATCCTTAATTCATTGATCTCCTTTTCCCCTATTTTATTCACGTAAGCATTCAGAGCTACAAAATTTCCCCTAAGAACTGCTGCATCCCATAAGTTTTGATATATTGTCTCATTATTGTCATTCTCTTCAATGAAGTTACTGATTATTTCTATGATTTGTTGTTTGACCCACTCATTCTTTAGGATAAGATTTAGTTTCCAATTAGTTTTTAGTCTATCTTCCTATGGTCCTTTAAAACTCGGTTTCCAGGGGAAAAGCTTTGTCCCAAATTGCTGGGGTTTTTGCAGCTGCCAGACCTATTTGATGGGTGCCCTTTCTACAGTTCTCACATGCTCTGGCTCACTAACTACATACCCCAGGACCACCATCCAAGATTGTGAATCAGATCCAAGCAGGTCAAAGCAAAGTGATTACCCTCTGAATGGTCACTTGTTCCCCCTACAATCTGCAGGCCAGGAGTTCCAGAAGTGGCCATGGGGCAGCGGTGATAGCCACCATGCCTCCATTGCTTCTCACCTTGGGGGCAGCAGCTGGACCATGCTCTTCTGTCTCCCTCTTGACCAACCACATTCCACACTGACCTTTTACTTTGTCTTTGGCATTTGTGGATTGAGAAGTCTGGAAACCACAACAGCTGCTGGTGATTTACTCTTGGTAAGTCTGCTCCAGCTGCTTCTGCTTGGGGCTGCCCTAGGGCTAAAACCATGGCACAGGTGGAACTGCCCTTGGCTCCCAGCATACTGTGATGGACCCTTCCTGCTGGACTTCTGGGCTTCCTACAGTGGGGGATTTGTTTCTCTCTGTCACTTTGTGGGTTCTGTAGCTCTAAAGTTTGTTTAGAGTCATTTTTTTACACGTATTAAAGGAGGTAGAAGCCAGAGCTGCATGGAAGTCCTATTTCTATTCCACCATATCTGAACCTCCCTTTCCAATAAATCCATTTTCAAGGATTCATTTTCTCTAGGTAGGATTTGAATCTCCTTTTCCAATTGGATAATAGTATTTTTTAAGGAGTTGCTCTCTTTAGTGAAATGTTTTCCATTTTGTCAATTGTACTTTAAAAATATTTGATCAGTTTTTCTTCTGCTTCTTTAATTTGACTTTTAAAATCCTTCTTAAGCTCTTCCAAGAATGCTTTTTGGGCTTGAGACCAATTCATATTCCCTTTTGATGTTTCAGCTGTCGGTGTACTGTCAATGCTGACCTCATCTGAATGTGATCCTTCCTCTTTCACCATAACAGAATTCTAAAGTCTTCATTTTTTGCTCATTGTGGTTGCCTATTTCCCGCCTTTTAAAGTGGATCTCTGCTTCTGGGGCACAGAGGGCCCTGACCCAAGTTCCTTGTGCTGGGAATTAGGGGCCTGGTTACTGGCTTTGGGTGCTATGACCTCTGGTTTTGTCAGTTAGAAGCCATATAATACTGCAGCTCACCTGGTGCTGAGCTGGACCTGACTGATGCATGCCTAGACTGAGACCAAGGCCAGGACTTTCGACATTTCCCAGGGTTACACGGAAGTCACAGCATGAGGTGAAGTGGAGGGGTAGTTTGGTGGCTTCAGGTTTCCACCTCCCTGCTCCTGCGCTAGAGCTCAGGCAGGCTCAGCTGCTGGTGGCTGAGACCACACTAGGGTTTGCCCATTTCCCTGGTTTTGCAAAAGCACACCTGGGATTCTGGTGTTAGGGCTTGTGGAGTCCCCCTCCTAGGGGTTCATGATCCCCCACTGGGACACCTCCAGTCCTGCACTGGTGCCCTTTAGCCTTGGCACAGGCACAGCAACACCCTTCCTGTCCTGTAGATCTCCCAAGCTTCCAGCTGGTTCCAGTATTTCAGAATTTGACACTGGAGCAACATTCTGAGTTTTTCAAGGTCAGAGGTGGGGATGAAAAAAGCTAAGGTTTACTCCATCTTCTTAGCTGCTGGAAGTTCAGGTAAGTGATTTTTAAATATGTAGACTATGGGATCATAGCTCCAGGAGTAGCTGTTGCTGCTGCCACAGGCAGCTTATCTCTTACCCAGCTTCCTCAGACTCCTGCCCTGCAGTAAGAGGTTGGGAATTGCTCCCATGGTGGGAGGATCATTTCACGCAGGCTTGCTCCACCTCTGCTTATGGTTGGGTCTGTGCTGGTGCAGCCCATGTTGTAGCACAGCTACAGTTGTTGACCAAGGCTGGAAATCTGTCACATCTATCTCCTAGCAGATTCCGCCACTCTAAAATTTGTTCAGATTCACTTTTTAGAGGTAACTGAAGGAATTCACAGTCAAACTTAGGGGAGTCCTTGCTTTCGTTCTGCCATCTTTGTTGTGCCCACCTTCTTAAATGCTCTATCAAATGCTACCACTTCTACTTTATGAAAGTTGAGAAATAATCTATAAATTTATATTTAAGTTTGTTAATATAATTCTTTATTTTAATATTGTATAGTTACATTGTCTAATTATATTAGTGTATGATGACTAATTTTAATTATATCATTAATTATAAACATACAATTTAGAGATTATCATTGTATTCCTTAGTTTATAGGACCAGATTTCCCCATTCCACCACAAATAGAAATCAGTTTTCTCTAAAAGGCAAAAAAAAAAAATCTGTCTTTGGGTCTTCATTAGCTCAAACTTCTCTTGACATGGCTTCCCGGTCACTTAAGAGTATAGAAAGTGCCACTCATGGACTTAGGGCTTCTCTGATAAGTGGATTTTTGATGATTACTCAAGTCATTGACCAAATATGTTTTCTTAAGGAGACAAGGAGGGATGCATCCAGAGAATATAAGTTCTACTATATCCTTGTAGCATATACTTGCTGTGTTACAATAAAGTAAACTTTAATTTACAAGCGACCCATTTCATACCAACATTTAACCTCAACTAAGAGATTAAGCTTACCTCTAACATTCTCTCATTCTTAGAATAGATAACGATTGATTTTTCTCATTCCTTTTGTTCATGATTACAAAAGTAGCAAATCTGAGCTAGTAGATTCTACTTTATTTTTAGAAAATGAACTAAAGTGGTAAAAGTAAAACTGGAAAAGACATTAATTGAGAGACATTTGTTATGGCAGAAAACATATTGAAGACCCCTCCTCCATCAGAAATCAAGGAAATGCAACAAACTTTTATCATGTACCATTTACAAAGTACCATACCAGGCACTGTAAACATAAAAATTAAAGAAAAAAAAGATATAGTCCTTTCCCTCAAAGTGGTTATGAATTGGTGAAAATATGATATGTACACAGAATAGCTATGTACATAAGAGCTGTTGTCAAAAAAGAAAGGCAGATAAAGTGTTTTAAAATTTTTTAGGAAAGGGAGACCACTTTAATGTAGCTGTGGGAATGGGGAAGATTGCATCTAAAGTTTGTTGAATGAGGAAGGAATGCTGTCTACATATTAAATAGTATCTAGAATGAGATTTGATAGTAGCATAGTGTATAACTTGTAGCATAGTATCTAGAATGAATTTTATAGTCTTGTGATCTGCCATAACTATGTTTTAAAATTAAATTACCTTTTTTTTTTGTTTTTTTAAATTCCAGAATTGTCTCCCTCCCTCCTTCCTCAACCTGTGCTAGAGGCCATTATTATCAGCACCTGTTACATTAAGAACTCCAGGTAACAAAAATCAAATCTAGAGTATTAAAATCTTAGTGTAGTTATGAATAGTTATGAATATTTTCTGATACTGTTCATTCTTTTTTTATTTTTCACTTAGGTGCTGCAATAGATAAAGCAAAGGACTTGAATTTGCAAGAGCTGAGTTTAAATCCAATTTCAGATTCTTTCTTCAGTACTTTTTGGGAGTCCTTTAGCCAGGTGTTGCCTTGTTTTTTCATGATTTTCTTTTTATCACTCTCATTTCTCTTTCTAATTTTTCCTTTGCTTCTCTTACTTATTTTTCAAAATTCTTTTTGTGCTCTTCCATGACCTGAGACCAATTCATATTTTTCTTGGAAGCTTTTGATGTAAGACCTTTGACTTTGTTGTCTTCTGGTTGTATGTTTTGATCTTCTTTGTCACCAAAGTAAGATTCAATAGTCTGAGTTTTTATGCTGTTTGCTTATTTTCTCAGTCAAATACTTTACTTTTTAACTCTTTGTCAAGGTCTGACCCTGCTTCCAGTGGGGGTGGGGGTGGAGTGGTGTGTACTATCACCAAGCTTCAGGGATTTTGTGAAGCTATTTTCAGAGATACTTCTAGGGACCTGTAAATTTCCATCTCTTCCAAGATAGTAGGATCAAAGGAGAGGTGTTTACTTCTTTCCTGTCCTGTCCTTTGATCTGTGAGTGACCACAAACACTCTCTTCTGCGTTGGTACTGTGAAAAGGATGCTCTCTCCACCCCAGCCATAAGTTCTGCCATACCAATGCTTATTACCCCAGGACTGCAACTCAGAACCAAGCAGGGCAAAGAAAGAATGAATGCTGCCTCTGCACCAGCAGAGAAATCCCTGCAATCCCCTCTGATCCACCACTTGATCCCCCCACTGTGGGCCCAGAGCTCCAGAAGCACCCAAACTCAGATTCTGTATAGTTGCATGATTATGGGCAAGGCCCTTAACCCCTATTTGCCTCAGTCTTCTCATTTGTAAAACAGATAATAATAGTACCTACACAGCAGGATTGTTTTGGGGTTAACATGGATTAAACGTTTATAAAAATGCTTTGCAAACCTTAATGATCTTTATATATACCAGCTATTTTCTGGAATAAAGAAATTTTTACCAACTCTACCCATTTTTCAACTGAAGTAACTAAAATATATTTACCAAAATGACTTGAATATTCTAAAACTAATAACTCTGATTACTAATATAGATTCTCATTTTCAAACTGTTAAGTGATAATTT
>CM053580.1:175603334-175622579 GCA_028627135.1 Pseudochirops cupreus | reverse complement strand
CTTTTCCTCGGTGGAAACGGCCTGCGGAAGGCGGTGGCGGGAGAAGGCGGGCGGGGGGGACGGAGCGTCGGGAAGCGAGGGGGCTCGAGGGGGGAGGCTGCTGAGTCCTCGGCGGCGGCTCAGTGACTGGGGCCTAGCCTACCTTATCTTGATGAGTCTCTATTCTTTGTTAAAATGAATGAGTCGGGTCAGACATTCCTTCCAACTATGAATTTTTCATCCCTTTTGTAGGTCATGAAAACAAATTTTTATAGTTTTGAGTGATCACTCTTCAACCCTTAGTTGCCACTACTTAGCTTGCTCGTCATCTGATTTAAGAAGTTTGGCACTAAATATCATTAGACAGGTTCAGGAAAAATAAATCCACCTCAAAAAATGACGTCTAGTAACTATCAAAGATGGGGATTGGAGCTGTGATTTCAATGGTACAGGGAACTCCCAGTTAAGGATTTTTTTTTTTTACCAGCATGGGTACCTTCCCTACACCTGAAAGTCTTAGATAGTAGTCTAGAACACTGAAAGATTAGATAGCTTGCCCATGGTCACACATTCACTGGGTAGAAATGCTGAAAGTTGAACCTGGTTTTTCTTTGTTTTGAAGCTTATAATCTAGCCACCATGTTGGATTACTTCTCAAAGTCTGAAGGTAATTCTTAGAGATTTCTAAGTAGATTCTCAAGAACAAAAGTATAGTTGGACTCAGGGTCACTATTTTGAAGGGAACAACCAATATGCATGAGTTACAGCATATTCATTAAACAATCACATTACTTCATAGTAATACATTACAAAATAATTTAGAATCCAAGTCAATCTTCACTGCACATTGTACTCTGTGACATTTTAAAAATTCAAGAGACATGATTTCTGGATAATCATTTTTATTAATAATGCTAGCATTTTATTAATAAAAGAAATGGTCTTTTGGTCATCTCCCTCTTGGACCAAAGATGACTTGTGGTGGTGGGCTCACATATGCCCTTGGAAGAGTTAGTGTTCCTGAGGGTGGCAAACAACACTAATTGGTAAACAATAAGAGAAAGAATATTACAAAGAGGTGGAACTATTCTGATGAAGGCATTGGGGGTTTGATTATGATTATGTCATTTAATTCTAAATAACCCCCAGTCTTGGGCAATCTAAGCAAAGAATTTCTCCCCATCCAAACGTGAGTAGAACTCAATGGGCAGGAATTCAACTAGATAAGATGGTCTAGGTGGGGTAAATTTTTAGCAGAGATCAGTAATTTCTTTTAAATGTTAGACTTCAAACAAGGAAATAGGAAGGGGGAAAAGCCTGGATCTCTCACATAATTGGTTATTAATAATCATTCCTCTCAACTCTAACATAAATTCTTCATTCTCTGCACTGAACCATTATTCCAAATATAATTTGATCATTTTTTTTCAATATAGAAAGTAAATTAAAACTATAAATTTCAGGGAACAGGTTTGTGTTAATTCAATATTATATGCCTTGGTAGAATTTCTATAATCTTTACCTGGAAATGTTGGCATTAATTAAGAGAGAAATATATTATCCCATAAATTGACAGTTTGGAAAAGATAAAGTTCAAGTATATTTAAAAAAAGAATCGAGCAAAATCCAACTCAAAACAAAAAATAAACCTTTAAATCAAGTAAACATTGTCTGTGTTGATATCAAGTTATTTATTAGTAAATAAGTTTGGCTTCATAGCCTCAAAGCAAGGCTCAGAATGCTTATTTCACAATTTCAGTGATTCAAAAGTGAATAGACAAATATCATATATCTAAAACATCATCAACTTAAATATATAAAGTTAAGATAGAGGTTTTCACATGGCGTGGTACATTATGTGTATTACTAAAGTTTGTCCAATCAAGAAAGTTCAAACAGTTAACTAAATACTCAGGCAGGTTATCCATCGTCCTGCAAAGCTAGAAGAAATGTCTACTTTATCACCAAATAGTAATTATATCCAGACTGGTGACTGACAGTTTATTAAAAGGTTAAGAAAGCCCTAAAGGCCGGAATTAAGGAAGTAACTCTTTAGTAAAAGTACCAGAGACTCCTTGACAGAACAAGATGTATAAATAATCTTTATAACCTTTTAGCAAATGTGAAATATGAATAATAGCACCAAACAGCATTTTATTAACATTGCAGATAGATTAGCAATGCATTCTTTTACCTCACATGAGTAACTCTGATAATTTCTATCCACACTGGCACGTTCATACTATGTCTAGTTGAAAAGGTACTACAAATCTTAACTTCAGTCTCAGGCATGGTGTTAACTAAATACAATTCACTATCATGTTAGAAGCTCACTTTCTAGAGTTTTTATCTATTTTATTGTGCTCTTAAATATTATTCAGTGGCAGGCAATTATGCCCCTGGAAGTATGCAGAATATACATCAGTGTACCTCTTTCAGGATTAAAGAAAAACAAACCAACAAGTATTACTTAGTTGTGTTTCTTTTTCTCGGAAGGCGATAATAACAATGACTCTAGCCCTTCTAAGTACATGTAACCGCCTGTATAAATAATGAAAAAACAAGGCTTTGCTTCAAGTGCTAGACTCATCAATCACCTTACTTGCAGGTGAATCACATCATCCTCTAATACCTTCAGTTTTTGAAGTTGTTTGGGAAAAAGCTATTCCAGTTTGACTTACCAACATTACCTACGCCCAGCAACAACCTACAGAGAAAGTTGATGGGGAAGATAGGTGAATGGAAATCTTTATAATCATTTATTCCTGAGAAGAAACTGTATTCTGTTTCAGAAGGTCAGGATGAAGTTTCTCCACATTTGGGTTTACCACAGGAAACTCATCCAGAGTGGTTTGTTATAGTTACTGGAATATTCTGATTAACTGAGTTTCCATATATAACTCGCAGAGTTTACTAATTTTCAAGGAATCATCATTAGTAGGGGCTTATTAAATGTTTATTAATATAAAGCCACATACAGCATTAAAGTTGAATCTATCTGTATTTTTCATAATTTAGAAGTTGTTTCTTGATATTACAGGGTCTCTAAATCATAACTACAATCTGCTTCTCCAAATTCTGTACTGAGGATACAAGAAGAAATATATATTTTAATCAATATAACACAAAAACATAGAATGTTAGTACTGGAAGAGATACTTAAGATCATTTGGTCAAATTTCCTCATTTTGCAGATGAGAATTCCCTGATGCTGGTTTAATTATTATTTGTCTCATTCTCATAGAAGCAGAGAACAGATGAAAATTGTACTACTTTAAGCTACTGATCCAATTGGAATAGCAAATCATAGCTTTAGAACTGGAATGTACCTTAGAGCTTGCCTAGTTCACCTCTCTCATTTTACAGATGAGGAAACAGCAGTCCCTAGAGGTAAATGATTTGCCCAAGGTCATACAACTAGCTAGTGACAGAGTAAGGATGTGAACTAAAATGCTTTAAATTCAAACTCAGTGTTCTTTTTAAAGATTTTTAATAAATGGCAGATTTTCTTACCAGGAAATAGCATTACAACACTCAGGCTCTTCAAAAGATTTTGCCAGTTGAGGCATATCCCCCAATACATGGATCAAACTTCTCTATACTTTGGTGGCTCTACCACCTTAAGTTACTGGGCTCATCTGAAACTGATCATCTTTTGGCCAACTTTCTGGAGAAGAGACTCATTGAGCTTATCTAGCCTGCTCCTCAGATCAAAGATAAACAATCTGTTGTTGAAACCATACTTAAATCCATTCTAGCTCCGTGGACCTGCTCTTCTACCCTAAACTTAAGATGCCAGAATTTTCTCCATGCCACAGTGGTGTCCTGTAGTAGAACTTGTGTAGGGGGGGAAAAGCACAGTAGTAAGTAACAAGACAAAAAAAGTACACAGTATCCTTTGTATGTACTGTGGCCCTGACTAGGTACTCACCTCTGTTCTCTAGATGCCAAAATTCTCTTTCCTTCCCTTCTTCACCAGTGCTGGAGACTGTTGGAATCCTCCTCCAGTACACACTTTCCTCACCAACGGGGAAGTCCTACTTCCCATGCTGGTACAGGAGAAAAAGAAGGCAATCTCTAATTCTAAGGGAAAGGTTAGACAGGGAGGAGGCATGATCCAAGCATCCTGAATTGGAATTCACAATAGACTTTCACAGAGAAACAATGAGTAGGAAGATTCGTTACCATTATCATATCATTACATTAGTATTATCAGTACTACAGATGGAATGGGATTTTACAGGTTATACTGAGACTTTTATCATCACTTATAACGTTGATTCTTTAGGGAAAACGCATTTTGAGTTTCAAGTAAGTTATTTATAGGCAAACTTGTAGAACACAATTTGTTCTTAAGTTGCCACTATCTGTATAAAAAGATTAAAGGATGTGGCCACAGTAATAACTCCATATAGCCACTGCATAACTCCTGTACTTAGTTGACATACTCTCAAACACATATAAATTATAACACAAACAAGCAAGTTATAGTGTTAAGAAACCAGGGAAGTGCTTGAATTGAACTACTCTCTTCCCAAACAGATTTGGTTTCAACAGATTAAACACAAATTCATGTGGTAATGCTGAATTCATATAGTACTCGGAAAAAAACTGAAGAACTGGAAATACTAGCTATTAAAAATCTCCTCAAATAGGAACTAATGTTGGGAGCAGAAGCTAAGGACAATAATGTCAGTCTGGGGCTAAATGTGGCTATGAGTTTTGGGACCATATAAACACAATGGACAAGAGAGAGAAGTTACAATATGGTGTCTGGAGGCAGTTTGACCTAACCTATTTAGCATCAGATGAAACCAAAATCCAGATGAAACCAAAATCCAGATGAAACCATTTTAAGGACTTTGAGATGTCTTGGATGAAAACACAGAAAACACAAATATAATTAAATCACCTCACAAAGTTAATTGTTAGGTTCTTTAGACTCATGCAACACTTCTTAAACTGTGGGTCACAGGCTCACAGTTTAAGAAGCACTGAATGGGTATGGAGTGAAGCCCTACTTTAGAGGAATGTAATTACATAAGTTTCAGGTACTATTATTTAAACTTTGGATTTATTTTTAAATTAACAATTGAAGCTTAACTGAAAATGATATTTTTAAAACTATTTCACATTTAATAATTGCTAATGCTGGAGTGAACTGGGATAGTCTAGACTAGAAGCCCCAATTCATTTAACTTAGAACACTTTTCAGTAATTTGAAGAATTTTACAATTACACATGCCCTAAGTATAACTAAACAGAAAGGCCTTTCCTTTCCCTTATAGCTCTAATGCTTTTGATACTTTGAAAAATGTCCTAATCCTTGAAAATCTTTCTTCCCCTGGCTTTCCTATTTCACTATATAACCTTATTTTTCTTTTACTTCCATGACTCAGAATCAATCACAGAATTTTATGTTTGAAGGGACCTCAGTGGCCATCTAATTGAACTGCTTCACCAAAAGGAATTACCTCTGCAGCATTCCCACTATATCCCCATATTCTCATCATCTTGGTTATGCTTGAAGGCATCTGTCTCTAGGGGAAACTCACTACCTCCCAAGATAGCCTATTCTGCTTATGAAAAACTATAATAGTTCAAAAGTTTTTCTTGACATCAAAACCAGTTCTATACCTGCAATTCATTATATTGTCAGTATTTTGCCTCCTTTTATATCTCCAGCACTTTAGTATACAGTAGGTGACTGACACAGTAGGTGCTTAATAAATGTTTATTGATTGATCATTGGAACTTCCACTCTTTACTCCTACTTTTGTCTTAAGTCTAGTCTCTCTTCCACATGAAGCCTAGCACACAATAAATATTTAATAATTTTAAAAAATTATTCATGCTTTATGCATTCATCTTTGAATAAAACTTCTGGGATAAAATAAATAAATTCTGAACTTTTGGTGTTTTGTTTTGTTTTGTTTTCCAAGTTGATAAACAAAATTCATTCAAAATGCCCGTGTTCTGGATAAAAGTGATGGTATAATGCCTTGTGGTTCAATTTGTATATACATTCTAAAATATTCTTTAGGAGACTCCTTAAGAGAAAATATGTTCAAGGAAAGATATTGCAACCTTTTAAGGACATGATAGAGATTTTGTTTACCAACTTGGATTTCATAAAGTTTTTCATGTTCATTGTTATCTGAAGACTTAACAAAGACTTGTTTGGATCTGAGGGATTAAGGAGAAAATTGTCATCACTATTTCATTAATCCAGATGGTAGATATTAAGTCTCCTTTCCTCTTTATTTCTTAGAATTAAATGTCTTAAGGCAGTGTAAAGGAAAGAAGAGGAATTTTCCACGTATGGTTCAAAATTTCTGGATTCTGTATCTTGTCTCTAAACTACCACTGTCAAACCCTTCAAAAGTCTCCACCACCTAAATGAGGGGAATGGATTAGATGATCTCTTATGTTCTGCCAGCTCCAAAATTCTATGATTAAAAGAAAAGTTTTTCCTTCAAAATAAAAAGCTTATGCACCAAAGCAAAAGTTGGATGTTCAACAAAACTAGCATTGGAAAAGTGGTTTTCTCTTCGAACTAGCCATCTTGAATATCAGAAATAAAAATCTCATTTGCCTCTAGCAAAACTAATTTATGTAACATTCGAAAAAGAGTAGAGAGGAAATTTTAGTAGACATTAAATCTGTAAATGGATGATTGTAAGAAGGAAATGGGATATGAATGCAGGATATTTACTGATGTCAAATATATTGCAGTTAATGTCACAAGAAATGTATGTATTTATATATGTACACGCACACATTTTGAGATATACTATTCAAAGTATGGAAATAGGAAATAAAGGAAGCCAGCTCACTCCATTCACAAAGTCATCATAATCATCCATAAAGACAAAAAAAAAAAAGGCTAGAGGGGGCAGAGCCAAGATGGCAATGTGGAAGCAGGAAAACTCCATGGCTCCCCCCACAACCACCTGAAATACCTATAAAATATGACTCTAAACAAATTTTAGAGCTACAGAACCCACAAAGTGACAGAGAGAATCAAATCTCCCACTGAAGGCAGCCCAGCAGGCAGACAGGAAGGGTTCATTGCAGCATACTGGGAGCCAAGCCCAGCCTCGTGTGAGCCCACAGTTTTAGCCCCAGGGCAGCCCTGACCAGTAGATCCAGTGGACTTCAGGAGAGTGGATCACCAGCAGCAGTGGCGGTTTCCAGAATTATCAACCCTTATATTCCTAAGAAAAAGTGAGAGGTCAGTGTAGAGCTCTGTTGGAACTGGGCGGGGGGTGGATGGAGGAGCAGGTATGTGCCCTGCCGCTAGAGCTAGAAGTGGTGGAGGTGCAGTGGCCTTGCAGCCACCTCCGCCGGGCTATTTTAGAGCTCCTGGCCTGCAGATCATAGAGAGGCCAAGCAAACATTCAGAGGGTAATCACTCTCACTTTAACCTGCCTGGATCTGGATCGTGGTCTTGGGTGGTAGTCCTGAGGTGTGTGGAGTTTGTGAGGGCTGCAGGGATGGCACCCTCTTAATAGCTCCAGCAGCTGGAAAAACCCCAGCCATTTGGGACAAAGCTTTCTCCTCTGGAAGCAGAGTTCTACTGTGTCAAAGAGCTCAAAAGTCAAATACTTGAGTGGCAACATGAGCAAGCAAAGGAAGCAAAGAAAACATAGCAGTCCAACTTTAGATTCCTTTTTTTGGGGACAGAAAGGATCAAAGCATGGAATGGCAGAAATACAATGAAGTCAGAACTCCTGTACCCAAAGCTTCCAAGAAAAATATGAATTGATTAAAGGCCATGGAGGAACTCAAGAAGGATTTTGAAAATCAAGTAACAGGAGTGGAGGAAAAATTGGGAAGAGAAATGAGAATGATGCAAGAAAATAATGAAAAGAGAGTCAACACCCTGACTGAAGAAAATAACACCTGAAAAAATAGATTAACTCAAACGGCAAAAGAGGTCCAAAAAGCCAATGAGGAGAAGAGTGCCTTAAAAAAAGCCAAATTTGCCAGATGGAAAAAGAATTTCAAAACCTCACTGAAGAGAATAATTCTTTCAGAATTAGATTGGAGCAAATGGAACCTAATAATTTTATGAGAAATCAAGAGAGTATTAAACAGATCCAAATGAAAAAATAGAAGGCAATGTGAAATATTTCATTGGAAAAACCACTGACCTGGAAAATAGATCCAGGAAAGATCATTTAAAAATTATTGGACTACCTGAAAAGCATGATCAAAAACAGAACCTAGAAATCACCCTTCAAGAAATTCTCAGGGAAAATTGCCCTGATATTTTAGAACCAATAGGGCAAAACAGAAATTGAAAGAATTTGCCAATCACCTCTTGGAAAAGATCTCAAAAAGAAAACTCCTGGAAATGTTATAGCCAGGCTCCAGAGTTCCCAGATCAAGGAGAAAATATTACAGGCAGCCAAGAAGAAACAATTTGAATATTGTGGAAACACAATTAGGGTAACACAGGATCTAGTAGCTTCTACATTAAGGCATTGAAGGACTTGGAATATGATACTCCAGAGGTCAAAGTAGCTAGGATTAAAACCAAGAATCACCTACCCAACATATAATGTATAATATTTCAGGAGAAAATATGGTCACTGAATGAAATAGAGGACTTTCAAGTATTCTTGATAAAAAAAACAGAGTTGAATAGAAAATTTGACACTCAAATACAAGAAGCAAGAAAAGCATGAGAAGGTAAACAGGGAAAAGAAATCATAAGGAACTTATTGAAGTTGAACTATTTACATTTCTACATGGAAATATGATAATTGTAACTCATAAGACTTTTCTCAGTAGAAGGATAGTTGAAGGGAATATAAATGTATATATATATAATGTATGTATATATACATACATATATATGTCTATAAAGGAGGGTATATGTGCATATGAATGCATATGTGCATATATATATGTACAAGTATACATAGACAGAAGGCACAGGATCAATTGAAAAGGAAGGGATGATATTTAAAAGGTGAAACTGAGAGGTGAGAGAGGAATTTAATGAGAGGAGATGGGGAGAGACAGAATGGGGTAAATTAGCTCATATAGAAGAGGCAAGGAGTAACTATTACAATGGAGGGAAGAACAGAATGGCAAAAGGGAATGAGTCAAACTTACTCTCATTGAATTTGACTTAGGGAGGGCATGACATACACAACAAATTGGGTATCTTGCTCTACAGAAGAGTAGAGGGGAAAGGGATGAGAGGGGGTATGATGGAGGTGAAGGCAGGTTGAGGGGGGAAGGTAGTTAGAAGCATACACTTTTGAAAAGGGCCAGGGTAAAAGTAGAGAATAGAACAAGTGGAGGGTGGCATAGGATGGAGGGAAATACAGTCAGTCTTTCACAATATATTCACTAAGGAAATGTTTTGCATAACTATACATGTTCAACCTATATTGAATTGCTTATTTTCCCAGTAAGGGTGGGTGATGAGGGAGGAAGGGAAAGAATCTGGAATTTAAAGTTGTAAAATCAAATGTTTAAAAATAATAATTATCATTATTAATTTTTACATGCAACTGGGAAATAAGATATACAGGCACTGGGTATGGAGATCCATCTTGCCCTACTGGAAAGTGGGAGGAGGGATGGGGGAGGATATAGGAGAGAGCAGATTGGGGGAGAGAGTATACAGTGGGATCACTGTTTTGGGGTGGTGGATAGGGGAAAGACGGGGAGAAAATGTGTAACTCAAAATCTTGTGGAAATGAATGATGTAAACTAAAAATAAACATAAAATTTAATTTAATAAAAAAGACCAAAAAACATCTTATGTAGGGTTTTCTTCATGGTCAAATAAGACTCTAAAGTACAAAGCCAAGATTTATTATAAATGTAAGTGGATTGATATTGGCTAAATTGAATGATGACTAGTAAAGACGAAATCGATGATGGCTACTGCTATGTAGCAACACATTCTTTTATTTGTGTACCGAACACATATCAACATTTTCATTATCATGACAAATTATTGCCTTACTATAAATTCAGTAGCTGCAATTTTTCACATGCATAGATTCTAGAACAGACCTGCAAAACTTGGCAGTGGGTAGGAGCCAAAATTAAAATAGGCCAAACTTCTTCAGGCTGCAGATAGGTTTTCAGTGGCTCACTTTCGAAGTAAAGGTAAGTAATGTCAATGGAATAGGAAGATCTTCCCTGTCCATTAATAGGCCTACGTGACCACACATGTCCCCTTTTCCCTTGGAGCAGGAGTCATGTTCCCAGGTCTAAAGGTACACAGATATTTCAGTTATGGATGTCTAGTTGCTTTCACAGCTGTGATACATCCTGAGTCACACAGAACCCATCAGGAGAGGAACTTGCCTAGGAAGGAGCTCACTTGGAGGCTTGCTTGCAGGAAGGCTTTTACACCTTTTGATATTGAACTAATTAGGTACTGTGTCGGGTGGGTTGTTATGCCTTCTGACTCCGAGCACTACTAGTTGAAAACTCTATATACTGGGAGATTGGTATTTTACTTGGGGGGGTTTGGTTATGAGAAAGCCCTTTTATTTCCCTGGACAGGACTCTGGGTAAACACTTGTTAAGAGCTCCCTGACTCTTCAGAAGTTTGTGCTCTTCTGGTCAGGTGGTCTATATAGGTCATTATATTACTTTGTTCAGACAGTAGGAGCCCTGTCTGTTCAATCTCTGTGCAAATTTCTCTGCTTAGTTTCTACTTATCTGCAGTTAAAGTAAGATTGCTGACCCCTTTTAAAAGTTGTCTTTCCTTTAGCAAAGCAGGTCAAAGAAACTGTGCTAGCAGGCCATCCTGGGTGTGCTAGGGTGCTTGCTGATACAAGGTATAATTAATGATTAAACAATTTCACAGATAAACTATATTTTTAAAAAGGAAATTTCAATTAATATCACATAATTATACTTATTACTTAAGATTTTTATTTATCATGAAATTACATTAATGTTAAAAATTACTTTGCTAAGCAGTACAAGTTTTAATACATTTTTCAGATTTTCTTACTGTTTACATTTAGTTAATGGGACATATTACACATCTTGTCAGCAATCACTTTATCGGATTCTGGAATCATGTTTGAAATTTGTTTCTCTAGAGATCTGAAAACTAACCTTAATAGCTGCCTCATTTTCTAAGTTTACTTTCTAGAAAAACATTTGTTTCCCACTGAATTTTTTTTAACAATTTGGAACTTTAATTTGGTTCTCTTTTTCTTTCTTTCTTTCGTTCTTTCTCTTTTTGGAGGAGAGAAGGCAGGGAAATTAGGGTTAAGTGATTTGCCCATGGTCACACAGGTAGTAAGTGTGTCAAGTGTCTGAGGTCGGATTTGAACTCAGGTCCTTCTGACTCCAGGGCAGGTGCTCTATTCACTGCACCATGTAGCTGCCCCTGGCTGATTGAGTCTTGAAGAATTACCTGGGGCACTGAGAGATTAAGTGACCTTTCCAGGGTCACAGAACCTACCTATGTCAGGTTTTCCCAACTCATAGGGGAGTTCTTTTATCTTATACCACCCTGCCTTTCTTTAGACATTTACTTTAATAATTTTTCCTAATTTTTCAAGTACTGCCCCTTTAATTTGTTTTTCATTGGTGTCCAATTTGCTTAAGTCAAGATGTTTTGATTCGAAATGGTGACAAAGATTTAATTCCTTTGGAATGGCTATTACTTCTAAGAGGCAAACAAAGCACAATATTTTGTCTCTTATAAGAGTAAACAAGTATCTAGTCCACTCTGGGTTAAATACCATATGTTCTGATTTGATCTGTTTCTTTTTATCACCCATTTTACAAAGTCACCCCCAAAACTTTAATGTTAGAACCAAAAAATCTCCCCAGCAACTCTTCACATACAAAGAAATACTAAACTGAATTGTGACCTTGGAGAGAGCACCAAGCACTCATATAACTTGGAGGGTACCCACTCATTGAGGGAGGGGAAGAAGCCTTTGTCTTGTTGCCTGTCATAGCGTAGTGTGCATCAGCTATATTGTTGTGGGGCTGCACTCACTTTGTCCCTGTTCAGCACCAGTAACAACCAAAAACACAGTGAAATATGACTCTTGCTCCTCTCAGATTAGAGACAGACTGATTGATGATGGTTAGTTGCCATGCATCATGTGACAAACAAGAGCTAGTTCTCAGTAGCAACCTACCTGCCAGGTTATGTGACAGGCACAATAGTGACTAGTGGGAGGTGGGTTAAGCAAGGCACAGACAAGGCACTCTTTTTTTTTTTTATATATAGCCTTTACATTTTTCTTGGTCCACACAAAATCTTTTGGCAGATTGCAAGCAGATTTCAGGCCATATGTTTTGCAGGCCTGTTCTAGAACAATCAAATTATGATGCTTTTTTCTTCAACAAATAAACATATTTATCACTTTCATTGCTGTTCAGTCATTTCACTCATCTCTGAATCTGTGACCCTATTTAGGGTTTTCTTGGCAAAGATACTGGAATGTTTTGCCATTTCCTTTTCCAGCTCATTTTATAGATCAGGAAATTGAGGCAAACAGGGATAAGTTACTTGCTCAGGGTCATATAGCTAGTAAGTATCTAAAGTCCCATTTGAACTCATAAATATGAGTCTTCTTGAATCCAAGGCCAGTTCTCTATCCACTGTACCACCTAGCTGCCCATTTAACACTTGCTAAGTTGAGATATTATTATGCTAAAAGAAATGATGAACAAGATGATTTCAGAAAAACCTGGAAAGACTTACATGAACTAATACAGAATGAAGTAAGCAGAACCAGGAGAACACTGTATATAGTAACAGCAATAGTGTATGATGAATAACTTTCTCAGTAATAGGATGATCCAGGACAATCCCAGAGGACTTGTGATGAAAAATGTTTTCTGCCTCCAGAGAAAGAACTGATGGTGTTAGAATATAGATCAAAGAATACTATTTTTCACCTCTTTTGTTTGTTTTCTTCCACAAAATAACTAATATGGAAATATATTTTACAAGATTGCACATGTAAAACTTATATCAGATTGCTTACTGTCTCAGAGAAGGGAGGGAAAGGGAGAGAGGGATAGAATTTGGAACTCAAAACAAAAGAAAAATTCTGATGTTGAAAGTTGTTTTTACATGTAACTGAGAGAAAAAAAATGTTATTTAAAAAAAACTTTTAAAAAGTTATTCCATTTTTCACCTGCTCAATTATAATGATACATTAAAAGTCAAACCCAATCCAATCTCTCTTCCAGAAGACATTAAGAAAATAATACCACTTACTTCCTTTGTATATTTCCTGGTATTCTGATAGAAACTATATCACTTTATGATTTATGAGAACAGTTGAAGATAATATATTGTCTTAAGGATTTAATTGCAGTTGTTGAGTGACTTTTATGTTTCAGGATAAAAGGGAAAACACCACATAAGACTGTAGATATATGCATGGTATCTATTCTCAAATTCTTATTGTTCCTTCTCACTCTTCTCTATCTCCCTCCTCCCTCTCCATACCGTAAACTAGCAGAAACTTGATCTTTTAATAATTCTTTTAAGTGGTATGAAAATAAGGAAAACAATTCTCAGCTAACCCTGACAGATTTCTATCATTTCTTTAAATTGCCCAAGTATATGGAATGTGTCCTGTTTCTTCAACTTATAAATGACATGATTCATATAGTACTTTTCCAAAACAGGCAGGATGACTTCCAGCAGAATTTACATTAGGATAACTATGAAAGCTAATAGTTTGTTGTCAATAGATAAAGCCATACTTTCTTGTTCTTAAAAAAATCCTGGGGCAGCTAGGTGGCACAGTGAATACAGTCCTGGAGTCAGGAGGACCTGTATTCAAATCCAGCCTCAGACATTTGACACACTTACTAGCTGTGTGACTGTGGGCAACTCACTTACACCCAACTACCTTGCCTTCCCCCCTCAGAAAAAAATATCATGAGATGAACTTCTAGGTAGTTCTAAAGGGCTAAATATAGCCCAGCACAGAAAGGTACCTAGAATACAAAATAATAGTAACATGGTTAAGAAATTTTACTTTTGATATCAATTGGTAATATTTCAGTCAAGTCACCTATTTTTTATCCTTCAGAGAACATAAGTGACCAATGCTACATGATGATGAACAATTGAATCATTATACTAAAGTTCTTCCAGGTCAACCTTCTAACCCTTCAACAAAAATAAGATAAAGCATCTTTGTTTACAAATCGTCACAGAAGAAGAATCAACAAACTACTTTCAAATTAATACTATATTTTCAACTCCTTGGAAGAAGATATTCAGTTATCCATGCGTTTATTAGAGGAGTGTAGTATAATGGAAATAATACTAGATTGGAAATCAGAAGACCTAGGTTTGAATACTGGCTCTACATCACTACTATACCGGAAATACTCTGTGCCTCAGTTTCTTCATCTGTGAAATGGGCATAATGACCCTTGTACTACCTCCTTGTTTTGAGGATAGCACTTGTGAAACACTAAGTATATTCTTTGTTGCTGTGGTTGTGGTTGTTCAGTCATTTTAGTTGTGCCTGACTCTCCATGATCCCATTTTGAGGTTTTCTTGGCAAAAATACTGGAGTGGTTTACCTTTTCCTTTTCCAGCTCATTTTACAGATGAGGAAACTAAGGCAAACAAGATTAAATGACTTGCTCAGGGTCACATAGCTAGCAAGTGTCTAAAGTCAGATTTGAGCTCAAGAAGATGCGTCTTCCTGACTCCAGACCCCGTCCACTGCACCACTTAGCTGCCCAAAACATTATGTGTAATTAATTAATAATCATTTAGTAAGTAACTATTACATGCAAATATTATTGCCATGCCACTACAAAGGACAGTATCTGACATGTAAGAGGCTATCAAAAAATGTTTGTGGCCGTTGATAGTGATTATTTCTCATGTTTCTTAGGTATCTTATAATGCTTAATATTAGGAACAATGTATGTCCAGGAAAAAAAAAAAACGGGCTGGTCATGTGGCAAGAGCAAGGGATAATCAATGAACAGGCAATATTTTTCATTGGTATCCATGAAATGTCAAAACTGAACAAAGGTCCCTAGTAAATTGGGGTGACCCCATTAGGATTTATGGAAGGATAAAGACAAAATTAATCAAGGTGAATTGCAGGGATCAGTGTGAGTCTAAAAGAACATGTGGTGCTGAAGGTCACAGCCCAGTTGCTAAGCTCATAGAGAAGTTGTGCAAGACCATTTGCCTGATGAGCAGCAGCTGAGATGACTGGCTTGGCCTGTCCTCCATTGGTCCATCCCTCCAGCACACGTGGAGATCATGCTTTAATCATATTACCTCTAGGGTATATAAGGAGAACACTACAATACAATAAAGGACAGCTGCTGTACACTTCTCTCTCGCCTCTGGTCTCTTTAGTCCCTCCTGAGAATACAGCCTTAGGCTACTGAAGCGGCTGCAACAGTGAATGTTATGGATGCATTGTTGTAGGAAGACTCTATTTAGACAAGACCATGGATCTATCAAGGTATTGAAGCAATTGATTGATTATCTGTAGCAAAGTTCAGCATCCCTGAGACATATTTTTTCACATCTAACGTAAATCTATTTTATAATAAGAGGTTAAACAAAATTATGGGATTGGACTAGATAATTTATAGTTTCTTTGTTTTTTCTGAAACTAAGGTTCTCTAGCTTTGTGATTCTCATTTCTTTAGGTTATCATTTCATTTCTCTGAGACTCATTTTCTTCACAAGATGGACAAGATGATGGACAAGATGACTTCTAAGGAGGAGGTTAGTTTTAATTCCTATACTATTTTCTCAACTTTTTGTTTTAATACTACTAGTTAATATTCTACCTCCACAGGGTTTGCTGGCATTTCAAACCAAATCACATCTCAAAATTAGATTTCTTACTAAACTAGATACTTAGATATTTCAGTGAAACTTTAATGAACTTGTTATCTATTGATGTCAACCCTTTCCCCTACTCCATGTAGGCTAGTTACATTACAAAATTATGCTAATCATGTTCTAAAGCAAAGTCCTTTTGTTAAGAAACTGACCTTCAGAGTGCTGTCCTCATAATGCTTCCAAGAATGCTGAAAGTCTAGGTACATTTATAACCCCCCCAAAAAATGGTCCATTTTTGGTAAATTAGCAAAATGTTAAAATGAGATGTAAAATACAATTAGACTAAAAGTTACAAACAATAAAGCTTCATAGAAAATATCTTACTAAATGTAAGTAGAATCTAAAGCCATATCTTTTCATTAAAAAATGAAGAAGATAAAAAATATTTTTCATTCCTTTTTTCAGCTTGAAATGCAAGATTTCTGAATTTTCCTCACTATTGCCTTTCAAAGGAAAAAAAAATCTTTACAAAAGAAAAAAAACTTTTTGTTTCAACCTTTGCTTCTTGCTATTTCACTAATGATATATGCCTATCAAATATGATTATAAATATTTAAAATATTAACGTGTTACACATTATGAATAGTTTTATGAGCTCACTAAAACATATGTGTTATATACTTTGGTTCCCAAAAGAATAGTGGATAAAGTCAGTTCAACAAAGGGGTTCTTTAACATGTATTCATTCATTTCTGACAAATGAGGGCTGTGTCAGTAATGGATATTAAGTTTATTTTAGCAAGTAAAATGCATAGCACCGATTATGACTCTGATTACCTGATTTCTATTAGATTACAAAAGGGATTCACACTACCTTAAAATCATTTGCATAGCTTTAAATTGGAGTTATATGCTAGTGGGTTTTGATATTTAATCAGTAAGGCAAAGAAAAAGAATGTATGTAATTGGTTTTCCAGGAGACCAACCAATCCAGCAAGTTTTGGGTTTTTTTTTTTGTTCTTTTCTTCATTTTGTCTTATTTTTTTTTACATTCCTCTCTGTTTTTATTCAGTGTATATTTCTTTCTCTGTCTCCTCTGTTTCTCTCTCCCTGTCTCTCTGTGTTTCTGTTTCTGTCTCTTTCTCTCCTCTTCTTTTCTTCACTGCCCTTCCTGCCCTTCCTCTTCTTTTATATCAGGGTTTATTTTTCCATATTCTAGAAATCATTTCTGCAAGAAGATACCACCTCTGCTATTCCCCTCCACTTTTCCTTGCTACATACACACAACAATTTCTTTCCCATTAACTTAAATTTGATATCACCAGAGACATAAAAATCCAAATCTAAGCGTCTCCAAAAATAATTTGACATGATGTAATGATGGACTGAATTTAACAAGAAGAATTTGGTAGGGATAAAAGTAAAGTCATATACTAAGGTGTTATGGGAATTTGAAGATCTTCCCTGCCCCTAGGCCCTTTGCTAAAGTGGCTTAAGTGGCTCTGAGAACCTTCCCTGATTTGAAAGTATACTCTGCCCCTAACAGGCTGAATGTGGTCATGTGGAGCCTGTGGCAGAAGGCTTGTTTTTCAGGAATGTCCACACCTTGTAGCTTTGTGATTGGGCAGTGGGTCAAGAGGGCTGTGACATTCTCTGAATCCAGGAGAAGGCTATATATATGCCCTGATGTGAGGTTTTGCTTTGGGGCTCACTTTGAGAAGAGTTGTGTGATTTGGCCAGACAAGATTCTGGGAAGCCATTGAGCCCCCTGGCTTTGAAAAACCCAGATGTTGGTGCTTCCCTCTCTGGTAACTTACTAGGTATGGATGTAATGGTCAGATGCTCGAAGCCCATCTGCTGATCTGTTTCTTTGTTTGCTTGTAACTTGTGTTTGTATTCTCTGAAGTTCAGGGTGCTGACTTTTCCCCCTGAACTAGGTAAATGATATGGGTTTGATTGACTAAAGTAAGATTGTTAATCCATTTTGAGTTGCTTTCCTTTAGAAAAGCAGATCTAAGAACCTGTGCTAGCAGCCGTCCTAGGTACACTAGGGTGCTTGCTGATACATAAGGTAAAAAAAAAAATTTGAAATACAATATGGGAGAGATGTAGCTTGACAGTCATCCAAGTGAAAAAGACCTGAGAGTTTTATTAGACTACAAGATCAATATCAATCAATAATATAATGTAGCTTTGAAAAAAATCCAATGTAGTATTTATTCTGCATGATCAAAATCATGATCATGATCAAAATGAAGGAAATCATGATATTTTTGCAATCTTCACTGGTCAGACCATATCTGTAGTAATGTGCAGAGTTCTAGGTATCACCTTTTAAAAGGAACATAGAAAATCAGGAAGCATGCCATAGATTTAGAGCTGCAAGAGACCTCAGAGTTCATTTATTTCCTTTTTCAGATGAAGAAACTGCAGACTCAAGAGATGATAGGATTTGCCCAAGGTCCCACAGCTGGTAAGTGGCAGAATCAGAATCTGAACTCAGTTCCTCTGACTCCAAATCCAACACTGTTTTCACTATACCATGCTGCTTCTCCCCACACTGTTTCTTCTGCCATACAAAACTGGGCCACCAGCATGGTGATGGTATTCCAAACCATACTATATACAAAGTGCTAAAGTAACTGATAATGATTAGATCAGAAAAAGCTTATGGTGTACATGATAGCTCTTTTTGAATATTTGAAGAGTTGATATGTTTACAATCTATTCCCATGGTTCCAGAGAGTCAAACAAGGTCCAATGGGCAGAAATTATATGAAGATTGATTTCAGATCAATAGAAGGAAGAATTTCCTAAACTTAGAGCTGTCCTCAAATGGAATGGGTCAGAATAATGAGGGCTCAAATGAGTTAATTGAAGTGTGACCAAAAAAAAAGAAAAGACTTGACAACCACTGTAGAAGGATATCGTGGAGGGGATTTGTGTTTTGGTTAAGGAATGAAGGTGAATGAAGTTCTTCCCAATACAGATTTCCATGATTCTTTAATTCTCTTACTCTAACTTGGCGTAACTGATTGATTTATGTATATGTGTGTATGTATGTATGTATATATACACAATATATACATATATACATATATGTATGTATACACATATGCATGCACATGTCCATGTACACACACATTATCCAGTATTCAGTGAATGTATCTCCTCCAGAGAACTAAAATTGTAGTGTATTAAATCCTTCACTTAACCCATAAGCTCACCAGGCTAAGATTCTTCTTAGCTCTCGTGATAGCCTCATGGGCTCAAAGGATTGAGAGTTGGAAGGTCATTAGTAGACATCTAGTTCAGAACTGACCCACTATGAAGAAATTAGAGGTTTAAGAATTAAGAGGTCTATTTATAAGAATACAAGTCATTCCCCAATTAATAAATGGTCAAAGGATATGAACAGGCAATTTACAGAGACAGAAATTAAAGATATCTTTAAGCATATGGAA
>CM053580.1:175583530-175602834 GCA_028627135.1 Pseudochirops cupreus | reverse complement strand
ATCTGATTCCCACAGTTGGAAATAAGTTCCCCTTGCTCTGACTCCCGTATCATTTATGCAGTCTAACTTGTATTATGGAATATATCTCATCTCCATTGCTAGTTTATAAACTGAAGGCAAAGACCATACTTGTGTTTCATTCTTCACACTCAAAATTTTGCTAAATAAATAATGGGTTTAAGAATGAAAAAAGCATGTAATATGTATCACAAGCAAGCAATGACAGTCTCTGCCCTCAAAAATCTTTCATTCTAATCATGGAGAAAACTCACATCGGGGCAGTCCAGAAGTTTATAGGGAGAGCATGAGTGAGGCCAGTGGGAAGTACACTGACATCTCTTATTCAGGAATGATGGAAGGGTTGATTTGATTGTGTTTCCTAGTTCCACAACTAGAGGTGTGGGGGGCAAAGGGGTGGAAAGGGTACTCAGGTAGTTGACTGGGCTTGAGCCAGATTTCTTGGTGATGGTTATCATCTTTGATTGGAAGTTTTGCTCACTACCAGAAAGTTTCAACCAATGGGACCCAGGACCTTTGAACCTCTCAAACTCACAGTTACCCAAAATACAAATAAAAAATGTTCAGTCAGTTACTGAGGAAAGGAAATAAAAAGCAGAAAAAGAAGGCTGGGACTCAAGGGCAAGTTACCTAGTTAAGGCCAAATTCTAGTGAGAGCAAGCTGGACAAGCTGAGTGGAAAGAGGATAGATATTTGCTTGAGTATTTTAGCGGGGTATAGGGCTCTAGAACACAACAGGGCCAAAGAAACAAGAGACCAAACCTGAAGCTTGAATTCTCCTCTTTTAAACTGAGACAGCACTCCACATCTCCCTGCCAAACAGTATCTAGTCAAATGTCACATCCTCTCAGCTCTGGTCTATCACACATACAGAAGCAAGCCCTAAATCTCTCATACCATTAGTTGGGAAAGTCAACTCTCTGACCCCATCCCCCTCTACTGCTATACTATACTACAAAAACCTAATGCAATGCAGTATAGGGAAATAAAATTTTAAGAATGTATTTCACAGTGTTACAGAGATAATTCTCATTGCTGAAAAGCTGAGGAAAATAAAAGAAATCCTTGAAGGAATAACTTTTAGTTACAAAGATTCTGTAGTGTAAATTGCCAGAAGTGCCTAAAATTAGCCAGTTCAGAGAATGTTATTCCTACCTGCCCAGCCTCACTAAGGAGTAGAATCCCCAGAGGTAATGTGTGAGAAAAAAGGAGACTATGAAGCTTTTCCCAGTCAAGCCTACAGTGAAAGGAGATTAAAAGCTAGGGTGATTTGAATAATATATTCAATTGTCCCAAGGAAATTTTTAGGCACTTAAGAGACATAAATGGGGAGTTTGGGGGATATTTTATCAAATATCAAATAATTAGGGACTGTGCCCTCAGATCATACCATCACTCCCATGGGTCTAAAGGAGAAAGGATTTCAAGATTTGAGGTCATCACAAAGAGCTTACCCATAAAATGTAGAGGGTCAGGGCTAGGGTTGCTTGAGATGCCAAAATACCAATGCGCAGGGTCCTGCCGAATGGATTCGACTTAAATCTTCTCTCAGCCAAAGAAAAGCAAAGTTTATTAAAAATTCACCTGTATTAGACACAGAACAAGTCTGTGCTAGAAAATTCTGTGGTGCTTTCACACACGGGGGCAAGATGGGGTCTCATATACAGAAAGGTTGTGGGAGGAATCTAGGGGTGGTCTAGGGGAGGAGTTTGGGGAGGGTCTTCAGAAGGAGTCAGTGAGGTCAGACTCCAGTAAATGAGTGATTAAGGGTGAGAAGTTGCTGGAAGCTATCTGGAACCAACAGACAAAGGTACAAGGGTGGGATAATTGATTTGGGTATAGATATTTTGATAGGCTCAAGGGTGGAAAGTAGATGGACAATGGAGGGCCAAGCTAGTAACAAAGGTTTGGGCAGAGCCACAATGAAAGGCTCATGGCCTCATGCAAATGCCTCATCAAATGGGAAGATTCAATCAGAGTTCAGCGGGGTTCCCAGAGCCTGCACCTCATCAATCATATCTTAACGTGGAATTAAAAACATGTCCATGCTATATGAGAATTTCCTAGTACTTAGGAATTTTTCTTTCTTCTTGGCAACCTTTTCCAACTCACATAAGTGAAAAGCAAATCAAAACTACTGTGAGGTTTTACTTTAAATACTGCAAGATTGGCAATAATGACAAGGATGGAGCTAATCAATTTTGGAGAGGTTCTGGGAAGATATACCCAGTACACTGTTAGTGGATTTGGGGATCACTATAGCCATTTTGAAAAGCAATTTGGAATAATGCAAATAAAATAACTAAAATATCCTACTCTTTGACCCAGCAGTTACCCAAGAATAAAGTCTTCATATTCACCAAAATATTTACAGAAGCACTTTTTGTGATAGTAAAGAACTGGAAATAAATTCCATGAATTGGACATGTACATAAATAAATTTTGATACATGAATGTAATTGAATATTATTGTACTGTAAGAAGTTCCAAATATGACCAATATAGAGAGACATGGAAAGATCCATATGAACTGATTGTGAAATGAAGTAAGCAGAGCCAAGAAAACAATATGCCCAATGACCAGAGCAATGGAAGTGAAAATAAAACAACTCCACCAAAAAAATTGTTACAAAAGTGTTTTTTAATTGTTTAAAAGAAGAGATGTAAGAAGACCCCTTTCCCTTAAGTCTGGAAGTCCCTTATTTCATTGAATGACCATCTCCTTGCCTGAAAGATTATGCTCAATTTTCCTGGGTAGTTGATCTTGGTTGCAGTCCAGGCTCTTTTGCTTTATGGAATACCATATTCCAGTCCCTCTGATCTTTTAATGAAGAAGCTGCTAGGTCCTGTGTGATCCTGAGTGTAGTGCCACGATATTTGAATTGTTTTATTCTGGCTGCTTGCAGTATTTTCTCCTTGGCCTTATAATTCTGGAATTTGGCTACTGTATTTTTTGGAGTTTTCAATTTGGGATCTCTTTCAGGAGGAGTCTGGTGAATTCTTTCAATAACTACTTCATCCTCTGATTCTAGGACTTCAGGGCAGTTTTCTTTGACAATCTCTTGGAGGATGTTGTCCAGGCTGTTTTTTCCATCATGGCTTTCTGGTAGACCAATCATTCTTTTCTCTCCTGGATCTATTCTCTAGGTCAGTTGTTTTTCTAATGAGATATTTTACACTTTCTTTTAATTTTTCAATCTTTATGTTTTGTTTGACTCATTCTTGATGCATCATAGAGTCCTTAGCTTCAATTTGACTGATTCTAATTTTTAGTGAATAATTTTCCTCAGTTTTTGAAGCTCTTTTTTTTAGGGAGGTATTTTCTCCAGTTAGATTTTGAACCTCCCATTCCAGTTCACAAATTTTACTTTTTAGAGATTTTTTTCTTCAGTGAGATTTTTTTCCTTTCTGGCCAATGTAATTTTAAAAGAATTGGTCAATGTATCTTCTACTTCTCTAATTTGGCTTTTAAAATCTTTCTTTACCTCTTCCAAGAATGCTTTTTGAGCTTGAGAGCAGTTCATATTTCCTTCTGCGGTCTCAGGTGTTGATATAAACTCAATGATGTCTCCTGAAAATGATACTTCATGTTCACAATAAAAGGATTCAATCATCTGTGGTTTTCCCTTTGCAAGTTGTTTCTTTCCCATTGTGATTGCCTATTTCCTGGCTTTTAAAGTGGATTTCTGCTTCTGGGATATAGAGGGCTCTGACCCACACTTCTCAAGCTGGGAGCTAGGAGTCTGGTTGTTGACTTCGTGTGCTGTAGCCTCTGGGTGTCTAGACTGAGGCCAAGGCCAGGATTTTCAGTATTTCCCTTGAGTTACCCTGAGGCTCACAGAGTAATTTGTGCCAGAGGGGTGGTCTGGCCACTTCAGATTTCTGGCTCTGTGCCCCTGGGCTACAGCTCAGGCAGACTCGGCAGCTGGTGACTGGGCTGCACTGGTGTCTGCAGATTCCCCTGATTGTGCTAAGGCACACCTGGGCTTCTGTTGTTAGAGCTTGCTGGCTCCACCCCCCTGGGCTTCAGGATCTCCAGCTGGTCAGCTGAGATGGGGCTTGTTGAGATGCCTCCCACCCTTCACTTCAGGCTAGGCACAGCCTCAGTCATACCCTTACTCTAGGACTCCCAAGCTTGCAACTGGTTCCATTGTTTAAGGATTTTACATTGAGTGGAGCAATAATCTCTGGGTTTTCAGGGTCAGGGAGGGGGATTAGAGCAGCTAGGGTATACTTGCCATCTTGGCTCCTGGAAGTTCAGGTAGGTGATTTTCAAACATCCAGGCTGTGGGCTGATAGCCCCAGGAGAAGCTGCTGTAGGTACCACAGGCTCTGCTCTGCTCTTTCTCTTAACCCAGCTCCAACCAATCCTCCATTTGGATGTGAGAGGTCTGGGAATTGCCCTTGTGGTGGGTGAATCTGCTGGCTGGGACTCACTCTCACTCTGCTGTCTCTGCTGTGGTCTGTTCTCACTTCCGCCCTGGAGCAGCCCCAATATGCTCCCTGCTCCCCTTGCCCAGTCCTACATGAGCACTTTACTGGACTGGGAATCTACCACAGTCCTTCTCCCAGTGGATTCTGTCACTCTAAAATCTGTTCAGATTCACTTTTTAGAGGTTGCTGATAGAATTCATGGAGGAGTTAGGGTGAGTTCCTATATTCACTCCACCATCTTGGCTCCACCAGGAGAGTCAAATTCTAAGTAAGGGGAGGTACCATTCCAGGTACAGGGGAATCACTCACACATGTTATACCATAATGTGTTAGCAAGGAGGTAGAGTAGCATGTCTAATGGGAAACTACTGCCAGATCTTCAAAATTGGAATCTGAGTCTGGGATCAGAAAAGGTCTTCGTTCTTTCTCATTGAGAAAGGGCAAAGCCTGTGTTGCTCAAGGGGCATCAGCTAGGGAGTGCAAATTGCAGAAGCTTGCAGACTTCTAATCCTAACCCGGCCCACTCTGCTGTCCAGTCTCACCATTGGTTGGTGCATTGGGCTCACAATCTCAAACTAATTGGCTACAAAGCAATCTCAATCTTTCATTACCATAATTATTTTAGTATCTTGTCAGAGAACAGTGCTTTCCAATCCCTCATTATGCACCAAATTTGGAGACAGACAATGAGAGTTACAGTTGACAATCCTTTATTATCATAATTATTCGTTTGATTCTTCTACCAAATCAGAAGGAAAACAACCTTTTATCCCTTACTTGTGCATATCTACACATCAAATTTTTTTTTTTGGAGGGGAAGCCAATGAAAAAAAGGCCAGTGCTGTTTCCTTTAAGTCTGATTACCTCGTTCTGAGGCCTGTGGAAACTTAACCCTTTGCTATCTCTCACAGGATCTTGAAGGATGATGAGGTTTTCCCTGTGTTTGTCTTCCAGTTGTATATGGCAGTAGGTTGACTTACCTCTGAAAACCTGTAAGTCATTATCATGCAATTAGGAGCCAGATGGAAGTTGTGAGGTGGCTACTACATTTTACTAGCGAGAGACTTTGAAGAAAAAATGCAAACTATGTCAGCAAGGAATTTTATAATAAAAAAAAGATGGAACTAGTCACATAGTAACACAATATGTGAGTAGCCTTGTTGTCAAGAGGGAATAAAGAAGGTCTCTATTGTGTTGGGTCCTGTGGCAAATTTAGAAGAGGTCGTAGTTAAGTTACACAAAATGGACAAGTATGGATAGATTGCAATTTACATCATTAGAATGAACTCACGAACTGATAAAATTAGATATCTTAATATTTCAGTAATCATACCACCCTCTACTAACGTCCTTCTCTAACTCTTGGTGATAAGTGGGTGATCTTGAATTTTGGAAGGTTATTCCAGAGGAGTACAAACTCCTCCAGTTCTTAGGAAGCTAGAAAAGTGCAATTTCAGGGCTGTTGAAGTGTCTGATGTCTTAAGTACTATACTAGCTATGAGTACCTACATTGATACATCCCTGAAGTAGTAAAATGATAACATAGCAGGGTATATTAAAAAAACAGTGATCGCTCTATTGTCTTTACTTTTTTTTGAGAACTATACTGAATTTTCAAAATGCTTAAAAGGCATTCATTTAGCCTGTTTGTGTTCTCTAATTACTTCATCAATCTCATTTCATAACAAATCGTGAACTTAGCTTCAAAACAATACCACAGTTTATAAAGAATTAAGATTAGTGGGTCACCCAAGTAACCTAGAAAGATGCTTGGTAGATGGGAATAGGCTGTTTACTCACAGGGGTACATGGAGTTTTCTAGCACTTACGGTGAGAGGGATTACTAAACCCTTTTCAGGGCTGCTAAGCCATCTTTGGTGTCTACCTGGCACTCAATTTTCACCTTTGACTTCCAGAAGCTGAGGCCACACCCTAGTAAATTTGTCATGGTAGACTGGCTTAACCAGGTTGAGGGTAACTAATAGGCCTCAGACCTATAAATGAGTTAGGGGGGTGTCCACTCTAAGCATGTGAAAATTTTCCCTTGGCAGACTGGGCAGATGAGAGCAATTTGTGCTTACCCTTAGAGCTTGGTAAGAAAAAAAAAATTGCTAAGGTCATTTACCGTATCCCAGAATATTGCCATTAGTCTTTGTTTAGGTGGGCACTCTGCCCGCTCAGAAACTGTTGGGGTTTCATGATGTGCTGTGGTGAAGCTGTCTCAAAGAATTCAGTATAATTATTTATTTAATATAATATTAATTAATATTTAATCCAAGTATAGGCATTTTTTGAGATTGACACCTCTCATGAAGCAGGCTAAGTTCTAAGAGGAACCAACAACTTCACAGAGAGCAAGGTGGGTTTTTAGAGGGTTAAGGTGCAATTACATAACAGGAATCATGAATATTAAAAAGGCAGGAGGGTTTTGTTCAAGGATTAGGTAATGGAGGTGGGGTCTAATCTGTGGTTCAGTGGTTAAACATTCTGGTCAAGCTGCCCTCCAATTGGCTAGCTATCATGGTCCTGTTTGGTCAAGATAGATAGTTAGGAATTGTGGTCCTGTCTTGGGCTTGATGGATGATGTGATTGTGGTTTAGTACAAGAACATACCTGTTTCTGTGGGAATGGGTCTGGGAGCAGTGAGTAGGTAGAGGCAGTCATGAGATTCCCATCACATGGACACACCTGCTGTTTCTATGGGAACTGAGAGTTCAGGGACATACCTGTTCCAGTGATCAATGAGGTATATATGAAGAAGTTAGGACATTGTGGGGGGGAGGGGGTTTGGGGGGGCTGTGATTAGGTAGGTACAGTGGGCCTGCCGTTCAGTGGCCCCAGGCTTATAACAAAGTTAGAATGTTGGGGCTGGTGTCAACTTTATTAGGATTCCATCATTCCCCCCTCAAAGATTTGGGGCCCAAATTCATTTGGGAAATGGGTCGAAGGTCTCAGCTTCTGTAGCTTCTATAGGCTGAAAAGAGAAGTAGAGCTGGTGTCCCTGTCTCAGTGGGTCCCAAGAAGGAGGTTAACTGGAACCGAGCATAGATCACGTCCAGGGGATGATGTATGCGTATGGACTTGTAGCTACTGTTTGCTACCACATGTAAGTGAATTGACCTGTCATCTGAGAGACACAAATCTTACAAGCAAGTTCAATATGCAGGGCCCAAGATATAAGGAGGAGGACAGATATATCTAGTAATAGGCAGTTGACTAGGCCAAATACCCTTTCAACTAAATTTTTTAGGCTGAAAACTCAGATCTAACATACATTTTAGTAGCTCAGATGTATCGCAGCCTTAGTATACGGGAAAATGATCAGCATTGTGCTTGTACCTTTGTTTCACAAACTTCTTTTCCCTTTGTCTAATTGCTCCCATATCATTCAGAAAAAATGTTCTATTCCAGGGATTTAACCTTTCCCTTGACTATGCAGGCAGGCAGATGACAAGGCTGTGTATTAATTTACACAGTTGTTTGGAATATGGAATAACTACACATTCAGATTGAAAGTAGCAAAACTTTACATACCCGCATTGTATTTCTATCTTTTACTGACCACTTGCCCTAATTAAAGAAATTTGTCATCAAAGGAAGAAGCAGAGATATGCCAAATTTGACAGGATAAAACAACCTTGGCTCATCCCACTGGACTTTGGTTCTGGAAGAGTGAGTCTGACAACTTTGTGCAACTTTGCCTCACTTAAATCCAATTCACAACACAAATCAAGAAATCACCTGTGATGTCCTCTTCACAAATGAATAATAAACAATAACACATTAAAAGGTATTTATTATGTGCGGAGCACAGCTAAGTGTTCGATACACATAGAAAATCAAAACAGGCCTCGTTCTTAGGAAACTTAGGTTCCAGTAATGGGAGGGTGGATGCAAAAGCTGACTGTTCCTTAGGGTGTAACAGCAAGGCAGATGGGAATGCATCTTTATCGTCATTTCCATTCATTTCTTTTTTTTTATCTTTTTTTCCTTTTATTTATTTTTATTTATTTTTAGTTTACAACATTCAGTTCCACAAGTTTTGGAATTCCAAATTTTCTCTCCCTCCCTCCCACCATGGTGCTGTGCGATCCAATATAGGTTCTACATTGTACCTTTACGTTAAACTTTGGTCAAGTTGTAAAGAATTATTATGACCAATGGAATGGACAAAAGAAGAAGAAACAAAACAGAATGAAAAAGAAAGCAAGTAGTTTGCTTCCATCTGCATTCAGACTCCATAATTCTTTCTTTGGATGTGGACAGCCTTTTCCATCATGAGTCCTTTGGAGTTGTCTTATAACCTTGCGTTGCTGAAATGAGCTGAGTCTATCAAAGTTAGTAGTCAGAGATACGATGTGTCCGTAATTGTGTATAGAGTTCTCCTCGTTCTGCTCTCTCATTCAGCAGCAGTATATGTAAGATTCTCCAGGTTATTATGAAGTCTGCTCCTCATTTCTTATAACACAATGGTATTCCATGACATTCATATACCAGAACTTGCTTAGCCATTCCCCAACTGATGGGCGTCCCCTTGATTTCCAATTCTTTGCTACCACAAAAAGAGCTGCTATAAATATTTTTGCACACACAGATGCTTCTCCCACTTGTATGATGATGATCTCTTTGGAATACAGCCCTAGAAGTGGTATTGCTGGATCAAAGAGTATGGACACTTTAATAGCCCTTTGGATATAGTTCCAAATTGCTCTCCAGAATGGCAGGATCAGTTCACAACACCAACAACGCATTAATGTGTTTCAATTTTCCCACATCTTCTCCTGCATTTGTAATTTTCCTGTTTTGTTGTGTTAGCCAGTCTGACAGGTGAGATGTGGTACCTAAGAGTTGTTTTGATTTGCATTTGTCTAATCTAAAGTGATTTAGAGCATTTTTTTTCATGTGCTTATATATATATATATATCTTTAATTTCTTCCTCTGAAAACTGCCTGTTCATATCCTTTGACCATTTGTCAATTGGGGAATGACTTGTATTGTTACAAATTTGATTCAGTTCTCTGTTGGGTTTGAGTTGGTCTTTTTTTTTTTTAACAGATAAGAAACAATTTTGAGACTTTCTTGACGTTCTTTCCTTTCTAAAAATGGGTTAAATTTCCCCCATTGACTAAGGTATAATAAGGAACATACTGCATTTAATACTTTGAATATTAAGTGTATCAGTTGTCAAGCCTCAGTTTCTAATGCTGTAATAAAGGTGCAAAGATACCTGTCCTGCCCACCCTACAGATGTAGTGAATATACAATTGCATAAAAAGGAGAAAATATTTTAAAATGGGTTGTTTTTATTTTTTAATTTTTGACAAAGAGTAATATTTTTGGAGTATTGGAGAGTCACTAATTGCTGTACGTTGGGAAGAGGGAGTAATATATAGTTCCCATTATGTATCAGACACTGTGCTAAGTGCTTTATAAATATTATTTCTTTTGATCCTCACAACTCTACAAGATTGGTGCTGTTCTTATCCATGTTTTACAGTTGAGGAAACTGAAGGAAATAACGGTTAAGTGACTTACCAAGAATTATACAGCTAATAAATATTTGAGGCTGTATTTGAACTCAGATCACCTCGCTATCTCTGTGGTATTTCAAGAGTCCATCATTACTTTACAGGAAAGTTTATGATTCAGTTTATGAGATTGGTTTGAAAATTACTCTCAAATTAACTTCAACTGCAAGTCATTTTCAGGAAGGAACAGTAATGTGATATCAATTCCTAAAATCAAAGAGTTTTTTGTTTTTTAAATCAAAGCACACATTCACTGATTCCAACTAGCTCATTAATGCTGGTGTTATTTAAACTGGATTAAGGTTCTAGTATTTGGAAGAAAGAAGAACATACACTGGATTGCTTTTAATTCATCATGATTAGAAACTCCACCCCCCCAAAAGGCATGACTATTAAATACAGCAGCATCATAATTACATCAGATTTAAATAACATTTATAAAGTACTCTAAAACTGAATCAACCTAATGATTCATGTTGTAGTACAGTGGTTCTTAATTTCTTTTAAATATGATTTTTCTGATTATAGATGTACACTGTATAATTCTTTTAATTAGACATAATATCTTAAGGTTATTTTGAAGGATAATTGTGAAAATAGCTAGAGTATAATGTTAGAAATGTTAATGAAATTTTTGTGTATACAAATTGCCATAATGAATTTATATTTTAGTTTATTCAAGAATAAATTAAATTTATAAGTCTTTTTAAAACTCAATTCACATTTGGTTATCCCAAAATAATACTTTGAAAGTAGATATGTAAGCATTTATTGAATATCATTATTGGCAGAGCACTGTACTAGATGCTGAGTAGAAGAGAAATAAGAAACAAAAGAAACAGACCTTCCTTCAAGGAACTTGGGCTATATAGTAGTTGGGGTGATAAAACACATGCTTCAAACAAACAGTACAAATTGAATATTAAGCAATTAATTGAATGATAACACTTTGTGAAACTGAAGTCACTAATCCAAATCCACACTGAGGCAAGGTGAAAGTTTCTCTCCTCAAGGAGATTGCCATTAGGTAATAAATGTACATAAATGACTATGAAAAATAGAGTGTGGTGAGTATGTAAAATGACTATGGTGTGTTTTTAAGCATTGATAGTTGATTTTTCCTTCACTTTATATTATTTAATTTGATCTTCACAACAAGCTTATAAGGTAAAAACTGTAGGTATTATGCCCATTTTACAGATAAGGAAAATGAAGTTGGGAGGTTAGATGAATTGTTCAATGTCAAATAGCTGTTAAGACCAGAACCCACATCACTCTTGGTTCCAAGTATTCCTCTCATTCCACCATATCACATCACGTTAGTTGAGAAATGATTTTGGAGTGAGGAGAGGATAGCTATGGATTGTCTGGAAAACTGGTGAATAAAGAGACTGACAAGAACATGGGGAACAGTTGTTTATATGGGAAAGAATAATGATCTGCAAAAAGTGATGATTTTGCTTACTCTTTGCCTATGCGTCAACTTGTTTTTCTTGCATTACCATTATAACTAGGATTTCTAGCACTATGATGAACAGTAATCATGATAACGGCTATCCTTGCTCTATCCCTGATCTTTTTGAAGAAAGTTTCTAGTTTATCCCCAATACAGATAATGCCGGCTTTTGGTTTCATATAGATAATGCTTATTTTAAGAAGATCCATTTGACTGTGATTGTGAAGGTTTTATTTTGTCAAACTTTTTCTGCATCTATTGAAATCATATAATTAAAAAAATATATGATCAGTTTTGTCTACAGTTTCCTTAATATTAAACCAGCCTGGCATTCCAGATGTAAACCCAGAACGGGTCTTAGTTTATCATCTTTGTTATATATTGATGTAAGTTCCTTGCTAATGTTTTATTAATATGGATGTTGGTCTGTAGTTGCATTTATGTTCTCTCCAAAGTTATCAATGATTTCTTAGTTGCCAAATCCAATAGTCTTTCTGAATCCTCATTCTTCTGGACCTCTGCAGCCTTTGACACTATTGATCACCCTCTTCTTAATACTCTCTTTTCTCTTGGTTTTTGGAATGCCACTCTCTTCTGGTTCTCTTTCCTACCTATCTGACTTCTCCTGTCTCTTTTGCTGTATCCTCATCCAGATGGCACCTCCTAACAATAAGTGTCCCTCAGGGTTCTACCCTCAGTCTGCTTAGGGTAATCACTCCCTTCAATAATCTCCTCTTCTCCTTCTCCCTTTCCTTTTTTTCCCCTGTTGAAATCTATACCCAAACCTGGGTTTTTCCTTTAAGCAGTTCAGGTGAGAGTGAAGTGTCAGCTAACTTCCTCTGCTTTGTGTTTTTCTTAGTTAAATACACAATAAGAAAAGAAAAAGAAACATATTATGAACTTAAATACTGAAAATTAAATACAAAATGAGAAAAGAAAAAAAAAGCATTAACGTGCACAGCAGAGAGGATTCAAAATAAACAGTAATAAACTTCCATTTTAAGAAAGCCTATATAGTAAATACAACATATGTTCCAAGCTGTCCATCTTTTCTTTGTTTCCTTGTAAGTTTTCTTTTGTTCTCTGATATGAACTTTCTGCTTCGGTTATTTGCTTTCTCCCCAACCTCCAGAAGGCTACAATTAAATATGTGTGTGTGTGTGTGTGTGTGTGTGTGTGTGTGTGTGTGTGTGTGCGCGTGTATGTGTGTGTGTTCACGCATACACACACATGCAAATATATATAGATAAAATATATAATATATATCCATGTACACACACACACATACACATGCCTTGCTTGTGTAGGTGTGACTTGTGCACTCTGATTATGTGAGAGCATTTTTACTAACTTTACTTTCTCTTCCCTTCTTTCCTTTCCTAGTATATTTCTCTTCTCATCTCTCTGTATTCTTCTCTTAACATAATATGTAAGAGAACCACTCTTTTCATTCTATCTAGACAGAGAGAGAGGAAGATCCTGAGCAAATAACTTTACTTCTATTTGCCTTAATACACTTGAGAAGGAAATGGCAGACTACTCTGCAATCTTTGCCAAGAAAAGTATTAGCCTGCTATGGCCCATCTACATGACTGAGTAACAACAAAGCTTATTCTTGTTTAGATCCTTATCATTGTTCATTCATGTTTACGTTTTAATGTTTCTCCAAATGCTGCCTATGTTTGAACTTTCTACGCAGCTCTGGTCTTTTTCATCAGGAATGTTTAGAAATTCTTTACTTCCTTAAATATCCATCTTCCTCCTATAGCACTATACTCAGTTCTGTTGAACAACTTTTTTTTTTTGATGTGGAAGGCAAGGCAATTGGGGTTAAGCGACTTGCCCAAGGTCACACAGCTAGTCAAGCATCAAGTGTCTGAGGCCTGACTTGAACTCAGGTCCTCCTGACTCCAGGGTCAGTGTTCTATTCACTGCTCCACCTAGCTGCTCCTGAATAACTTCCTGTCAATAAGTCTAAACCCTTTTTTTTTTTGCACAATTTATTTTTTATTTTTTTAAAATTAATTTGTTTATTTACTTTTAGTTTACAAGAGTCAGTTCCACAGTCCCTTGAGTTTCAAATTTTCTCCCCTCCTTTCTCCCCTTCTTCCCCATGGCGGCATTCAATCAAGTATAGGATCTGCAAATACTTTCACACTGGACATTGGTCTGGTTGCATAGAAGGGCTGTAACCAATGGAGTGAACAATGGGAAAAAAGAAAGAAAACCAAACATGTAAAAGAACAATAGCCTGTATTGTTTCAGTCTCCATTTAAACTCTGTTCTTTCTAGATCTTTCTCTGAATGTAGGCATCTCCTTCCATCCTGAGACTTGTAGAGTTGTCTTATAACTGTGTGTTGCTGAGAAGAGTCCAGTTTATCAATGTTGGTTGTCACACATGTGATGTGTCTGTGATTGTGTACAAATTTTTCATGGTTCTGCTCTTCTCACTCAGCATCAGTCTGTATAAGCCTCTCCAGGCAATTATGAAGTCCATCTGCTCCTCATTTCTTATAGCACAATAGTATTCCATTATATTCATATACAAGTCTAAATCTTTATCTTATGGAATATCATATTCCAAGTTCTTTGCTTTACAATGGTGGCTGCTGAATCATGTGTGATCCTGACTATAGCTTCTCAGTCTTTAAGTTCTTTCTTGGTTGCTTATCTTTTTTTTTTTCTTTCTTGGACCTGGAAGCTCTGGATTTTGACTAAGGTTCCTGGGAGTTTTCAGTTCAGAGTTTCTTCCAAGAGATGTCAAGTAGATTCTTTTTATATTTATTTTGCCTCTCTGACTCTAAGAAATCTAAACAGATTTCTTTTAAGATTTCTTGAAATGTTAGATCTATTGATCATGCTATTCAGATAAAAAATTCTTAAATTCATTGACACTTTTTTCTCCCCAAGTCATTATGTTATTATGAGCTACTTTACATTTTCTTCTATATTTTCAGTTTTTTGACTCAGTTTTCTTGTCTCAAAGACAAGAATAGTTGACCAATTCTAATTTTCAGGGTGTTTCTTGTTTGGGGAACTTCTTGTGCCACACTATTAATTCCTTTTCCAATTCTTTCTTCCATAGCTTTTTTGTCCTTAAGTGTTCTCATTTCATGTATACATGCATTTTAAACTCTTTTTATTTCTTTGCTTCATTTTATTCAGAACCTTATAGAATTTGTGCCTATTTTCCTCTAAGATTTTGCTTGTAGATATTTTGAAATAATTGTCTTCTCAGTTTGTGCCTTCAAATTCCCATCCATTGTTAAGGTGTTTTCTTTCTTTGTACATTCTTCTAGACATATAAGTAATATTAGATTAGGACTCAAATAATTGGAGGAATATTGATTGCTCATCATTGGGCCACAACAATGAAGTACAAATGATACTACAGAAAGCACTTTATGGACTTATGACTATAATAATCACACTACCAAGAGTTTAAGAGAGTTAGACAAAATAATGAAATTAACTTGATTTGGAGTCTTAGAACATTGAAGGAAATAGTGGAAGGGGAAAGTAGTAATAAGAACATTTGGGAAAATTAGGAAATGGTTTGGTTTAAAAAAAAAGTATTAGACCAGCAAGCATATCACACATATGACATGTTTTTACTTAAAGAGACCTGTATATATTTAAAAATAATAATAATACAATGAAAAATGAATGGGGGTAGGGGTGACTAGGTGGTGCAGTGAATAGAGCACTTGCCCTAGAGTCAGGAGGACCTGAGTTCAAATTCAGCTTCACACACTTGACACACTTACTAGTTGTGTGTCCTTGGGCAAGTCACTTAATTCCAATTGCCTTGCCTTCCCCCCTTCAAAAAAAAAAAGAACATTAAGGAGTGTCACTGGCACTTAAGAGTACATGGAGGAAAGTGAGGTTTAAGAAGATTGGAAAGGTAGGAAGGTCCCGGATTATGAAGTGCTTTAGAAGTCAGAGCATTTTGTATTTTATCCTGCTTAACTAGGAAGGTGAGGTGGTCAGATCTGTTATTTAGGAAGATCACTTTTATAGATGAATCCAGGATGAATTGAATAAGGACTTGAAGCAGGATGACCAACCAGAAAGCTATTGCAGTAGTTCAGGTATAAGGTGTACCAGGGTGGTGGCAATGTTAGGGAAAAGAGGGGAGCATATATAAGAAATATCATGAAGGCAGAACTGACAGAACTTATCAACACACTGGATATGGGAGGTGAAAGACTGACAAGTCAAATATAAAATCTAGGGTATAAGCTTGGGTGAATGGAAGGATGGTAATAAACACTTATATATCACCCAAGCACTTAACAAATATTATCTCATTTGATTTTCACATCAACCCTGGGATGTAGATATTATCACCTTTTTACAGATGAAGAAACTTGAGACAAACAGGTTAAAATGATTTGCTCAGGGTCACACAGCTAGTAAATGTCTTCAGGCTGGATTTGTACTCAGGTCTTAATTGCCCCAAGTTAGGATGAGAGAAAGGTGTTTGGGAAGAGATAATTATGTTCAGCATAAAATATGGGACATCCAGTTCAAGATGTCCAATGGACAATGAAAGATACAAAACTAGAGGTCTGGAGGGAGTTTAGGGCTGGATGAATATATCTAAAAATCGTCTGAATAGAAATGCTAATTGAATTGTGGGAAGCTGATGTGATAAACAAATTAAATGATATAGAATAAAAAGGAAAGTTAAACCAGGAGAGAGCTCTAAGGGACCCAAGGGTGTGAGTTGAATAAAAATCCAGCAGACAGCAGAAGAGAATCAGTCAACAGCAGCAATATCACAAAAAGCCAGAAAGAAAAGATCAAAGAGAAGGGGGTAATTAACAGTGTCAGAGGCTATGCACATGTCAAGAAGGATGGAGACTGAGGGAAAAGCCACCAGATTTGGCAATATTGGTAACTTTGGAGGGCACAGTTTTATTTCATTTTACTTGTTACTCCCAATTCTTCACTCTTAACTTCTCAGAGCTCTAGTAGACATTTATAATTGGCTGCTGAATCAAAGTCATCTTTGATTCTTACTTTTCTTTCACCTCAGAGGTTGTGAAATCCTGTTGGTTCTCTACCTTTTCTGTATGTTTTAATTTGAAGGGTTCTTATCTACCATCTGACCTCCGTGTAATCTCTTCTTTTGAAGGGCACTCTGGCACTATTATCTGACCTACTTACCTATGATCTTGCCCCTCCTTTCCAATAAATTCTTAAGATTTGGAGGCTTTTCTATTTGGGCTATGAAGTTTACTATATTATCGACTCTAATAAGATTGTGAGCTCCTTGAGAGTAGGAACCGTCTACTAAATTTTTATCCTTAGCATTTAGCCTAGTGTTTGGCACATGAAAAGTTCTTAATAAACATTATTTCATTCATCTCCTGCCACAAATAACACAAGTCTATGCATAGTTTGCTAAACAAACAAATAGGTAAAATGAACTAGAACCAATAAGTGGAAGTTGTAGGGAGGAAGATTTTTGGCTTGATTAAAAAGTTTAACCCTTGGCTCAAAGGGTCATTTGCATAAGACTCCTTATTGATGAAGATTGATTATTCAGTGTTCCATGGTAGATTGACATCTGAGCAAGAGCTAGAAAAAGATATCTTGGTCTTCTGGTTTTCAGTGTTGATTGATAAGATACAAGATTCCAGACTTTCTTCAGGTCCCTGAAAAGAAATAGATGGTAAAGAAGTCAGTATGGAAAGGAGCTGGCCCATCCATTATGCCTCTATTCTCAACTTACTACACTAGAGACTTCAAGGAATTCCATTGAGTGAAATCTTAGAGTCTCGTTTGTGCTGAGTTATCCCATTCCTAATTGGAGATCTTATTTATTCTATGTATTTTCTGACATATATTTTCCTACGTATACTTTCTCTAACTTTTGTTTTCTATCACATTGGATAAATGGATTTATTCACCATTTGCTTTATGTATTCATTGTGGAATTGAGATTTGGTAGTAAAGGAGTAAAGCCTGGGAGAGATAGCTTGAACAATTCCCCATTAAAGGATAGCAATCAGGAGTGTGGCTTGAACCTAGTTCTCCTAGGCAAACAATATTTAAGGGAGTAGATAACCATCTCTGTAGTGTCCCTGCCCTGCTTTTCTCTAAGGGAGACTTTAATTCTAGCCTAGTAACCTCTTTATAAGGAGAGAAGGACCAACCTCTGATCCAAACTTCCTTCTTTCTTTACTGGCAGGAAATCAGTCTCCTTTGGAGAATAATGGGAGGAGACACTTGTTAAGGACAAATTTTCTAGTGTTTGACTGGCTTATTACAAGTGTATTTTTCACACTTAAACTTGACTCTAGTTGTCTGTGGCCTAGGAATTAGCCATGTTTCAAAGTGGTGAGTCTATTATGTGAGGCTATGATGTTGGTGGTACTGAAGTTTTCCAGTGCCCCACTTTATTCTTCATTATATGCATGTAAATAGACTTCATCACCTCTCTGAAAAAATCAGTATATTGTACTATATCTCCAAACTTATTGGCTTTTAAAAAAATCATGTCTTTACTTGGATGAAAAACGTAGTGTGGTATTTTGTTTTTAAAATCTGTCACTTCTAGATATGGGGAAACACTAAGAAATGAGAACAAAATAAAAGCTTATTTCAGTGTCAGGTAGGAAATCAAAGATAAATGTTAGCCACCAAGTAATCAGTATCTGTGACACAAATAAAGTGAATTGCACACCAATTCCCTTCCATTATATCCTTCCATTCTTTTAATACAGTTGACAAATTGAAAACAGATCTTTATGGGAAAAAAGGAATCATAATTTTGTCTGTGCCTGGTAACATTATATAATCCAATTTATTCAGATTCTATTTGTAAGAAAAATATTTTTATATAAAGGGCCTTAAATTGTTATATTTCAGCAAGAAATGGTACTCTAAATTATTTTCCTGCTATGCCTTTCCATATGAACCTACATATTTCAGGACTTAGTACTCATAATAAAGAGAGAACTTGGAAATTCAGCAAAAGCAAAATGGCAAGGTATATTCTAAATTGTAAAATAACATTTCAGTTCAAGAATTTTTAATAGCAAGAAAAAGTTTTGTAAATGTAAATTCATAGGATTTAGTTTAGAGTTATGTTGTTTTAAATAGCACATTCATGCTGACTGTCATCATTTTAGCTGTATTAAGTGAGATAAATATCCAGTATATTCAGTAGTCTAGCACAGAATCTTTTGGGAACAAAAGAAAAAGAATTTCTAACCAGTCACAAAGTTTTATGAATATATTGCAATTTTTTCCTTCTTTTTAATACTCTATGGCAAAACAAGATCACAAGGACTCAATAAGCAATTTGTATATACCAGAGACTTTATTAAGCAAGAAAGAAGCAAAAACAGACAAAAAAGACAGTCACTGCTTGCAAGTAGCTTACATTCTAATGGGGGAAGACAAATGTCTTGATTTGGTTGTCTATGCTAACATTCCTGTGAATTCCCATAACTTTTAAGGACTCAAGTGATGTATTACTCTTGGCTGGAAAGAATGGAATCTCCCTTTACGTATTGCCTGCTGACTATTAAATTATTTTTATTTCACCCAGCAAGAGCTAATTGAAGAAATAGCTCAGGTAGCCTCAATGTCCCTGAAATTTGGATTGTTTATATAATAGGGTATCACTGAATTAATTTTAGGACCATAGATTTAGACATTTTACATATCTTCCAACTCTAGAAGTTGGAACTAAGTATTTGAACCTGACATCTTTTGCTCTAAGACTTTTCAAAGGCCATTCGTACAAAGTCAGAAATCACTTCTAAGGCCTAGTCAACTTGACCTATTTGCTGTTCTCAAACTACATATCATCTCCCATTTTTATGTTTTGGCACAGGCTGCCCCTATCCC
>CM053580.1:175545474-175576993 GCA_028627135.1 Pseudochirops cupreus | reverse complement strand
TGTGAATTTTTATCAGGAAACTAAAATCAAGGAAAGGAAGGAAGATAAGAATATCTCAGCACATTGACATGCTAGTGTAGCCAGCATGATGATGCTTGTATTCTTTGCTACAGAGGAGTCTGAGGCTGGTAGATTGCTGGAATTGGGGATTTCTGAGTAGTAGGAGGGCTAAAGCCAATTGGGTGTTTGTGCTGTTTGTCACTGATAGGTCACCCCCAAGGAGGTGGGAGGAGGGGAACAGGCCGCTAAAAGGATGGAAGAATTGTCCTTGCTTGGAAATTGAGCAGGCATAGCTTGTGTTATAAGAAACAATGGGAGGGGCAGCTAGGTGGTGCAGTGAATAGAGCACAGACCTTGGAGTCAGGAGGACCTGAGTTCAAATCCAGCCTCAGACACTTGACACACTTATTAGCTGTGTGACCTTGGGAAAGTCACTTAACCCCAACTGCCTTGTCGTCCTCCCTCCAAAAAAGGAGCAGCAATGAGAGGAGTGGAAAGGGGGAAGGGGCTGTGCCATGAGGCCTTTGAGCGGCCACTGTACTTCTAACCTAGCTGAGATACAGAAGCCTAGTCAAAAAACAAAGCAACAAACAAAAAACCCAAACAACAAAATAAACCTATAAACAAAAAAAAAAACCAACGTACCTTTGACTTTCATATCATGAACTTTATCTTTTGCAGTAAAAGTTTTGAGATATTCATCCTCATAGCTCAGAAAAATTCCAGGATACATAGCTCCAGATTAGTCCTTTTAATTCTGCAATCTAATGTCATGTACACAAGAATTTGGAAAAAGACAAATCATCCTCAATTGAAAGTTCAATTGATTTTTGCAGGTGTAAGGATCTCCCTTACAAATACTTGTCCCAAGAGTTCAGGAACTAAGTAAAAAGAAAAAAAATTAATTAAAAGTCATTAAATTTAATTGTACAAAGAAAAAGTTCTAAGCCTTATACGGTCAGTCAGATGAAATACTTTTACTATGTCCAGAAGAAGATCCCCTTTCACTAACCACACAGTTTCATTAAGGTGGATTTTTTTAAAGATACCCTCTCATCCCATACTTTTCCTCAAGAAAATGCTTAATGTTATTACTGTTGTTCAGTCATTCAGTCCTGTCTGACTCTTTGTAACTCCATGGACCATAACATGTCAGGTCCTCATGTCCTCCACTATCTCTCCAAGTTTCTCTAAGTTCATGTTCACTGGTTCCATGACACTTATCAATCCATCTCATCCTCTGCCATCCCCTTTTCTTTCCTTTTGCTGCCAACCTTTCCCAACATTATGTCTATTTCAATGAGTCTCATCTTATCATTATATGGTCAAAGTACTTAAATTTCAACTTCAGCATTTGATCTTCTAGTGAATCGCCTGAATTAATTTCTTTCAGGATTGACTGATTTGATCTCCTTGATGTCCAAGGAACTCTCAAAAGTCTTGTCTAGCATCATAATTCAAAAATGTTGATTCTGTGACACTCAGGTTTTCTTACAGCCCAGCTCTCCAAAACATACATTGCTACTAGAAAAACCATAGCTTAGACTATACTTACCTTTGTATTTGTCAAGAAAATGCTTCTTTTTTTTTTTGGAGGGGGGAAGGCAGGGCAATTGGGGTTAGGTGGCTTGCCCAAGGTCACATGGCTAGTAAATGTTAAGTATCTGAGGGCTGATGTGAACTCAAGTCCTCCTGATTCCAGGGCTGGTGCTCTATTCATTGTGCCACCTAGCTGCCCCTGTCAAGAAAATTCTTAAAGGTAATAATTATTTTCTGAATCTGGAAGAGTTAAAAAGAACTGAATTCAGGCCACTTCATGTTTCTTCTTGAAAAATTTAGTCTATGCAAAACAACCAATTAATAAGTGCCTACATATGTGCCAGACACTGTACTGTTATGGGAATCTGAAGATCTTCCTTGCCCCTAGGCCCTTTGCTAAAGTGGCTACGTGACTCTGAGAACCTTCCCAGATTTGAAAGTGTACTCTGCCCCTAACAGGCTGAATGTGGTCATGTGGAGCCTGTGGCGGGAGGCTTGTTTCTGGGGAATGCCCACGCCTTATTACTTTGTGACTGGGCAGTGGATCAAGAAGGCTGTGGCATTCTCTGAGCCAGGAGAAGGCTATACATACGCCCTGATATGAGGATTTGCTTTGGGGCTCACTTTGAGAAGAGTTGTGTGATTGGCCAGACGAGACTCTGGGAAGCCATTGTGCTGATCTGTTTCTTTGCTTGTTAACTTGTGTTTGCATTTTGTTTGCATTCTCTGAAGTTCAGGGTGCTGACTTTTTCCCCTGAACTAGGTAAATGATATGTATTTGAGTGATTAAAGTGAGACTGTTAACCCATTTTGAGTTGCATTCCTTTAGAAAAGCAGATCTAAGAACCTGTGCTAGCAGCCGCCCTGGGTATGCTAGGGTGCCTGCTGATACATGTACTAAGTACTAGGGATATAAAAAGAGGCAAAAGACAGTCCCTGCCTTCACAATCTAATGGAGGAGTTCATAATCTAATGGATGCAACTTAGCAGGGGGGAGAGGTATAGTCATTTGATCAGGTTTTTTTTTTTAATGTTTTACAGGAGTACAATGTAAAAAAGATACATAGTAAACTACTATACTTGATTATATGATATTACATTAAGCTCTTACCAACAAAAGTTAGTTTCATATCAGTTATTCCAATTTCAAAAATCTGATATATATAAAAGCTCCGTATTTTTAGAAAGCTTGTTATAAATCCGAAATGTAATTGTTTTGGATAGGCTAATAAAAGTTTACCTCTTAGTTAAATAGAATCATTTGATGCTTGGACTGAGAAGCTATGAAAAAAGTGGAGATAGAATGAGTTTCTAGTTTTAGTGTGAGTATAAGTTTTTCTTTCTTATTTATCAGAAGGTAACTTTATATAGCTCTTATTCCTTTGAATTTCAAATGAACTCATGGTCATGTTACTTTTATCAATCTAGAAATGCTAAGGCCAATATTCAGTTACTTATTATCATCTTGGAAAGAATGACATCCAAAGAGTAGTAGTGTGAAATTGTAGATAGTACGTAGACATAGAATATGAAAGAGCTGGGTTAAGATCTAACATATGACAGGTATTCCTTTATGTGACTATGCATGAGTCAGCTTATTTCTGTGAATCTCAGGCATCTCTTTAAGATTTGTAGCTTATAGATAATTAGTTTTGGATATGCATTGTTGGAAGGACTTAATGAAATCACAGGTCCTGGGAATAGACCTTGGTAGGTCTGATGAGGCCATTTCATTGGACAAAAAGAAAATTCTTATTCTAATACATTCAAAGCAAAATTATAGCTCAAATTAGTGTGCTGTGTGTGTGTATGTATGTGTTTAACAATGGTTCATGTTAAATAGGTAATTTTTTTTCCATAATCAATGGATTGTCAAAGTTAAAACAACAAACATACAAACCATAAAACCTACAATCAGAAGTGGCAAACTAATCACCTTCATCTGATTCAGTGACACCGATCTCTTTGCTCCTCCTCATACAACATACCCCATGCTGTGTTGCCTGATTCTTTCTCTCCACATCTCCTCATTCTGGCTTCCCAAGGCTTCATAGTCAGTATGTAATCAAAAGTAAAACATGAACCCAAATCTTCTTAAGTATAAGGCCAACCCAGCCCTCTGATCCACTGTGTTGCCATACACATGTGTATATGTTCATTATATGTACACGTATACCTATATTGTTGACATTCTTTATTTGACATGTGATTGCATTGGTCTAGAGAACTTCTGGTGAGAAATTTCTTCTGTATCAATGTGGATTGACAGCTACTTCATAATATTTAGTGAGAGATTTAGAGGTGAGACTGTAAGTGTATATCTTTGTCCATATATTGTACACAATGCTTTATATTAGTAAGAACTATATAATTTGACTATTTTACTTTGTGATTGAATTAAGGATTTTGTGAATACTTGAGTTACTAAATGACTGTTCTTTGTTCAAAACTGTGTGACCACTGTAGTAGTATAATGGTAATGTAATTTGAATCTGAAGATCCCTTTGTGTTGGCAAAGATAGCAGATACTCAGCACTTAGTAATTATTCAAGCCTCTGTGAAAGAAACAGAAGGTATGAACCCCTATTCCTGATGTAACAGGAAAGGGTTGGCTGAAACAGTGGTAACTATGTGGCCATTTTCTGTGATAAGTTGTTGTGAATTCTATATTTTGATTTTCTGTGGTAAGCTGTAACATTGTGAATGCTGTGTCAGTGATTCGGTATTGTAATGCCCACTTTCTCTATTGCTGAAGATGGAATGCAAAAGAAGCAATATTTTTTTTCAAATTTACCTATTTCACTATTGGATTTAGTCAGTGTGTCAGATGCTGTACCTTGATTTCTGTGAATGTTTTGCTTTGATGGGCTATGGAATAGAGTATTCACTATACTGTGTAATCAGAACCTTAAAAGCTTTTCACAGTAGCATTCTTCTGAAAAGCCACTAGTGCTTGGCTTTACACCTGGTCAGGATGGAAAAGAGTACTTGTGGTTGCTCAAAGTTCAGAGCATAGACCAGAAGAACAGTGACAACATCATTCCTTAGATCATACCATCATGGAAGAACTGAAAACTTAGAAACTTTAAAGATAGCTCTGAAAAAAGTAGCAAGAAAGGCCTACAGCTTGAGATAGTGCACTCTCTACCACAGGAGCAAAGCCCAATTTCAACACAAAGTTAAAAGTAAAAGAAATAGGCTGGAAAAATGAGCAAACGACAAGAACAACGAACCTGACCACAGAAGTTATTATGGTGACAAAAAAGCACAAAACAGAAACTCAGAAGAAGACAATAAAGTCAAAGCAGCTGCATGCAAAGCCCCAAAGAAAAAATGTGGATTGGTCTAAGGCCCCAAAAGAATTCTTGAAAGAGCTCAAAAAGGATTTGAAAAAATAAAATAAAACAGAGAAAAAAAATTGAAATGAGTGATACAAGAAAATCATGAGAAAAGAGTCAACAGCTTCTTAAAAGAGGGACAAAAAATATTGAACAAAATAATACCTTATAAAACAGAGTAGGCCAAATAGTAAAAGAGGTAAAAAAATCTACAGAAGAAAAGAACTCTTTTAAAAGCAAAATTACCCAAATGGAAAAAGAGGCACACAAATTCACTGAAAAAAAAAAGACATTCTTTAAAAAAGTAGAATAGAACAAATGGAAAAGAAGGTACAAGAGCTAGCTGAAGAAAATAATTCCTTAAAAATTAGATTCTGGGGGCAACTAGGTGGTGCAGTGAATAGAGCACCAGCCCTGGAGTCAGGAGGATCTGAGTTCAAATCCAGCCTTAAACACTTAACACTTAGCCTTGTGACCTTGGGCAGGTTACTTAACCCCAATTGCCCTGCCTTCCCCCTCCAAAAAGCAAAAAAAACAAAAACAAAAACAAAAACAAACAAGTCATTCCCTAATTGATAAATGAACAAAGGATATGAACAGGCAATTTTCAGACAAAGAAATCAATGTTATCTATAGTCATATGGAAAAATGCTTTAAACCACTATTAATTGGAGAAATGCAAATTAATATAACTCTGAGGTACCATCTCACATTTAGTAGATTGACTAATACAACAGAAAAAGAAAATTACAAATATTGAAGGGGATGTGGAAAAAATGGGATACTAAAGTATTGTTGGTGGAATAGTGAACTAATAGAACCATTCTGGAGAGCAATTTGGAACTATACCCAAAAGGCTATAAAACTGTATACCCTTTCATCCAGCAATACCACTGCTAGATCTGTATCCCAAAGATATCAAAGAAAAGGATTTATATATACAAAAAGATTTATAACAGCTCTTTTATAACAGCGTTATGAATGGAACTATTTTTTAACAGTGGCGGTAAAAAGAAAAAAAAGGCAAATTGAAGTGATGGCCATCAGTTGGGGAATGGCTAAACAAATTGTGGTACATGATTTTGATAGAATACTATTGTGCTATAAGAAATGATCAATAGGGTGCTTTCAAAATAAACTGAAAAGACTTACATGGACTCATGCAAAGTGAAGTGAGGACAACCAGGAGAACAGTAACATCAATACTATATGATGAGTAACTGTGGATAGCTTAGCTATACTCAGCAATACAATGATCTAAGACAACATTGAAGGACTTAAGATGAAAAACGCAATCCACCTCCAGAGGGAGAACCGATGGAATCTGAATGCAGATTGAAGCATATATATATATTTATGTGTGTGTATATATATATATATGTGTGTGTGTGTATATATATATATATATATGTATGTATGTATGTAACTTAAACTTTTTTTATTTTTCTTGTTGGGTTTGTTTTTTTTTTCTTTTTTTTTTGGTTGGGGTCTGTTTTCTTTCACAACATGACAAATATGGAGATATGTTTTGCATGACTGCACATACATAATCTATATCAAATTACTTGCCTTTTCAATGTGGGGGGAAGGGGGAGGGGAAGGAGGAGAGGAGAGATTTTGATTCTTAATTAATTAATTTATGTATTCTTCAAATCTTGCTTTATATAGTTTCTCATTTCTTCTAGGGAAAAGGCAAAGATCACACTTTTCTAATTAGGAGGTGAGGGGGACAATGGGTCTGTGACCCAGAGAATACTACCTGTATCATTTGATTAAAACAGAAAATTTTCAAGTCTCTCTGCCAAACATGAGTTAGGTCACACCTCATTTCCCAGAAACCCCTTTACAAAATCCTCAACGGAGGGAATGCCAGCTCCCAGTACCAATGACTTAGCTAACCCCTAAGTTTTCTCCATTGTCCCCCACAATTGTAACAGACTGGGTATAGGAATCTGGACAGGCAAAAAGAGTCATGGATGGGAACCACTGCTGTTATGTGGGGCTGATAAATTATATGGTTCTGAGGTTGAGGTGAGGGCCATGTTCTCAGGATATAGCACACCGAGTCAATAAAGCACTTGTGAAAATTAAAAGTCCAGACTCTATGTACCACACAAAGAAAGGGGTAATGACACCGACAACTTTGCCATTTCCTCTAGCCACAGGTGGAAAGAGCTCATTCTGGAGAAGTTTGGTGGAGCCCCCAAACACAAAACCAGTGGAATACAAATGTGGGCAGAATGGGAAAGGGTCACCTTGGTTTATGTCTTATATAGAATTATAATAACGAAGACGTTAAAGCAGAGCTGCAGGGCAAACTTTCAGAAGCGGCAAAATCTAAGACTGGCTAGTGGCCCAATGAAAGGGGCAGGGATAATTCTCTATAACCAAACTGGTCCCCACCAAAATCAGACACACCTGTCTGGTCTCTTCACCTTCCATGGGGAATGGAAGAAAGAACGGCAGACAGATTTAAGATATTGCACAACTGCCCGATACTGCTGGCTGGGTAGGTATGAGAACTAGAATAAAGTGGGCTGGACATATAAATGGGCCCACCCAGGGGCTCCTGTGACAGGTTCTAGTTACGCCACCCTAGATTACTTCAGGCACATCAAGACCTGAGTGGGTCAGCAGCTCTCCATCCCAAAGGGCAAGGGCAGGCATCACGGACCTCCGAACTCTGCCCTGCCGCTGTACAGCACAGCAGGCCGGCTGACATCCCCCAGGCTCCATCTCTGCGCCTCATACTCCGGCAGCAGCCCCACCTTCTCAGATTGGCCAATGCCTGTTACAGGGGCACTCTCATTGGCCAGCATGGCACGCCACTTCCGGTGGGCATCGGTGAACACCCAGTACTGATCATCCGCACCAATGTAGCACTCCCGAGGTATGTCTACATCCGCCACACCTATTCGGAAATGCTGAGACTTCTTGATTGTTACCTCTCAATAGTGCAGACCACCAGTGACCGCTGTGTTACCCAGCACGCTGGCCCACTCCTTAAAGTGTTCCTCTTGGGTGGGCGCCAGCCCCACCATGCCCTACTTAACACTGGTCTCCCCCTTGAAGAGCGCGAGGCTGGTATGAGCTGTCTTTTCTTCTGGCTTGAAACTGGTAGCTCTCCGGGTGGCAGCGGCTGTGGGCTCCAACCTCTTAGCTCCACGGCGATGAAAGCCACACGCCATGGGCAGCGCCATCTTGCGCCCCGTCTGTCTGGCCCCGCCCCGTCTGTCTGGCCACGCCCCTCACGCCGGGATGCTGCTTCTTGGTCCCGTTCTTAAATTTTTTAAAAAGAGTGCTAAGAATTGTACTTTTAAGTGGGAAAAAAAAATGAAATATTTTTTAAAAAGCAGTTCAAGCTCCATCTTCTGCATGTGGTCTTTATTGATTCTCCCAGTTACTAGAGCCTTCCCTCACAAACTGCCTTGCACTATTCTGCGTGTATTCATATTTATTAGCTTGATTTTACGATGTATGTATTTCTATATGTACTTGTATCCCCTGTAGTTAGCACAGTGTCTAGTAGGGGCTTAATCGGTATTTTTTGAGCGAGTGATTGATGGGCATTAGAAGGCTGGAACATTTAAAATTTTCTCATTGCCATTTTTCTCAGATATTTAACATTTTTGCAGATTTGAGGCATATTTTTTCATTTTTTTTTTTTTGTTTTTTCTTTTGGTCTGTTTCTTCGTTTACAACATGACTAATAGGGAAATATGTTTCACATGATTTCATGTTTACAACCTATCTCAAATTGCCTATTGTCTTGGGGGGGAGGTAAGGAAGGGGAAAAGTGTAGAACTCAAAATTTTAAAAAAATGAATGTTAAAAATTATCTTTACATGTAATTGTATTAAAAACAAAAGCAAATGTTTAGCATTTTAATATGAGCATGTGAACTGTGAAATAGAAATACTATGGATATTCAATTAGATGAATTCATTGGCAATTTTTATTGAAATCTTTTCATCATAAAACCAAGACAGTAATTTATAAAGGATGTTTCTTCAATTGGAAAACCAGAAAAAAAAGTATTATGTCCATGTCTAATCTATAAAATAATCCTTGATTTCAGTGATGTGTTCTTACTTTGTTTACTCAAAATGTAGCAATAAACAGAATGTACTTTGCAGGTCCCTTAATTCCCAAAACAGCTTTTCTTTGGAATTTACTTGTTTGTACAGTTGCTCTTTTGGAGTGATTCGTATCATGTTTCCTTGCGCTGGTCTCATTGCTGTCTTAAAATTCAAACCTGCTTTGAGAAAGAAAATCCTTTTGCATACTTTATTTACCTTTGTAAATGGCAACTGTTGGCTCCATCATGGATATTGTCCATTTCATCTTTTTAAAATGCTCTGCTCTTAATATCTTTTTCTAAGTTGTCATTATTTTTTAATTGGAAAGAAAATGTTACCTTGCAAAGTTGTGCCAAGAAGAAATATTCAAATGCTTAATGAAATGTTTTCTCTTTTTCATTTTGTTTTGCTGTGGAAACTTTGTTTTTGAGTGTGTATAGGGAAAGTCGAGTCAAAAATTGATTTGTTGGTTTGAAAAGGAACTAATTAACTTTAGCCACAAACACTAAAGAAAAAGAGACTTAAGACTTCAAAAGATTTGTGATTTTGTTGGTATGGCTACTTCCCTGATTCCTTCAGGCTTCAGTAGATTTAAAAGATATCTCAAAAGCCATCTAGTCCAATCCTTCATTTGACAGATGAGGAAACTGAGGCCCACAGAAGTAAAGAGTCTGACATTTTGGGTGAATTACTTTGAACAAGGATTAATTTTGATATGGCTTCATTTTGTAACAGCAGTAGTCATGTATATGTATTTCTGCTAACTTTAGGACAATTCAGAAATCTGGCCTTGATATAAAACCGGATGAAGTTGGTTTTTCCATCTTTCCTTAATTTTTTTCCCATTTGAGTGCTATACACACACACACACACACACACACACACACACACACACACACACATGCATATATATTATGCATTTCATCATTCTCTTTTTTGTGTGTTTTTAATCCTGTAGTTTTAAAGAATGGATATTGCTCCAAGGAAATGTGCAAAAATTGTAACTCAAAGAACCCTTCAATGATTGTTAAAGATATTTTAACAGCAGTGGCTGTTAAATGTGGGGAAATCAAGTATTTCAACAATTATTTAAGCTCACATTGAAACAAGACCCATCACCCCAAAGTCTCCCTGCCTCTGTTTATCTATGCTGATGATGATTTGATTGACTTTCCTTATCGACTCCGCTTTTTGACTCCTGGGAAGAAGTATGATGGCTAATTTTGAGCTCATAAAGAACTGTTGACAACTGAAAACATAAATATGGACTGTAGAAGAGAGAATAGGAATGGAGATGTGAATTTGGAAGCCATCTCCCTAAAGATGATGGTTGAAGGCACAGGAATGAATAAATTGCCGAGGAGAGTGCAGGGTGAGAGGGAAAGGGAGCCAAGATCAGACCCATAGTGGGGCATCCACATTAAACATTTCCAGCACTCAGTCGTAGTTGAAATAGAGGAGCAGTTCAGGACAAGAACCAAGAGAACAAAGCAGAGAAAGGAGAGAACATGTTCAGTAGTTTTGGTTTGCATCGTCCAAAGATGCAGAGAGTTAAAGGAAGGTGATTGGAAAAAAAGATGTCACTAGATTTGGTGATAAGGAAAGTCATTGGTGATCTTTGAAGGAACAGTTTCGCTAGAGTTGTAGAGGGTCGTGGTGATACTGGTATCAAGAAAATGGAAGCATTTTAGGTGCTGGCAAGACATTAAGTGGAGACTTTTAAATAAGTTTTATCGAGAGGAAATATGGTCACTCGCAAGTCACCCTGCCACCAAGGGTACGACTCTTACTATGAACAATGAACTGCTGCTGCTCTGTGATGTCAGGGTGACCTTAGGTCATTTGTCTGGCAAGGGGAACTACCATGCTCAGTCCCAGTATAGGTGTTTAAGGAAGCACATCTACTTTTTTCCTCATCCTCAGGGCACAGTCCTCTCAGGAAATTCTACTCTTTTGCTCCAGTTGCTTTGCTTCTATTGGAAGCTCCTTAGTCCCTTTAGCTTTCCCCTATGAGGGAGACTTGCATCCATGAAAGTCATTCTGGATTTGGATTTGCAGAAGTTACTGCTATTGGGAATTTTTGAAGTAACATGCTTCTTGCTCTTCTTGAAACTCCTACTGGTAAGGGGTATTTCAGACTTAGGGCTGGGCAGGGAGGAATAAGGGGAAGGTGTCATTGATTGTTAGCAAATAGGAGAAGAAAAGTGCTAAGACTTTTGAGATAAAACAGTTGAAAAGACCAGTCAATCTTCAAAGTTGGGTCAGAAGAAATCCTCAGATTCTTTTTCCTTAGATCTGGAAAGCAGCTTCCTTCTAACTGTCCCATTAGCCTGGCCAAGAGAACTTCTGTATTGGAGAGAATGGGATACAGGAGCACTCTTTGTGGGAGTATATTCTAAAGAGACCTAAATGACCACGATCACTGAATTCTGTTCCTGATTTTATGACATTCCATGATATCTCTGATAGTCTCAAAATGGAAATCATTTATATTCAAGTTAAAAAAATCAATAAATATTTACTAACTGCTTATGACACAAGGTCAGTGTCTAGGCACTAGGGTCCAAAGACAAAATTGAAATGTCTTTGCTTTCAAGGAGTTTATTATATTAAACACAACATGAAGACATTTATCTGTACCTTTAGTTTAAAAGATATGCCATGCTGGGAGGACTGGTGTCACAAAATTCTATACCACTCCATCAATTGGTATCAACACTCAAAAATCATGGTTTTAGCAGTCATTCTGTTTTAACTCAATACCAGATTTCTAGGAAATAAAGACATCTACTTGTTAAATAAGTATTTGACATTTCAGAACCAGAAAATTTGTTAAATATCTTTCAGATACTAGATTTAACTAAGTCCTCATCATAACCTGTCTGTTTTTAGTTTTTCTGAAGGTTGTGCACTTTGTTTCTTCAAAGGCCTTAGCTACTAAGCACATGAGCTCATGGTTTCAGTGACTCACAAATGCCTCCATATATGGCTGACCGGAATTAGGGTGCTTCAACCACAGGGTTCACATAAAGATTTTCCTTCCTTGTGCTCCTTAGGAATTCTTGCTTTCTGTGCTCCTGCTGGGTGAGATTTTTCAGAAATTAATAAACCAAGTTTTTTCTAAATAAGTATAGAAATGAATTTTCAATTTACACCTCACAGGAAAATGGTTGTTAATTTCTATGGTACTCTGTAGTTTACAAAGCACTTGTACATATATCCATGACAGTTGGAAACATGAATATGGAATTTAGATGAGATATGAGGAATGGAGATAGAAATTTGGAAGTCATTTGACTAAAGGTGATAATTGAAGGCATAGGAATGAATAAATTGCCAAGGGAGAGAGTATAGAGTAAGAGGATAAGGAGACCAAGATCAAAACTATGGTGGTGGGGAGGAGGGGATCCAAATAAAACATTTCCTAAGAGGAGAAGTCAGCAGTGAACGAAGTAGAGCAGCAGTTTGGAAGAAGAACCAAGAAAGTATAGCTGAAGCAGGAGAGTACGTTCAGCAGAACATGCTGAATCTATCTATCTAGATCTAGATATGGATATAGATAAGTCTACATTGAGGTCCAGATATATAAAGGTTGTCTGCCTTTTTAACTGCAACCTTTATATAATATAATATATATAACATATAATCTTTTAGAGGTGGTATAGTGTGTGTGTGTGTGTGTGTGTGTGTGTATGTGTGTGTAGTTGCTGTTTTAGTTGTGTCCAACTCTTCGTGACCCCATTTGGGGTTGTCTTGGCAAAGATACTAAAGTGATTTGTCATTTCATTCTCCAGATCGTTTTATAGACAGGGAAACTGAGACAAACAAGGGTTGAGTGACTTACCCAATGTCACAGGGCTAGTAGGTGTCCGAGGTCAGATTCGAATTCAGGGAGATGAGTTTTCTTGACTTCACTTTATCATCACTATCTTCACTCAGTCTGTTATAGCACCTAGCCAGTATTTATGTCTAGAGCATATCTGTATCTGGATATATATGCACACATAGGTAAATGGATTCAGTTTTCTATGTAATGATTTTTTCCCTTTTTTGCCATTCCTTTTTCACCTTAAATATATACAAAAGTTATGAAGAAATGTCTAATTATTAGTATATGTACATAGGTTGGACCACAAGTACCTTGGCGGGTTCAGAAGTTTGGTGCATTGCTCAAAAAAAACCCCCACGGAATCTTGAATTGGGGAGACCATCAAATAGAGCCTCTTACTGATGAGGGAAAAATGGAAATTCAGTATCAGAATATAGTGATGAGATATGACAGTTGGATTTTTTTGTGGGCCAGCAGCATAAGATCAGCTCCAAATAACTGGAACCTCAGAGATGAGGTTATTTGTACAAAATAAACTCTGACTGCCAGTTGACAATGGGCAGCTCTATGATGTCAGGATGATGTTAGGTCCTGTGAATAAGACAATAAGACGGCATCACAAGTTCAGCCCCAGTCAGTACAGGTGTCTGAGGAAGAAGAGTGTGTCTAGTTTTCTCTGCATCCTGGAACGTAATCTTCTTTGGTGAGAATGCTCTATTTTTGAATGGAATGGGCTTTGTTTATCTCATTTTCTCCATTTCTCGTAGGTATATAGATGTACAATAATGGAAGAGAGCAGAAAATAACCAACTAAAAAGAAACTGAGGAGGGAAGTTTATAGATAATCAAATCTTACGTGTTACTTTATTTTTTAAGGCAACTATGTGGTATTAGAGAGCCTGCTTCCAATTTAGGAAGATTTGGGTTCAAATCTTACCAGTGACATACTATGTCATGTGATTCACTGGCAACCCAAAATTTAGTATATAAAGGAATTTCTCTTACTGGGAGTTTCCTAAACAAATCTGCAGGGGTGCATTGGATACATGTCCAGTCCAAAAAAAAAATTACTTTAAAGTAGTGTTTTGACGTATTTTTTTTATACCATAGTAATTTCTTTTTACTACAACCTTCCATCTCTGAAAATCTCCTTGTGACATTAAGAAAAGACCAATACTGAAAAACAAAATGATAATCTGAAGGATTTTAAATGGAAAGTTTAGGAGTATGTATTATATCATGGAGCAATAAGGAACCATAGAGGGTTCTTAAGGGGAGTAACATTGTTGGTAAAGTTTTTTTCTTTTTTTGCATTTTGGATGGGGGGAGGACAGGGCAGTTGAGGTTAAGTAACTTGCCTAAGGTTACAGCTAGTAAGTGTTAAGTGTCTGAGTACAGATTTGAACGCAGGTCCTCCCAACTCCAGGGCTGGTGCTCTATTAACTGCACCACCTAGCCACCCCTGTTGGTAAAGTTTGGGGAAGATTCTTTTGTAGTTTTATGGAAGATTCATTGAAGAGGGACACTTGACTGACTAATCTGTTGCAATAGTACAAGTGAGAGAAAAGACTCTGAATGAGGATGGCAGTCTAATTTTAGAAGAGAATAGATTCTGAGGTTCTGAAGTCAAATTATTGAAACTTTGCAACTGATTCATCAGTGGTGGTGAAGATGAATAAAGAGTTGCATATGATCCCCAGTAATTGAAAATCTAGATGACTGGAAGGATGGTGGCACCTTCAGTAGGAACAGAGGATAGAGAAGAGGAGTAGGTTACAGTTTGTACATCTTCTCTCCAGCCTGCTATGCTTTCTGTTAGACTGTGAGCTCCTTGAGCAGGAACTGTTTTATTTTGGTTTGCCTTTCTTTTTATCCCCAGGTATTAGGATAGTGCCTAGCACATAATAGGTCCTTAATAAATAAATGCTAGCTCGTTGACTAACTTACTCTTCCTTAATAGTACATTTAAAAAATAATTCCAAAGGAAATAGTTCTTTCCTTAGCTCAAAGACTACCAAGGTATAGTTAGTTAGGTGATGCTTATATTTCTCAGATAACCCCAGTAAAGGATGTTGTTCATTCCATAGGCTTTGATTAGGCATTAAGGTCTGACTCCCAGCCAGGGCTATGCATGGCAGGGTGTCAGGGAGATCCCGTTCTCCTTTCTGGTCTGTTATTATGATTTTTGTCGTAGTCATTCAACTTTTTGTGGACAAGAATAGTAGCAGAAATAGGAAAGAAATTTGATTTCTACGGTGGAAGCAGCAGATAGTTATCCAGTTACAAAGGTAGCTTTTCATTTCTAGGTCCTTAGAACCTGAGAGCGACTTCCTTCTGATTTCTTCACAATCCTCAGTGGCACCTTTGAACTAACTTCTAAAAGAGAAGGCCTCTGGTAAATGGAAGGATTTTATGGAGGAAGTATTTAAGAGAAGCCCAGGTAATCCATGTCAATGATTTCTAGCTTTTTAAAAATATATAACCCTATTTTAGATCATGTCAAGCCAATAAACATTTATCAAGTGCTTAATGCATGCCAAGAATAGTGTTAAGTGCTAAGGATACAAAGAAAAACAAAAAAGTTTATTAAGGAGCACATTCTAATAGAGGGGACAATGTGCAGACACCCTATTTACATGCAAGATAGAATATATACAGAGTAAATTAAAGGATATTTCAGAGGCAGGGCACTACTAGCCTTAAGAAGGACAAGGAAAGGTATCTTGCAGAAGGTGGGATTGTAGTTGGATTTGAAGGAAGCCAGAGAAACCAAGAATCAGAGCAAGGAGAGGAAGCATTCTAGGCATGGTAGACAGCCAGTGAAAATTCAGTCAGGAGACAGAGTGTCTTTGTGGAAAGAATAGGAGGCTAAGATCTTAGATTTTGTAGAAGGTAGAAAAATTTCAGAAGACTTAAAAGGTAGGAGGAGATCAGGCTATGAAGGGTTTTAAAAACCAAAAAACATTTTATATTTGATCTTGGAGTTTACATATAGCCACTGGAATTTATTGAGTAAGAGGGTTAAAATGGTCAAACCTGCATTTTAGGAAGATGATTTTGGTATAACTGATTGGAGTAAGGAAAGAGGAGGTAGGTATACTAACCAGAAGGTGGTAATCATAATAGTTTGGGATTAAGTTATAATGGATACCTTGCCTGTGCCAAGGTGATGGCATCATCACAGGAAAGATTATGTGAGAGAGATTGCAATTTATTTCAGATTAGCTAGAGCAGGAGTTCATGACCCCTTTTTCATGTCATGGACACCATTGGCAGTCTTGATACTATGGATGATTCCTGGGAATAACGTTTTTGAATGCACAAAATAAAGTACATAGGATGACAAAGGAAATCAGTTACAGAATAGTGAAACAGTTATTGATAAGCCCCCTGGCCTACAATATCGCAAAATTTAAAAATAACATTTATTTTACTTCATTTGTCTTTAAAATGAGTGTACCACTGGTATTTTTATGAGGTCTGAGTTAAGCCTGAATCTGAGGTAATTTTGAAAATTTAAGCCATGTATCAATTAAAGAAGGTCTTAGACAACCAGAAAGACAGAATCTCAGTTAAAATAGGCATTGGGAGCCAGAGGTAGTCCATTCTGCTCATGTCTAAGAACTTTTCCCCCAATCCTACACTATAATATCACCAGCTAGTGACCATCTAAAATTTGCTTGAATTGATGACCTGTGGGAAGTTAACTATCTCCTGAGGCTAACCAGTCTGCTTTTAGATAGTACTATTAAAGTGGTTGAACTGAAATCTGCATCGCCAGTTCTAGCCTCTGCTTCTACTTCTGTCTTCAGGGCCCAAGCAGAATATGTCTGCTCCATATCTATGTCACTTTGTACTGGTTGTCCCACTGAGTGGAATTGCTCCACCTCCTCATCTCAGCCCCTTGGTTTCCCAGGCTTTCTTCATGTCCCAGTTTAAATTTTATATTCTGCAAGAGATGTTTCTCAATCCCCATAGTTTCTAGTGTCTTCTCTGAGATTACTTCTCATCACACCTCATGCACGTAGGTCTGTACCTGGTTTTATATTGTGTCCCATGTTAGAATGTTGAACTCAGTTGAGAGCAAGGATTATTTTTACTTTTCTTTCTATTTATAGTCTTTAATATTCATAATCTTTGCTGGCACATAGTGAGGATTTAATATATGCTTTGATTGATTGATTCTTGTGTGAGTCCAGCCACTTATCAAGTAACTTAAGGCCATCCATCTGCATTTGTGAATATCTAAGAACAACAAGAGTCTCAGCTTTTAACTCATTTAAAGCAGCTAGGCATGTACTTTTATTGTGTCTAAGTCATTTAGGCTTTGGTTCTCTCATTACTATGCCCTATCTACCTTTTTTAGTTTAAACAATATTTTCTTTAGTAAAGAAGGATGATTAATTCTGTAAAAACGGAGAATGAATAATCCTGCTTTCTATATATCTCTTCTCAAGCAGTAGTCCTTTTAATTCCTTGTTTTCCTTTTGCTCTGAGTAAAGAACAAGTAAAGAAAATAAAATACATGAATAGAGAAAAGAGAGACTAAAGCTTTTGTATTATAATCAGTGATCAATGGAATCATAGAATATTAGAGATAACCTAATCTAAGCCACATATTTTATAGATAAGGAAACTAAGGACATTGAATTGTGATAAGATCATAGTATTTTAGATTAAAGCAAGAAAGGGAACCCCTGCGGTCAACCTCTTCATTTTACAGATGAAACTGGTCTAGAAAAAATTTAAGTGACTTGTACCCCAAGGGGCAAGAGTTTAAAGATGAGATTTGAAGTCAGGCTTGTGATTCTAAATTCAGTACTCAACCATTTTACATTTGACAAGTTTTAGCTAATTGTGGGTTTTAGAGAAATAAAATAATTATAAAGCAAAACTAAGATATTAGGGATCTCACTGATAGAGACAGTTAAAAAATGCTGCCCAGGAAGCTGAACCCAGATATAAGAGGATGCTCTTAGTCTTTAAAAGTGGCCTTTGAACACTTTGTACCTTTATTTTAATAGGTCTTGTTTCCTGAAAAAAACATCTCTAGGAGATTGAAGCAAAGAGGATGGAGAAAACTGCCTGATGGTAAGAACTGAGGTTTTCAGCCTCAAAAGCTTCTTCTCTCATCTTTTCTTATGTTTCCTACCTCCTTAAAAATCCACTTAGACATTTTGTCCCCATGGCTAATTCAATTCAGCAAAAGTTTATTAAGCACTCTTTATGTGCAGAGATGTAAAGACTAAATGAAAAGTAGTCCCTGTCCTCAAAGAACTTATATAACTCCTAGGGTGTATGAGGTATTGCTCATCTGCCTTTGGTGTCATTCTTTCAACCAACACTTACCTGTGGCTCCAAGAAGCTGTAGCATGCACACCCTGGTAAAAATCATCTCTGCAGACAGGCTAAATCAGATTCAGGGTAACCAACAGGCTCAAACTTGTTGGTGAACTAGGGGGATGTCTATCCCAAACACATGAAGACTTTCCCTGGTGGGATGGGCAGATAAGAGCAATTTGTTCCAATGGTCACAAAGGTGGCAGAAGCAGATGCTTAGACTTGGTCAGATATCAAAGATGCCCTGGTCATCCACCGTGTCCCAGCCTGTCACCAATCATCTTCACTTCTGGACTTTGGTGACTCTGGAAGAGAGAATGAGGCTGACAACTTTGGACAACTCTGCCTCACTGTATCAGCAATGCAGTATTCACAATACCTACAGTAACTATAAGTATGCTGATATCGTTATTAATCACAAAATGTAACAAACTCTCTACATGGGAAATATAGCTAGAGCATTTATTTAAATACCAGAAAACTGAATCCCAAAACCAGAAAGTCAAAGCCAATGCAGTAGTTATGAAATTGGCATATGTAGTTGATGTAGTAAACACCCACATTCTCAAGCCTTCAAAACAGGACAGGCTACTTCAGGCAAAGATCCTCCTCTCCTCACTCATGACAACTACTGCTCAACGTCCAGGCAGTTTGCTCCCAGGCAATCCTCAGCAGGAGTCCTTAGTAGAGATTCTGGCAGGCTCAAAGAAAAAGGAGTTCACGCTGCAACTGCAGCCACTGCTGCTGCCATTGCTTCCAGTCACCACAGCAGGGATCCTAGCTTGGTTCTGGCTTTTTCTTGCTCCACTCCTTCCTGCTACATCAGCAAGTTCAAGGGGCATGGAAGATCTTCAAATCTCAGTATTATTACACTCGCTTAAATCCATTTTATGGTTGAGTGAAAAGACATCACTCAACAATTTTACAATTTTTACCCACCTTGACATCCTGTGGCAGTGAGCAAGGGATGAAGCAACAGGTGCAGATACACATGGAGCTATAATAACAATCCTGTACACAAGCAGCCCAGGGCATAGAGTCATCTTCTCACAATACTGAAGCAACAGCAGGATTTAGCAGCCCCTTGGGTGTCTGAGCAGCTTTTTTTAAAATAGTATTTTATTTTTTCTACATGTAAAGACAATTTTTAACATTCATTTTCTTTAAAGTTGAGTTCCAAATTTTCTCCCTTCCCTCCCCTTCATACTCCCTAAAAGGGAAAGCAATTTGATTATATGTGCAATCAGGTAAACATATTTTCATATTACTCACTTTTTTATCCTGTTTCTTTCCTGTTCAATGGTTAGTGAATTTAAGTAAGATACAACATATTAGTCATTTTGTGAGAGAAGAAACAAACCAAAAGGGGGAAAATCTCTCTCTCTCTCTCTCTCTCTCTCTCTCTCTCTCTCTCTCACACACACACACACATACACACACACACACACACACACACACACATACACACACACAAGAAAGTAAAAATAGTATGTTTCAATCTGCATTCAGACTACATCAATTCTTTCTCTGAATGTGTATAACATTTTCCATCATGAGTCCTTTGGAATTATCTTGGATCACTAGATCATTGTATTGCTGAGAAGAGTTAAGTAAGTTGTTCATAGCTGAACATTTGTTCTGGTTCTGTTCACATCACTTATCAGTTCGTGTAAATCTTTCCAGGTTTTCCTGAAATCCACCTTGAATAGCCTATTTTAAGGACCTTTCTGTTTACCTCCTAGCATGAGGGAAGGGGCTAGAAAATGTGCACTAAAAATTGGCTAGTTCACCTAAACATAACCCTGGTCAGCTTATTGAAGTAGATGAGGATCTTACATTGTAGTCAAAACATAAAAAAAATGTACAGAAACTTTTGTGAATATGATTCCACTCACCATTGTTACATGGAATGTGCAGGTGCTTATGGACGATGTGAAATCCGATAGATCTGAAAGGCAAACAGTTCTTGTTGTAAGAAAACTCAGCAGCTATCTCATCCAAATAGCAGACCTAAGTAAAACATGGCAGACAAATGAAGGCCAGTTCACCAAAGTTGGAGCTGGATACCTGTTTTTCTGGAGTGACTGCAGTAATAGGAAGTGCTGTGAAATTGGCATAAGTTTCACAATCAAATCTAATCTAGTCAACAAGCTTGTATGCCTCCTAAAAAAGTGAATGACAGACTCATGACAATGTGATTGCCACTTGTAGAAAAGTGCCATGCCACCATTTTCTGTGTGTATACTCCTATCATGATGAACTCTGATGTGGTCAAATAAAAAATTTGTGAATACTGGGGAACCCTCATCAACAACATGCTGAAAAGAAGACAAGCTTGTAATTCTGGATGATTTTAATGCTAAAGTAAACATAGACTATCAGACATGGCAAAGAGTCCTTGGGAGGAATGGAATCAGAGACAACTGCAATGGTCTCTTTCTGTTGAAGACTTTGTGCATCTCATCACCTTATCAACACCAACACTATCCTCTGTTTACCTAAACACAATAAAACTTCTTGGATGCCCCTTTGCAGCAAATGTTGGCATTTAATAGATTATGTTATTGTAAGGAGAAGAGACAGACAGGATGTAACAGGGATGCAGGCAATGTATGGTGCAAAATGCTAAGCTAGTCATAGACTTATTCTCTCCAAGCTAAACATTGGCATTCAACAAAAGTGGCAACCTAAAGACAAGATGATTATCTGAAGACTTAATGTCAGCAGATTATAGTGCTCTCCTAATATGAACAATTTGTTGCTAACTTGGAGAAAAGGCTGAACCATCACAAGATGGACAAAAGTAGAGCAGAAAAGGACTGGGCAGCTTTCAGAGATCTGGTGTAGAGCAACACATTTTACTCATTTGGGTCAGAATACTCACAAATACCAAGATTAGTCTGATGAAAATGATGGGGAAATTCAGAAGCTATTAAATGAAAAATGAGACCTCCATAGAGTTTGCCAACAGGATAGTTTGTCTCTAAGGAGGCAACATTTAACTCCATCAAAGGTAAAGTACAAGTAAAGGTTAGAGAGATGCAGAATTTTGAGCTCAGATGAAATTTAGTTTTATGCTGATAGTAACAATCCAAAGTGCTTTTATAATGCCCTGAAAGCTCTCTATGGATCAAAGACCTATGGTACATCTCAACTACTCAGTGCTGATAGAGCCACATTGATTAGTGATAAGGACATGATCCTGGAGAGATGGACTGAACACTTCCATAATGTTCTCAACAGATCTTATCAACCAATGCTGAAGCCATTGACTGTATACCTCAGATTGAAATCTCCCTCTCTAGCCAAACTTCCAACTGAAGAAAAGGTTTTGAATACCATTAGGCTCCTTTCATTTGGCAAAGTGCCTGATGCAGATTCTATTCCAGCTGAGATTTACAAGGCACAGGATCCACTGCTCACATAAAAGCTGACTGAAATCTTCTAGGTTATATGGCAAGAGGAAGTTATCCTCTAGGAGTTCAAGGATGGCTCTATCTTTCATCTCTCTAGAGGAAAAGGAAATAGGTTATATTGCGATAAGCACGAGGTGGCTTGGGGGGGGGGGGGGTGTCTCCTCCTTAATGAGCTGATCTTTCACCTGGAAGATGGTCAATCTACTTAAGAGTCAGTGTGGCTTTAGAAAGGGCTGAGGAATGGTAGATATAGTGATCACTGTATGATAACTCCAGGAGAAATGCTAGGAGCAGAACAGAGGTCCCTACATAATGTTTGTAGATCTGACTTTGATACTGTTAGCCATGAGGGCTTGTGGAAAATTATGACAAAATTTGGTTGCCCAGAAAAGTGAGGGCTTGTGGAAAATTATGACAAAATTTGGTTGCCCAGAAAAGTTCACCAGTATTGTATGCCAGTTTCATAATGGCATTGCTTGCATGAGACCTGGATAATGAACAAGGCTCTCACACTTTCTCAGTCACCAATGGAGTGAAGCAGGACTGTAGGCTTGCTTTCCATGCTTTTAGTATATTTTCCACAATGTTGTCAGACATCTTCAGTGAGGATAAAAATAGCTTCAAGGTCAGCTACTGTACTAACAGTAAATTATTTAACTTGAAAAGGCTACAGGATTAAAGTGGAGAAGAGTTGATGTACAACTTTTCGTTTGCAGATGATTGTGCCTCTGAGGTTTAGATGCAACAGAGCACAGAATGATTCTCTGCCATTTGTGCTAATTTTGGCCTGACAATCAACACCAAGGAAATAAAAGTTCACCTGCCAGCCAGCACTGCACTATACATACATGGAACCTTTGGTTACAGCAGTGGAGAAATTTTGAATGCTGTGTATGACCTCACTTACCTTGGCAGTATGCTTTTCAGGGACATCCAGATAGATGATGAGGTAGATGAATTCATTGGCAGAGGTAGCTCATGAAAGCTATGATGGAAAGTGTGGGAGAAAAAAGAGATATTAGGCTACCTACCAAACTGAAGGTCTACAGAGCTTTTGTGCTGACCTCATTGTATGCCTGTGAAACCTGGACAACATATCAGCACCATGGCAGGAAACTGAATTGCTTCCATTTCAATTGTCTTAGGAAGATTCTGAAGGTCACCTGCCAAGATAAGATATTGTACACTGCAGTTCTTTCTCAAGCTAAACTGCCAAGAATTCGAACTCTTCTACGGAGAGCACAACTCTGATGGGCTAGCCACATTGCTGGAATGTGAAACATGTTTGCCTAAGAAAATATTTGGAGAACTCACATAAGGCCAATTCTTTTAACAGAGGTCAGAAAAAGCAATACAATGACAGTCTTAAGGTCTCTCTGAGGAACTTTGGAATCAATTGTGAGACATGGGAGACATGATCTTCTAGCCTAATTTACCCACATCAAAGAAGGTACTGTGCTTTATAAACAAATCAGATTTGTAGTAGCCCAAAAGAATTGTGAAATATGTACATTTAGAAACATCTCTACTCCAAATGTTCATATGATCTATCTGTGCCTGATCTGTGGTAGAGCCTTCTGAGCTCATATTGCTTTGATAAGCTGCAGTTGGACACACTGTACCTTGACCACAACATGTTGATGTCATTTTGGTTCTCTTTGAGCATGAAGGACAGCAACCATACTTTTGAGGTCAGCCACATACTCACAGATAAAGACAAAGTAACTTCTGGAAGTTGAAAGAAAGTTACCAGTAGGAGATCAGGAAAGATATTTTTTAGGAGAGTGGTACTTTAGCTTAATTTTGAAGGGGAACAGGAAAGAAGAGCTTACAATGATGAAGGTAAATGTTCTGAGCATAAGGGGGTTCAACTTGTACAAAGGGTGGGAGATGGGAGATGGAATGATATGTACATGGGACCACCAGCAGACTGACTACTTGGGCTAGAATACAGAGTGCATGAAGGGAAGTAATAGAATGTTCAATACACCTTGAAAGGTAGGTTAGTAAACTATAACCATCTGAAAGCCTTTAAATTGTCAAGGATTAGAGTTTAGTTTAGAAATGTTATTCTAATGGTATTAAGGAACCATTAAAGCTTCTTTGGTAAAGAAGTGCCTTGACCAAACCTTTACTTCAGGAATGTTTGGCAACCGTATGAAAGAGGGGTTAAAAAGGATAGACTGGAGGTGAGAGGGGACCCTTCAGAAGGCTACACAAGCCCGAGTAAAAGATGATGAAGCCTTGAACTAAGGCAGTCACACTGAGTATAGAAGGCAGAATGCATGTCAAAGATGTTAGGTATTATTGACAAGAATTGCCAAATTAGGATATGGGAGATGAGTTGAGTTAAGGAGTCAAGCCATGACCTTGAAGTTAGGAACTTAGATAACTAGTTTTGATAGTTATGCCTATGGCAGAAATAGCAAAGTTAAGAAGAAAAGGATAGGTTTTTGAGTGTGGTAACAGCAATATCATAAGGCCTTATCCCATAAAGGCTAGGCATATATTTCCTTATAATTTATTGAAACTGTATTCAAACCATAGTCAATTCCATACTTAGTTGGCTCAGGGAGTTAAAGAGTAAGGCCATTTTTTTGTAGCTTCATGGGTAGCCTAGGTATCAAAAGTCAGGACACAAGGAATTATCTGTCTCTTCCCTTAGACTTCTAGCCAGCAGACCAGTATGAGCAACATTGGTACAGAGAAGCTATGCATAGCTGAGTCAGGGCTGTATCTTCACTAAATTGCTTTCTTTTCTGCCCTAAATATTCTTTCCTTGCCTGGGGACAAATAAATGTCTTTTGTTAACTTCCAGGAACATTGTTCTATAAGTTCTTCATTTCATTCCAATCTCAAAATTAAGGTATCATACTAATTTGAATCAGAACTAATCTTATTTCATATATAGAAGAAAGAAAGTGATTTTTATTGTGGACTTGTTGAGTTGAACAGGACTATGGTATATCAGGTGGAGATGTCTAGCAGGCAGTTGGTGATGGTGGTTCCCTATATACACAGTGACTTACAGTACATTGAACTTCTGTCATAGTCCACTTCAGATGCCTTCTATTTCATTTCTCACTTTCCCGAAGTTATCTTCCCTATACATGTTGCTTGTGTGGCTTTTATACCTTTGATCTTACATGTAAGGGTCTACATTCTTTCCAGCTCTTATCATGTTGGTCTCTTTCAGGACACTGTGTTGCTGAGAAAACCTGGAGGCTGCAATCCTTAAATCAAAGGATAGAAAGGTAAAGTAGAAATTCCCTTACCTTACCACAATTCGAATGGGTCCCCATTTTTGCAAGGACCAGTAGTACAGTTACTTGACCATAGAAACCAGTACGGTTAATAGATGAGAAAGAGTGTCCATGAACTATGACCCCTAGGCTTTTATTTTGGGTGTAGGTGCTCATGAATGGTATCATCCTTTCAAAATGAATGTTTTCTCATGACTTTCAAGAATCACATTTCTTCTCTTTGGGATATAAATTAATGAAACATTTTCCATTTGAATTTTCAGGTTAGTTTCGGGAACAGACCACTTTCTGGTTCAGCTGATGTCCTGTTAAATTATGTATTATTACCTTTTGGTTTGGTTGTCAGTCTCCGACTTTTTAATGTTTTCCCTCTTTGCTACTTCAGGAAGAAGCTTATTCACAAGTTGATCAACAAAACCAGGGGAACAGAGCTAAGTTACCATTCACCATCTTATTCTCACTATTATCCTATGTTAGGAGGACAATTACTAGGTGGAAGTAAAAAAGTCTGGCAAAGGAGATATTTAAAAGGGCCTTTGGAGTTCCGGATCTTGTTAAGAAGTCTAACAGGTATTAAAGTATCATATGCCCAAGTGAAGCACTCTCAGAAAAGACTCCACCACGCAAGATCATCGAGTCATACTTTCCAGATTGCACATTTACCGTGCACTAAACACCCCCAGTTCATGTCTACCCCAGCACTCTGCCTCTGTCAACAAGCTAAGTCAACATCATACTTTAAATATTGGGCCATGGCTCCACTGAAATCCAAGCACCAGGTTAAGATTCTACAAAGTCCCAAACATTCCAAAGTCATGCCTAATAGAGAGCCTCCATGGAGTTTATTTTACCTTAAGCCATGTATAGTGGATGGTGTGATTATTCCTAATGAAATTGTTAAGAACATAGTTAGCTCCATCCCACAGAGCAGAATCCACAGAGACATCCGAAAACAGATCCTCTTGAGGTGGATGAGGGGGCGTCCTAATCCTCAACCTGGCCCGCGTTTATCATCAACTTACACAGTTTGCTTAGTTTGTGCCTCCTGGATCCGATATGGCTGTTCTCATGTTAAGGGAAGAAAAGACCCTAATGGAGCAAAATTAGTGGCTATACCCACACCTCTGCCTGGTTCTGAGGGGGAAATGGGTGTGAAGTTAGTTCTCCAAATTCCACAACCAAAACCAAGCTCCATTTCCTCCCTTCTGTGTCCTAAATATGAAGAGCAGCACCCTCAGGCCTATACAGAAGAATATGACACTTTGATCCCACCTGAGGAAGAGAGGAGTCAAGAGGCTCTTGTCCTCACTGAGGCTACTACTACATTAGAGGCTCCTATCTATGCAATACAATCAGTGACTCCTGCCATTCAACCCCAGAATATCAACCACCAGTTCCAGGGTGTTAAATGGCTGCTTTATATAAAAACAATGACTGGACCTCTGTCTCAGTATCCACCTTCTTCACTTTCCTCTTCCTTATCTTCCCCCTTCTCTCCATCATCTTCTTTCTCAGACTGTGTGTCCTTTGAATCATTTATTTACCATCAACTGCCTCCAGGAGTCTATTGGCTTGATTTTATCTACAGCAAAGATTACCAAGTGAAGGAAAGAAGAATCTCTGAAAGACACCAGCCCTCAGGAGGAAAAATGCCTGCAAATAGCACCACCAAAAAACTGCCTAGAGAAAAATCAGGATCTGGGACATTTCTCAAAGCAGTACTGGAAAAATTTCAAAATAACATTTTCAAATTAAATTAACACCTTTTCTCCTTAAAAAGTATTTGTTACCCCCCTGTGAATCTCTGAAATGTGATGGGGTTTGCAACTCATTTGTTTTTTATTCATATTCAGGCTAAAAGACATTGATCCTAGTGCTTTCCTTTGAGGAGGTTACAAGTGATGAGTTATTAGTGACCTTCCTAATAATCAGGAGCAACAATCTCCATATTCTCCCTTCCATTTCCCCTCTTATCTCCTAGCTTCTAGTCAGACAAATTCAATTCAGAATGAATCAAACCAAAGACTATATTCTTTGCCTCCTCTGTAGTAATACAAAGAATATATGTGAATGTGTTTTTAAACTTTCTTGCTTCATCAGGCTTTATAAAGAACACCTATCAAATCTGTAAGCTTAATGTTGATTATTTTCCCTAGTGTCAGTTCTGGACAAATAAAGCCTGTACCCACAAATCTCAGTGTTTCCATATTCAGCATTCTCTTACCACTGCCCTTTTTTTCTGATTCTTCCTGAAGGACTATTTAGGACTAATATCCAGTGATATTGACCAATCTGCATTTGCAGTATTTGTCCAGGAGTAATAGGGCTGCCAGTTCTTGCATTATTTTTTTCCCCTTACATAGGGCAGAAGTGTGAATTGCAGTCCTGTTTGAATGAATAATAAAGAAGATATTAAATGTTTCTGAAATACAGACTGCGTGAAGCTCAGAATTGTTACTCCCCTAAGGGCTACCAGATTTTGTCTACTAGTTGTATGAATTTGGTACTCTCCTCCTGCCCCAATAACTCTAATTTTTTTTTCTAATCCAAATTCACCCCTTTCTTCCACTCTCCAGAAAGTCATTCAATTGCATTGCCAACTCAAACAAGACTTCAAGGCTCTAGTTGCAGCTTTCCTATTTAAATCCTCAGATTTTTCCAAAGGAATTCCCAACACACTTGCTTTTTCTTAACCCAAGATGATTTCTAGTTGGTGAAAGTCTTTAAGATAAGCTAACCCTGAGAATTGCTGTCCTAGTACTGGATATCACTATTATCCCTGTTGTGAAAGGGATGCCCCCAAATGACCAAGAACCTAGCCTTACTGAGGAGTTAAGAACATCCCAGGAGGGAGTTACCTTTCTCCACCAAAGGAATATGCATTCTAAGGAAATCCTTAATTTTCCCTGTCACTGGGACTGTCCCAAAAAATGTCACAAGAGGGTGAGGAGGTGGTGTGGAAGCTCAAAACATTGGTAAAGGAAGACTATTTCCACAATCCTTTAGAGCAGGGATTCTTAAACTTTTTCCACTTTTTACCCAAGGAATTTTTATGCGACCCAAGGTATATAGGTATATAAAATAGATATACAAATATCTACACTGATAATCATAACGAAATTTATTTTAAAATGATTCTTTGGCATACATGTAACTTTACCATTTATTATAGACAAAAGCAAATTTGCATACAAATGAGATGAGTGTACTTGTTTATTTTTATATAAAGAATTAAATCTTGTCAGAATATTTGATCCTGAGATCCATAGAGCATCTTCAACACTTTTCAGAGTTGATCAGTGTTTCGATTTTATAATCATCAATGCTGAGAGCATCACTTCACATAAATACATAGTACAAAATGGCAGAAATATGTTTAGGGCCATTTTAGAAACTGTTGAAAGTTCTGTCCTAATCCCAAGTCAAAATTCATTTAACAATTGTTTATGTACGGTAAAAGCACTGCAATTCAGAACATATCATTGTATGTCTTGAATCTGCTCTGAGGTGCTTCTGGCAGCATTTTGTTGGTGCTGTGTGGTGTGAGGGCCAATGCAAGGTGTGCATGTTGTGGGTTCAGAATTAAGGCTACAGTGAGGTCATGTGATGTAATATTGTCAAGTACTGCCAGAAACACCTCAGATTCATTAAGCATTTTATTTTGAATTAATTTTTAGTTGTTGCACATTCAGAAAACTTTTACTATTGCCAAATTTTTGTGACCCCCCACATTCAGTTATGAATATAGGGTCATGAGCCATAGTTTAAGAAGCACTGCTTTAGAGCAGGAGTTCCTAACCTGGGGTCCATGAACTATTTCAATATACTGTAATTTTTCCTTTGTAATCTTTTGTATTTTATTTTATACATTCAAAATCATTTTTCAAAGAAGGGGTCGAAAGGCTTCAGCAGCATGCCAAAGAATTCTATGACACAAAACTCTTGCTTTTAAAGAAAGTCATTGATATTCTAGTGGAATATTATAGCTTGGCTTACTGAGGCCATTGTGAACTATAACATGTAGTTCCTGAACTTTCTACAGAAGAATAATCTACATTTCATGTTTTATAGAAATTTTAGGACGTAGATAAACATGGTTTTAAAGTGGGAAGGCAGAATATCAGAACAAAGGCTGTATTAGAAATAGAGTTGAGCCTGTCTTTAAATGGCATCCTCATAGATTCAGTTTTTCCAAGAAGCTTGACCTCTTGTCACACAGGGCCAAAAGATACCATACACACAAAGAAGTGGCCTATAGGGAAACACACTCTTCCAATACTTTCCTCGCCAGTCATTGGACCTGCATAGAGAACAAAAAGATGGCACCTACAAAAGTTAAGTCTCTTGTAGGGAAAATGCAAGAATATCCCTCCCGTGTTTTAGAGGATAACCTTTCTGCAGATAGAAACTACCAAAAGACAAATCAGTCAGCCAAATTAATAGAAGTAGTAACTGCCTTTCCTTTTCTTCAAATAACCCACTGCGGTTGTGGCACAATGTAGCGACTGCAGAAGTTTCACTACTGTTTTATTAAGGTTCATATTGTTTCTGGGCTTGAATGCAGAATTTCTTCAGATCCACAACAGAGTCCTTGTCAATGTAATTCTATAAGATATCAAATTATACATGAATTTAAAGCAAAAGGGCATTTAGAGAAACAGGCTAGCAACTGAAATCTCAGGCAATTGTACCCATTTGAAGTGTCTGTCACTTGTGCATATATCCAAGGGAGTAAGTATTGGCCAACTTCCTGAATAAACCTTTAGTCACCAAAGAAACACAGGAAAAAGATGTGGTTAGATCACTCGTGGCACTGAAATAGTAGTTTCTGAAGTTACTCTAATTAATCACATTCATCTATGACATAGCAGATACTTCAAATAAAGGCGGCCAGTGGTCTGCCTCTTACACATCCACCCCAGTTGAAACCTAAAAATTGTACCATCTCAAATAATGATCAGTTGTCCAAAGTGAAAGTATCCATCCCAGAACTGCACAAAAGTTAGAAATCCAAATGAAAGAATGAAATAAGTATTTATTATATACCTACTAAGTGCCATGCGCTGTCCTAAGTGCTTCACAAATATCTCATTTGATCTTTGCAACAACTCTAGGTCAGTACTATTATCCTCACTTTATAGTTGAGGAAACTAAGGCATATAGGTTAAGTGACTTGCCAAGGGTCACACAGCTATTAAAGAGGCATACAGAGAAGCTGCACAGGTAAAAACCTCTCAGTGTGAACCAATGACTTTTTAGGGATACCTGAATCCTGCAACAATACATCCAGAGGACATAAAAGTAGAGGGTTCTGATGGAGAAACCTCATGATGGTTCAACACTCAGTTCAGGGGCCTTAGAGGTATTTTAGAATGTTAGCAACCAGAAGGAAATGGCAATAGTCGTATCAGGATACTACAGGTCCAGGGGCACAGTTCATCATACTCTGACTTAAGATGACATTAGGCCCTATGATCCAGGACTCTGAAACTCTAGAAGATCAAGAGGGACCTAAATTCCTGTTGTCAATCTGAGTGCAGACATACCCAGAGAATTGGAAGTCATTGTAGGTCACTCAGGTGGAGACCAATCAGGACTGATTACCACATCAAGGGAAAAGCCTAAATGGCTAGAGCCGGACTCAAAAAATTAAGACTGGAGACAGGAGTAAACAGAAGACTGTAAGGAATTGTTATAGATCCAGAAGCTTACAGAATTAATAATTATTAAAACCAAACTAGGTGTTGATTTTAAAGTGATAAAATTTTGAAAGTAATATATGTATATGAATAATATAAGCATATATTTTAAGCATATAAGTAATATAAACATATTTGAAACAAAGGATTGGGTTTGGAGCAGAACTGAATATACTTCAGGCATTTTTTAAAAAAACAGTAATAGCAAAGAAGATTCCAGATGAGGCAATAATAAAAATAGATAATGCATGGAGAGATGAGCAGGGAAACCACTACATTTAAAGGCACCATAGACTATGAAATAATAATACATATAATATATGTATACTGAATATCAGAGCATCTAAGAATATAAAGAAAAAAATTATGGGGAGAAGAGACAGTAAGACTATAATAGGTGAGAACTTCAATGTTCCTGTTTTAAAAGTATACAAAGAAACAAAATGATAAACAAGACAGAAGGTAAGCCTCTAAACAGAATTTTAGAAAATTATATATATGATAAATCTTTGATGATTACTGAATAGGAATTGACAGTTATATATATTTACCAATTGTATAGCTTTACAAAAATTGACCATGTTCTAGAGCATAAAAATGTCATAAATATGCAGAAAAGCAGAAATGTATTAAAATAATTTTTGACCACAATATTATAATCAAAAAAGATCATTTGACAAAGGATTTTTAATTTACATGGAAAGTAAATAATTTGACACCAAATAATCAGTATACCAAAGAACAATTGATAGAAACAAATTAATTTCATTAATTTTATTTTCATTTCCATGAAATTTTGAGTTACAAATTTTCTCTCTATCTTTCCTCTACCCAACACCTCAAAATAGCCATACCACTGTATAACCCCTCCCCCAATCTGCTCTCTCCTATGTTCTCCCCCTCACCCCTCTGACTTTCTGGTAGGGCAGGATGGATCTCCCTACCACAGTGCCTGTATATCTTAATTCCAATTATATATACATATATATATATATATATATATATATATATATATA
>CM053580.1:175529768-175544974 GCA_028627135.1 Pseudochirops cupreus | reverse complement strand
GAAGTTCAGGGTGCTGACTTTTTCCCCTGAACTAGGTAAATGGTATTTGATTGATTAAAGTAAGATTGTTAACCTACTTTGAGTTGTTTTCCTTTAGAAAAGCAGATCTAAGAACCTGTGCTAGTAGCCGCCCTAGGTATGCTAGGGTGCTTGCTGATACAGCTTTTCATTTTGTTGTGTTTACTTATCTACAGTATGTCTTACAAATCACACCAATTTTTATCTCTGAACTAAAGCAAATAGTTTAACAACACTAAATGGATCATTACCTCTTGAGAATCAATATTGATAGGTAATCTTGGAGGGATTTCATGTTGTACGTGAGATTTATTTTGTCTCTAGAGTAATATTACTGAAACTAGTCATGTTCATATCATATTCTAATATTATTCTTAGATGAACAATATTCAACATAAATATGGATACTTATTTTATACATTTGACTGTGATATGTTACTGAACTTTCCCCTCAGTCTGCCACTTCCCTGCTAACCTTGCATGCATTTCTTTTATTCTTGCAAAAGCTTTCCATCTGCAAGTAACTGAAATTATCTATTTTCTCTTTTATGATTGCCTCTAACCTTTGCTTGTGAGACAACTGATCCCAGTAGATCTTGATAGGACACTTCTTTAAGTGACTGAAGGAATAAGACAACAGATCTTGTCAGGATTCCTTGCAAATTCAGCAATTCTTGGAGCCCCACACTTTTTTTTTTTACTCATTATGGCAATCTTGCAAGGTAGGTGCTACTATTATCATCATTTTACAGATGAAGAATCTGAGCCTGAGGGAGGTTAAGGTACTTGCCAGGGAATCACAAACCGGATAAGTGATTGAGACTTTAGTTGAACTAAGGTTTTCTTGACTCCAAGACCAGCATTATCTGCTAAGCCACCTAGTTGTCTCACCAAAGGGATTTTGTCACTGGAATATACTACAGACCACCTGGATGGAATGAGGAAATAGATGAGAATTTGAGAATAGATTAAAATCTTAACTTAGTTGTAATTATGAAGTCACCAAATCTTCACTACAGAAATGGAAAAGCAAGACAATAAGCTATATATATAGTTACTTTAAGACTTCCTCCTGGCAGATTATTCAGCAATTGTATAGTTCAACTATTTCTTTTTTTTTTTTTAAGGGGGAAGACAAGGCAATTGGGGTTCAATTTCCCAGGTCACACAGCTAGTGTGTCAAGTGTCTGAGGCAGAATTTGAACTCAGGTCCTCCTGACTCCAGTGGCTGGTGCTCTATTCACTGTACCACCTAACTGCCCCTCAATTATTTCTAAAAAGGAGGACTCCTGTAGGCTCTTTCCTGGGGGCTGGGGGTGAGGTCAGGGAACTAGTCCTTTCTTGGTCACATCCTTTCTTGACCTGCACTGACGGCAAAGTGGGAAAACCAAAACAAAACAAAACAGTCATCTTCTTCTCTAGCTCATTGGACCTACACCTTGGTGCTCTGGGATGGTTTTACTCATGGCTTAACCTATAGCTCTCATATAGAATTTTCCCAAAAAGGGGAAATAAAGCAGTATTTAGTGTACAATAAGAATCAGTTATAGGAAAGGTTAAGTTATTCTTACACAAAATATAAATGCTTATTATAAAAGACATAGCAGTATTTAAATAGGATTCCATAACTTTACATAATTGCTGTCATAAATGGCTGAAAAGCTGGTACTTTAAACCTCATCAGAACACAAATTACAGCCTAATTAAGCTATTATTATTTCACCTATTACTTACATCATCTACATATCTCCAGTACTTGTTTGCTGGTAAAACCACCAGGCTTAGCCCAAACCTCTGGTCAGTGGCTATTCTAAGTATAGTGAAGCTGTGCTAGTCACTCCTTTGCCACCTTTCAGTTTTGACCCAACAACATCTCCAGTTGTCTAGAACTTACAAGAACACCTTCAAGCCTGAACACATTAATTTGTGTTGGTGATGGGGTATAGGCTCTGAGAACCCCTTTGAACTCTATTTGAATTTCCTCACTTGATCTGGCGTTTGCCTGAGGCTATATAAGCCTTTCTTTATCTCTATACCCAAATCTTTGTTACCCTTAGCCTAGTTCAGCCCTCCATTGTTTGTTACCTCCAGATTGCTTCAGGCTACCTCCCACCCTTGATCCTATCAAAACCCCATTCTCTTGGGGTTCCTGGTGTTCCATTTCTACTCACCCCAGTCCCATCAAGATCTTCCTTAGACTCCTCCTCAAGTCTCTCCCTGGACCCCTCCTCCAGTCACCCCAGACTACTTGACCACTCCTAGATCCCTCCCACAGTCTTTCTGTATAAAAGATCCATCTTGCCTCTTTGAAGGTGCTCAGATTCTACCTGACCCCCTTGTTGAGATTTCTTAAGAGTCTGACCAAGATGGTGGATCTTTGTTTTTCTTTGGCTAAAAGAAGGCTTGGGTTGAATTCATTTGGGTAGGACCTGACTGTTGCTATTTTATGGTCCCAGCACCCCTAAACTTCAACAATGGCTCCTCCTTCAGCTAAGATCAGAAAAGAACAATCACAAAAAGAAACAGTCCAAACATTTTCTAAGCAGAATGTGTACTTTATTTAGATACCACACAGCCATGTGAAGGCTAGTAGTGGTGATGTGGCTACTCATAAAGAGGGTTAGGGTTGCTCTGGAGACCCCAAAATACCAACATGCTGGGTCTTGCTGAATGAATTCAGTTCAAGTCTTTTCAGCCAAAGAAAAGCAAAGTTTATTAAAAGTTTGCCATATTGGGTAGACTCTTAAGGAGCCTACGTATCTGTAAGGCTTGCATTGGGTAAGCAGGACAGAGTAAATCTGACACAGAGTAAGTCTTTGCTAGGTCATTCTGTGGCACCTTCACACACATGGGGGCAAGAAGTGGTCTTATATACAGAAAGGTGGTGGGAGGAATCTAGGGGTGGTCTGGAGGAGGAGTTTAGGGAGGGTCTTCAAGAGGAGTTAATGAGGTAAATGCAAGGGTGGATTGATATTTTGATAGGCTCAAGGGTGGGAAGTAGATGGACAATGGAGGACTAGGCTAGTAACAGAGGTTTGGGCCCAGCCACATGAAAGGCTTATGGCCTCTGCAAATGCCTCATCAAGTGGGAAGATTTAATCAGAGTTCAGGAGGTTTCCCAGAGCCTATACCTCAAAGATTCAAGGAGAGCTCATGGGGGTTCCCAGAGTCTGTACCTCATCAGTGGAAAAGCTAGGGGTACATGTGGCAATAAGACAACCTTGTAAGCCTTCTTTTTGGAAGCTACCTGAAAAAGTCCTTATGTGACACTCAGTCATATAGGAAGAGAGAGTTCAAGGAGATTGTTGCTCTCTTTTTATACTTCTATTGAATCATTAACTAATCTGACTACTGCCAGAAAGGAAATTCTTCATCATCTTAAAATGCAAGTCCTTTCACTTGAGTCAAGCAGACCCCAGAGCACCATTGTGGGCAACTGGACCCTGCAATGACACTTCTAAGTATATTTCATGGGATAGTTCCTAGAGGAGAATTCAAATTCATTGTCCTGTATTTTTGACTAGTACATTAGATAATGCTTTGACCTTTTGGCAATGATGAGGTACAGGCTCTGGGAACCCCCTCGAGCTCTTCTTGAATCTTCCCACTGAGGCATTTGCCTGAGATCATAAGCCTTTCATTGTTGCTCCACCCAAATCTTTAGCCCTCCTTTGTCCAGCAACTTCCCACCCTTGATCCTCCCAAAATATCTATATCCAAATCTGTTACACTCTTTAACTGGCCTAGCCCACTATTGTCTATCATCTCCAGGTAGCCTCCAGCAAATTCCCACACTTAATCACTTATTGCTGGAGTCTGACCTCATCTGACTCCTCTTGAAGACCCTCTCCAAACTTCTCCTCTAGACCACCCCTAGATTCCTCTCATCTTGCCTTGATGAAAAGGAGGAAGGCCAAAGAATGATTTAGTGGAGACTCACTCTGTGTCAGATGATTCTGGCCTGCCTGCCCAATGCAAGCGTCATAGATACCATAGATACTGAGGCTCCTTAAGAGTCTATCCGTCATGGCGAACTTTTAATAAACTTTGCTTTTCTTTGGCTGAGAGAAGGATTGAGTTGAATTCATTCGGCCAGTCCCAATGTGTAGATATTTTGGGGTCTCGAGCACCCCTGACCCTAGACCTCATCATTTTATGGTAACCCTAGATCTCTTCACCTATCGCTGTGTTTCCATATGTAACCCCACAACAATGTTATCTTTCTAAAAGAAATGATTTATAAAGAAAAAAAAGATCCTGAATTAAAAACATACTTCTAGACTCTTTTGAATAAAAATATAATTTTCATAGTTTAAAGCATTATCATAGCCAAGTAATATGTAACTTTAAAAAGTATGTTTAAATGTTTTGAGCAGTTAAGTTTTGATATATGTGATATATCATACTCAGTGAAGGAAGAATTTTTATCTAGAACAAATGGAATAAACTTTTTTTCAGTTCAGAGCTGAGAACAGATAAAAGAAACACTCTTCTGTTCAGAATGGCTGCCGTATTAGACAATGAACCAAAATTGCAAGCTGCTAAGATGGGTGGCAGGGGGCTTAAAGTTAAATCATTAATGGGAATGTTTAAATTTCCAAGCTGAAGAACTTGCTATGTACTATCCTTCTTAATGGCTTTCTTTCTATCACTAATAATGTGGTATGACTCCAAGCTATTTAAAAAGGATATCCTTTCTCACTTATCATCGAATGACTTAATTTTAAACTTTTTTTAGTTGACTGGGGAGCTGTACGGTAATATTTCAGCTCATTTTCATATCCTAAAGCGCTGCAATCAACACTTCTGCAAAGAGAGATTCTAACGCTTCACTGTCACCTATGTGGGCATGTCTCACGTTGGAGTGTAACGCCTAGTGAAAGTTGGAGAATGTGATTTTGAGGCAAAGCTTTCCTCACTGTATTGATTAACTCAAGATGGAGAGAAACAATTTACCTTGAGTGCAGTAAAACATTTCAGTTTTGAGCGTACATGACAGCAAAGGTTTTTTGAAGCTTCACTGATATCTTCACTTTTTACACTATAGCTGGGGGTGTTGCCACAGAGTCTCACCAAATCCCTCAGTAAATTGTGCAATATCGAATTAATACGGGAGACCACAGTTTGCAGCAGGTAGTTCATAATTTGTGCTACAAGTACAAATTTAATGCTTTAATGAAGGTAGCTTGCTGTTCACATTCCCATTTCTACTCCTCTCCCTTTTTTATAATAGCATACTATAGAAGAGGGTGTAAGCATTGAACAAAATAGGCGATAAAATTCCTCTGATATCCCAATAATCCCAAAAGGACTGATAATATATTTGTAGTAGTTGGAGAAGGGAAAGCTTGATTTTTGTTAATTATATAAACCCTGTTTTGCCTGACCAGACCACTCCCAGAAACTTCTCAGTATGTCCCAGTTCTAGCACCTTGCTGGAGTTTATTGCCTATCCCTTTTTGAGGAGAATATTTGGCAGCTGGTCAAAATGTTGAGGCAAATCATCAGATTTTAGCATAATGTCATCAATACAATATTCGTGGTGGATGCCCATAGGGAACAGGATTGCATCCAGAAGGAGATCAGCCAGACCAAAGCATATAGCTGGATTTTGTATATATCTCTGGGTAGGATCTGGAAAGTCCATTACTGCCCATGCAAATTGTCATTGTTATTGCTTTGCCAAAGAAATAATAAAAAAGGGATTAGCTAGATCTAGTATGATATGCTATTATCTACTTTTGTGGTCAGTTTCTCTAAGATGGTAATTACGTTTGGGTCAGTAGCATTGTTTTTTTTCTCAGACCATACTGAAACATTAAAAGGACTCTGAATTCAACATGTGATATTTACTTTAGCCAATTCCAGAATTGCTTCTGAAATATTTTAGTACCTTCCCTATACCCTTTATTCACTAATGTTCAACACTCTCTGAGGCAGTGGGAGAGAAATGGGTATGTATATTTGGTAAAACCCCAAAGGAAAACTTTTACCAGTAGTACCCATAACCTGAATTTCCCTATGGTAGGGAAGGCTGCTCCCAATGATAAATCTACTCCTATTATATTTTCAGGGATTGGTGAAATCTACAGAATGTTCTTGGTGGGGAGGGGGACAAATGCCTGATTTGTAACACAACTTGAGATCTGTTTCTTGGAATTATAATGCCTCTATAACCATCTATAACCTCTATAACCATGTAAACAAAGACACCAGGGTCTCTATGTGGATTTCCATGAATAAGTGCATTCAGCTCCAATGTCTACTAGGGTGAGGAGACATGATCAATGCAAGGTTACTCTTACATAGCCTCCAGTCTCCCTCAATACACCTTTAGCCTGACCCCTAGTCTCTTATAGGTTTAGGTATTTGTTTTTGTCCTCTTACTCAGGTCTAGAGCCTTACTTTCTTCAGGAGGTGCCAATGGAGTTTTTTCTATATATTGCTAATGGGGTTTCAGCATTCTCTACCTCTTTAGTAACACCGCATTAAATTATCTTTCTTTTCATGGCATCTCATCTCAGGTCAAGCCACATTTAATTCCTTACAACCTTCTCTGGCTCATTTGTTCGCAGGAGTCTTTTCTGACTTCCCTTACATGAATATTAATACTCTGGTAGAATTTAGATCCTGGATCTCAGATGACTTGGCCAGTGTTTCCCCAAAGTCATAGGCTAATGCCCTTACCAGGGCGCCTAAAATAGCTAACAAGAGTCCCTTCCAATAAGTAGGGGCTAACTTTACAAATTTTTCTCTCACTAGCTGTAACAGGTTCTGCATCAGGTCCATGGAACACAGGGAATATGTCCCATGGGGGAATATCACAGGTAGCATGGCCATTTCTCTAATACTATCAGTAGGGTCCAGTCTAGTGTTCCTAAGGCATTAATAATGGAATCTAATATGGAACAATTCCACTAAATTCCTCTTGTGCCATTCAGCCATTGGTGTGAGGCTAGGTGTGTGGTGACACTACTCATCTTTTCTGTCTTAAACCCAGATAACTTAATTTCAACTGTTCCACTATCCCAAAACCAAATTATTTACCCAGAAATGCATTCTCTTGGTTTCTTTCCAATACACTTTTGCTTTATCTGGCTGTCTAGTACCTGTCAAACTTGATATGCTTACAGAAGGTTCACAACCTTCCTCTCCACCTCAGGTTCCAACACTACCCCCTACTCCTTATCTGAATCCATTTCTTCCGAGGCCCAAGTCCCCAGGTTCCAATTCTTGGATGATTCAACAGCTCTAACCTTAACTCTGTATGTGGGGCCCTCCAGCCCTCACAAAATGATTTGCTAAGGTAAAGTGTTTTCTCCCCTCTTTCACTTGTTTCAGCCATATACGTCATCAATTGGGAAGTGACAGTGTACTATGTTTCTAGCCCTAGGTCTTTTTAAAATTTACACACTGGAGTCTCAGTAGTTAACTGTTTCTCAGTGACAGTACAAAACAGCTAATAATGGCCAAGCTACCTTAATAATCGGTACCCTCGCCTCTTCACCAACAGCTGGCAATTTCATCTCTGCTATCAGGGTACTCAACCCTTTTAGAGTTTTCGGATCATCTCCCTACTCTCTAGGTGGCCCATGTGAATCAATAATTCATGCTACCAGCACCCATATTCCTGTGGACAGCCATTGAGGAATCTCCCTGGAACTTTCCTCCCTTTCCTAGCCCATTTCCTGGGAATTTTGCTGACTGCATCAGTTATCCTTGTGATGCAGGAATTCTGAAGAAAGAGGCATACAAAATCAGGATGATCAGTCTAAGCTTTATTAGGGGATTTACTTATAGGAGACCCCTGCAGTTAATACCTTGTGATGGACAGCAAGAAAGAAGGGTATCCGAGTGGTGTATAAGTCTTTGCAGAGGCTTTGTTCTTAAGCTATTTATGTGTTTTAATGAAACTGCTTAAGAAGCAAGTGTATTGATGCAGGAGAATGTGGTCAAAGTAAGGAGGATCTAAAAGTGTTCAGTCAAAACAGAGTTGATTAATAGCCACACATCATTCTTAACTTAGTGAGAATATTTATGAGTTTCTTGCTACAACCATGATCCATGTAACCCATACTGACCAACTATCACTGAAAGTCACCAAGTTGGTCCAGCTAAAGCAACAAGCTATCCTATGGGAGAGATAGGAGATGGCATATGTCTGACAGTTTAAAACATATTGACCACAACCTCCTCTCAGATGCTGGTAGAGATAGTCTGGTACCTGAAACACAAGAACTTTCAATATAACAGTGGTCCCCACACCTGCCTCTAGCTCATCCCTTGCAGATATAAAGGAGAGCAGCCCTTGTGGAGAAAGGACTACCACCTATAGAATCACCAGCTCCAACTTTTGATTAACTGGCACTGATAGGCAGACAAGTTCAAGAGCCCTGGGAACAGTGGCATCCCACAAACCATCATCCCAGGCTTCCGTCTGCTCCCAGGCCAGGGAAGTAACCATTGTAGAGATGTGACTTGGCAACCTGCTCTGCAGGTGCTGTAACCCCTACTTCCTCAGCAACTACAGTTGCTGAAGACCCAGAAAAGATAGTTAATCTGGTATCACTGATGGAAATTACACTAAAGAAGAATTAGAATCTACTTCGCTATTGTACACTAAGGACCATAGACAGGATCTTTCCATCTAAAACACTGCTGAAATTTTCCCACATTAGAATGTGAGCTCTTTGAGAACAGAGATTATCTTACTATTTTATTTGCATCCCTAGTACTTAGCAAAATGCTTTGCATGTAGCAAGTACTTAATAGATGCTTAATTATTCATTAATATTAGCTTTAATTTTTATTTTGCTACATATGATTATTTGTGTATTATTTGTGCACACACCATCTGATTCATGAATGTTATTTGTCCTTTTTAGACATTTAGTCACTGAAGCCCGTCATGAGATACTATACATTGTGCTATATTTACTACATGTAAAGTTAATGTAGATTTGATTTAAACACCACAGAATGATTTCCTTTGATGTTGGAATAATCATTCTTGATGAAATTCATCTTGATGCTTGTGGCCTCTCTATGTATATCTATATCTATGTCAAGTGTATCTTAAGTAATTTTGCAAGGGACTATGAAATTTTTCATCATGGGGAAGAATGTTACCCTTTCTCTCTCTCTCTCTATGGATATATGCACACATATATGTATATATACACATATATGTACATAGTTTGCATATTGTCATGGCTATCAGGCTGTTAGCCCCTTGAAGGCTAGCACTATTTGTACCTTTCTTTGTATCTCCATTGCCCAGAATAGTGTCTGACACAAGTGGAAGTGTTTAATAAATGCTTTTTTGACTGATTGACTAGCTGACTGAATAAGGAGATTGAGATAGAGGAAACTGATCTCAAAAGGGAGAGATTTTCCTTAGTTTGCATTATGGAGGCAGAGACAATTAGAAAGAATGCAATTGAAATTTTAGTAATATTCAGATCCCTCATTCATCCATCCATCCATCCCTCCACCCTGCCTTCTCTCCTTCCTCCCTCTCTTCCTTCATCCTTTCCTGATAAAGGTACTCCAACCAATGCAAATCATCAACTATTCTGAACTAAGAATTTCAGAGTCAGTTACCTAAGGAATTGAGAGGTAAAGTGATTGACCCCAAATCACTTAACCTGTATGTGTTAGAGGCAGGGTTTGAAACTAGGTTATTCTGTCTTTTGTCTTTTTTGTTTGTTTGTTTAGGAGGGGGGAAGGCAGGGCAATTGGGGTTAAGTGACTTGACAAAGGTCAAAACTAGGTTATTCTGACTGAAGCCCACTCTCTATTTCCTATAATATGATAAATCATTGAAAATTTTCTAAGGAAATAATATCCCAATGGGCTGTCAGTAGGTCACTATTCCTATCCAGCTTTTGCAGAACTAACAAAAGAGAGGGAAAAATTAAAAAGGAAAATAAAATAAAATCATACAAAGTATTTTTTCTTTACCTTTGTAATCCAGTCATTACCATTATAGACCCAAAGATTCTATTTTTACATCATTGTAATATTGTGAGTGAGGCAGCTAGTACATCATAAATTTAGAAAGCTATGGCCATATGAATGTATGAATTTATGAGAGACTACCAATAATTTTCATTTTTGAAAATTAGTGTATCTTTACTTCCTCTAGCATTTGAAGGCAATGGGATAAAATGGAAAAGAACATAGAATTTAGAGTGGTGGTTCTCAACCTTCCTAATGCCAGGACGCTTTAATACTCGTATGTGGGTGTATCTGCATGTGGGTGGACCCACCTACAGACATATAGAAGAGCTGTGTCTTGGTTCCTAAGACCATTGGAAATATATGTTTTCTGATGGTATTAAGCAACCCCTGTGACCTCTGTGAAAGGGTCATTCGACCTCCAAAGGGGTCGCGACCCACAGATTGAGAACCACTGATTTAGAGTAATTGGACCTGGATTTGAATCTTGATTCTGCTACCTGTTTATCTTGGCCTTCTCCGGGTTTCAGTTTCCTTATCTGAAAAAATGAAATTATTGGAATATGTAGTTTCAATATTTAGATGCTATTGACTCAATATCTGCATAAACCTGCTAACAGAGCAGTATCTGGGCTACATCTCCAAGCAGAGCTGTAGGGAATCAACAAAGGCATTATTGGACCATGTTTTCCTCACTGATGTACAGATATGGGTAGCTTATGCTTGTGAGCAGCCCTTGGGCTATCTGACATCAAACCTACAATCCCGTCAGCAGAAGACTGGTTGGATCTTCATGATAACAGAAAACTTTCCTCAGATGGCTACTGAATTTGCTACTTGTGTTATTGAGAAGGGCCTGATATTTCTGTTATGAAGCTTCAGTGTAGGTTCCTGGCCAATGGACAAAGGCAGTTACCATACTGTAGCAGTTTATTGAAGGTCTGGCTGTGGTTATGGTATATTCATGCCTGGCTAAAAATGTCTGTGGTGCTGAGCATGACCTGAGTTCAAATCCATCCTTTACATTTACTAGCTGTGTGACCCTGGGCAAATCACTTAACCTCTGTTTACCTTAATCCACTGGAGAAGGAAATGGCAAACCACTCCAGTATCTTTGCCAAGAAAACCCCATAGTCAGTTTTGGTGTGCTATGGTCCGCAAGGTCTTAAAGACTCAAACATGACAGGAGAACTGAACAACAAGGACAAAAGATCTCTTTGGTAGTTTGCAAGTCAAATTGGCCTTATGCGTCTTCTGTCTCATTTATGTGATAAATGACTACTAAGATAATGGCGGGGAACTTAAGAGGTGGGCAGAAACCAGACTAGATTTCATAATAAAAAAATACAATGTAGAGTCATGAATGGAATTTTTAAAGTTTAATTATTCATTCTCTAGTAATATTGCCTAGAAATACTGAATTACTGAAACAATGGAATTTTTTCTCTGTTTTAGGGATGGATCTGGCTATTTGACCATTAGTCTGGAGGTAATACATGGTGAAAAGTTGGCCTTGGCATGCAGAGTGGAGGATAGAACTGACCAGAAGTAGGAAATATGGGATGTGATTAAAAGGAGGCAAGTGAATAAGGCAGAAAGCTGGAATGTTTCCTGGAGGAGCAGTTGTCACGTCAATGAAAGATCAGGATCCAGTACAGAGGAGAAACCAGGTCATCTATGTCAAAATGCTTAACCCCAATGTTATACTGACTCTGAGATAAATAGTAGTACTTATATAATAATGATGCCTAAGATCATCAAGGAACGGAGTCATAGTAGTTTGGGGAAGAAATTTAGGGACTCTTAAAGCTTCCTAGGAATAATGGGATCATATGAGTTACAGTTGGAAGGAAGTTAAGAGATCTAATCAAATTCCCTCACTTTATTACTATTCATAACAGCAATAATAATAACTACATTAAAGAAGGAAGGAAATATGGGTCAGCATTGTGTTAAATGTTGGAAATACAAATACAAGCCAAAAATAAAGACAACTCTTGCCTTTAAGGAGGTTACATTCTAATGGAGGAAGAGAATATACAAAAGCAAATTAAGACGTAGGGCTGGGTAGGTGGAATAGAAAATGAAGGTCATATGACCTAAGATCATAGTTTTGAAGTCCAAAGGAAGTCAGGAGTATGTCTAGGAGGGGAATGAAGGTTAGTAGGCTTTCCTGGATCCCTCCACAAAATGGAGATATTGGGAAAAACTTATAAATGAGGAAAAAGGAAGCGTTAATTAACATAAGTCATACAGGTAGTAAAAGTCCTTCTGAATACAAATCCAATACTTGTTCCACTATTTCCCACATCACTGTTCTCTTTTAAAGAACCATGAAAATCTACATGAATCTTTGTGTCTCTAATGTTAACCAAAAACAATATTACAAGTCCACGAGACATGTGTCACAACTAGATTTATTACAAGAGAAATGAACATGCATATGCAACCCCTACACAGGTGCAAAGAGTTCATAATCCAAACATAAGCTTGCATAGTTATGAAATTGCAACAAAGTGAGGAGGAGGGACAGAAATCTCCTCCTAAATGGGAGTGGCATGGTAGGAGGAAAACAGGAGGAAAACTCCTCCTGAAGGGGAGGAGACAGGTGATAACAAAAACAGCAAGTTTCCCTTGGGAACTGCTAGACCATGAAGATAGGATTATGTGCAAGCGTCCAAGATGCACAACCAGTTTCTCAGGCTAGTGCAGGCTTTCTGGTGACTATCTTGACTTACAAGGGTACACAGGGAATCTAGCTTGGGGTGCAAAGAGCAAATAATGTCAGGTCAGGAGTAGCTTAGTCCTTGATATGGTCAGTGCCTCCTTGCATGCTCTGGATCCAGTATGTCTAGAAAATACAGCAAGTCAAGAAGATAAGTTTGGGAGACCCTTAATACCAGTATATAGTGATGGGGAGGGGCAGCTATGGAAGTGATGCCTGTAGTTGTATGGCTCAAAAGGAGGAATAACAGACATCTCTAGCCTCCTCCTCCTCCACTATTCTCAAAGGGTGGAAGGTCTAGAGTCCAGACTCTGAATGTATCTACTTTTCTGTTAATATCAACAAACTTCTCTGGGGAATTTCAAGCTCACCTGGATGTATCCCAGGTATGGATATTCTTTATCACTCAAACCACCAAGTCTAAACCCTGTCATAGGCTTTAAAGGTACTTTGCCAAAATGCCTGTCACGAAAAGATGGGAAAATGATGGTAACTTGAGATCCACTATCTAGAACAATGCAGGCAGCGAGGTAGAGCAACAGATAGAGAGTTGGGCCTGGAGTCAGGAAGACTCCTCTTCATGAGTTAAACTATGGTCTCAGACACTAGCTATGTGACCCTGGGCAAATCACTTAATTCTGTTTGTCTCAGTTTTCTCATCTGTAAAATGGGCTGGATAAGGAAATGGGAAACCACTTCGGTATCTTTGCCAAGAAAACCCCAAATAGAGTCATGAAGAGTTGAACATGACTGAAAAACAACTGAACAAAATCTAGGACAGCATTGAAAACCACATACTCAGTTTTTACCATAACCTCTGCCTAAGATCCTTTGAGTCTAGGTGCAATAGACCTAGAGGGAATTGATGATGAGGTCAATGTGACTGTCCTTTGGAGTCCAGGGTGGCCTCCTTCTTTGGTCTTGCTCCAGTTTCCTGAAGCTGGATCAGATTAAAAAATTTTTTTCATGACCAAGCTTGTATTCTCTTTGCTAGTACAGCCAACAGAAATATGTCCATCTAATCCACACTTATAACAAAAAGTGAGTCTGTTATTCTGATGATTATTTGATGGAAGTGGTCTGATTCCAGACTTCCATGCCCTCCATTTCCTTGGTCCATTTTTTACCTGATTGTCTCAGGTTCTGTCGCTGCAGCTTAGCACTGGTGATTCTGTTTTCATGCTTTGCTCTGCTGGCCCTTACTTGAGAAGTCCTGGAGATCTTGCCAAGTTTGAACCCTGAGGATTATATTGAATCTTGAAGCTCAGAAGTACCTATCTTACCTTGGCTATTATTGGTAGTTGTTTCTGTATCTGCCTAGCTCTGATACCATCAGATGCATCAGGGTCATGATGGCCTGGAAGAGTCTGTTTTTTTTCTTCATTCTTTTTTGCTTCATTTTCAGATCCACAGTGCCTATCTGTTTTCAGTCTCTGCAGATGTTGCTTCACCCTGAGGAGGAATTCAACAGACTTTTCTCCTTCTTTCTGAGGAGTACTAAGAGGCAAAATTAGTACAGTGTCTTCTCATTCTTCTCCTCAAACATCTGAGCTAAAGTTTGTATATGTTCTTGCCGAGTAACATTTGGCCATGCCTCTGTTAGACTATCCATTGCTTTACTGCTATCCCCCTTAGGCTATCAGACAGTCTTATCACTTTATTTACCTCAGCAGCCTACCAGCATCCCAGTGGTACTTTTGCCAGTCCAACCCAAATCTCTGAGGATTGTTCTTCTGAAGGGGGAACACATTTCATGTCCAGAGTAAATGCCAATTTGGGGCCTATGATAGTTGCATATAAATCACAGAGAGTTAGACTTCCACCTCACTCATGGATAAAAGTGGAGTTCTTGGGTATGCTGTAGTTGTCATGTCTCTCTGTTGGAATTCTTCCTTTGATTAGAAGGGCTCCTATGTCTTTAAGCAATTCCTCATCCTCAAAGGATAGACAAGTCTGAAATTCCCAGGAATAACTTCCTGCTGTATATCTCCATGCTCAAAATTGGTCAAAAACTGAAGCTCTGGGCTCTTGAAAACACTACCCTTCCCCTCACACAGGGCATTTCACATTAATAGGGAGAGTGTCCCATGCCCAATGGGCTTTGGGACAAAGATAACAAATATAAATAGTGAAAGAGACTAGTTTGCTCAGAGAATGAAATAGAGATTCATTTAATATATTCCAAGAAATGTTTTTCAACTGTCAATGTAAATGCCCAATGTTTCGATGAAAAATTTCTTATTAAAAAAAACTCCTTAAAATTGAGTTTATTACAAAGGACGTGGTCAATGCCTACAGTAAAATAGTTTTAAAACTTTAGTTGGAATATCTAGGATAATTTCTGTAATGTTTCTTTTTTCGAATTTTATTTTATTTTCATTTTTTTTAAATTTTATTTTAGTTTGCATCATTCATTTCCACAAGATTTTGGGTTACATATTTTATCCCCCTCTTTCCCCCGCCCACCACCCCAAAACAGCCATCCCAGTGTGTCCCCCCTCCC
>CM053580.1:175494677-175529268 GCA_028627135.1 Pseudochirops cupreus | reverse complement strand
AGGAGATTTCTATGTTCATATTTTGATCATGGCTTTCAGGTAGTCCAATCATTTTTTAAATTGTCTCTCCTGGATCTATATTCCAGGTCAGTGGTTTTTTCAATGAGATATTTCACATTGCCTTCTATTTTTTCACTTGTTTGGATCTGTTTAATAGTATCTTGATTTCTCTTAAAGACATTAGCTTCCATTTGCTCCAGTCTAATTCTGAAGGAATGATTCTCTTCATTGAGCTTTTGAGAATCTTTTTCCATCTGGCAAATTTGGCTTTTTGAGGCATTCTTATCCTTACTGGCTTTTTGAACCTCTTTTGCCATTTGAGTTAGTGTATTTTTTAAGGTGTTATTTTCTTCAGTCAGGTTGTTGACTCTCTTTTCACGATTTTCTTGCATAATTCTCATTTCTTTTCCCAATTTTTCCTCCACCTCTCTTATTTGGTTTTCAAAATCCTTCTTAAGCTCCTCTATGGCCTGTAACCAGTTTGTATTTTTCTTGGAAGCTTTTGGTGTGGGAGTTCTGACTGTGTTGTCTTCCTCCCCTTCCATGCTTTGATCCTTTTTGTCCCCCAAAAAGGAATCTTAAGTTGCATTGCTGTGCTTGGTTTGCTACCTTTGCCTGCTCATATTGCCAGTCAATTATCGTGGCTTTTGGGCTCTTTGCCACAGTAGAACACTGCTTCCAGAGGGGAGAGCTTTGTTCCAAATCCCTGGGGTTTTCTCAGCTGCCAGAGCTATTAGGAGGCCACTGCCTCTACAGCCCCCACAAGCTTTGGCTTCTTGGTCACACACCTCAAGACCGCCACCCAAGACTGTGATCCCAATCCAGGCAGGTTAAGGCAAGAGCACTTAGCCTCTGAATGGTCTCTTGGCCCCCCTGCAATCTGCAGGCCAGGAGCTCTGAAGCAGCCATGTGGAGGTGGCTGCAGGGCTGCTGCTTCTGCTGCTTCTGGCTCTGGGGACAGAGGGCCAGACCCGCTCTCCATCTCCCCCAAATTTAGCCGAGTTCCACTGACCTTTCACTTTGTCTTTGGCATTTATGGGTTGATAATTCTGGAAACCACCACAGTTGCCAGTGAACCACTCTTCCAAATGTTCTAGCCATGGCTGGTCCTGGCCACCCTGGGGCTAAAACCATGGCTCATGCGGGGCTGATCTTGGTTCCCAGTGTGCTGTGATGAACCTTTCCTGTTCAACTGCCAGGCTGCCTTCAATGGGAGCTTTTTTCTCTGTCACTTTGTGGGTTTTGGAGCTCTAAAATTTGTTTAGAGTCATATTTTATAGGTATTTCAGGTGGTTATGGGGGGAGCTCACAGAGTTTTCCTGCTTCTATACCACCATCTTGACTTGTCCCCCCAAACCTCCCAAGGCTCTAAGATTCTAAGAATCTTTTGGAAAATTCATAATAGCTGACAAAGTCAGAGTAGGGAGAGCTGGTTCAGTTTTAAAGAATTCAATCAGACCTTCTCTTTAGCCCAAGGGAGCTTTATTGATGCAAAAGCATATGGGCCTGAGACTTAGCAAGGAGCTAAATAAAGACATTGGTATAGGAAAAGGATCAGACTTATATACATAGAATATTACATAGCCTATAGGATGATGATGTAATTTTAGGGTTTCTAATGGGGATTGGGGATTTAGGAACCAGATAGGTACAAAGAAGGTGAGGAAGGTTTGCAAGATAAGAAAAGTTTGTTGTAACACAGGATAGGGAAGATAAATGACACAGGACGGGGAAATGAGTGACACATTGGGGAAATGAATGACTCAGGATAAGAGGAACAAAAGCAATTCTTTTGATACAGGTTGCATGGTATATCAAGATAAGGGGAAAGGGCACTAAGGTACCCTCAAGTTACAGGATGGGCTAAGGATAAGCCTCAAACTTCCTTCAGGGGGCCTAAAGTAATCATTATTATTGACCCTTAGGGTACCTTTGTATCTACGTCAATAGCTATAATAGAATATTGGTGGGGGTAAGCAGCAAGTAAACATTTTCAACAACTCTATCTATAATACAACCAATGGTCTTCCAGTTGGCATATGATAGGACCAGGTTTCCCCCACAATAGGGATTAGTTTCCCTGAAAAGGCAACAAAGCTGTTCCTAGGATTGGACTGGCTACTACCTTTTTTGACTAAGCTTTTTGGTCAATGAAGTATCAATGCAATATTTATAGCGCTCATGATCAGGATAAACACCGTCACTATAAATATCACATGACGTTTAGTCACAAAATATACCAAACTCTTCATATAGAGGGCAAACTAAAACATTTATTTAGACACCAGAAAAGTGAATCCCAAAACCAGTAAGCCAATTCCATCATAGTGAAGAGGATTACCCAAAGAGGGTTAGGGGTGCCTGAGACCCCCAAATACCAACATGCCGGGCCCTGCCGAAAGAATTCGACTCAAGTCTTCTCAGCCAAAGAAAAGTAAAGTTTATTAATAGTTCACCATATTGGGTAGACTCTTAAGGAGCCTAGGTATCTGTGATGGGCAAGCAGGACAGAGTAAGTCTGTCACAGAATAAGTCTGTGCTAAGGCCTTCTGTGGCACTCTCACAGAGCAAGTCTGTGCTAAGCTATGTTATGGTGCTCTCACACCACATGGAAGAGAGATAGGATTCTTATATACAGAGGAATCTAGGAGTGGTCTAGAGGAGGAGTTTGGGGAGGGTCTTCAGGAGGAGTTAAGGAGGTCAATGCAAGGGTGGATTGGTATTTTGATAGGCTCAAGGGTAGGAAGCAGATGGACAATGGAGGGCCAGGCACAATGAAATACTTATGGCCTCTGCAAATGCCTCATCAAGTGGGAAGATTCAATCAGACTTCAAGGGGTTTCCCAGAGACTGTACCTCAAAGATTCAAGGAGAACTCAAGGGGGGGTCCCAGAGCCTACGCCTCATCAATAGGACCAAAGATATTAAGAAGTCATAATCGCACAGAGAGCTAAAGCATCCTTCAGCCTTCCCACAAACCAGTAAAAGATCAATATTTACTCACAAACCTCTCTTTCTTGCCTGAGCACCTCTCTCTCCCACTCTCTCTCTGGCTCTGGCTCCCAGCTTCCTGTGGGTTCTGCTGCACCCTTTACCAAATTCCCTCCACCAGAGGCTCCATATGATTACATTCAGCTTATTAGGGGGCAGAGTTTACTTTCAAAGCAGGGGAGGTCTTCAAACTCCCCTAGATCTATTAAGGGTTAGGGAAAATCTTCAAATTCCCATTCCTATTACAGTCAGCTAAGAACATAAAATGATCCATCCATTTGGAGTTGAGGGTCTCTTTGACTTGGTGGATTTCTGTAGACCACAAGTCAGTATGGTGTCACTACTGACTTACTTATCTCCATATGGAGATGAGGGTGATGTGGATATAAAGGTGCCCTAAGGGTCAATAGTAATGGTTACTTTCCCAGGCCCCCTAAGGGAGTTTGAGGCCTATTCTTAGCCTATCCTGTAACTAGAAGGTGCCTTAGTGTCCCTTCCCCTTAACTTGATATACCATACAACCTGTACCAAAAGAATTGCTTTTTGTTCCTCTTATCCTGTATTCCCCATCCTGTGTCATCTATTTCCCCAACCTGTGTCATTCAGCTTCCCCATCCTGTGTCATGACAATTTCTCCTTATCTTGCAAGCAACCACCTTCCTTATCTTGTTTGTTCCTATCCCGTCCCTAAATCTCCAACCCCCATTAGAAACCCTAAAATTACATTATCATCCTACAGGCTATGTAACTTTTGTGTATATAAGTCTGGTTCTTTTCCTATATCATTGCTTTTGTTTAGCTCTTTGCTAAGTCTCAAGCCCATATACTTTTGAGTCAATAAAGCTCCCTTTGGCTAAAGGGAAGGTCTGATTGAATTCTTTCAAAACTGAACCAGCTCTCCCTACTCTGACTTCGTCAAGGGGAGCAAAGTTAAGTGATACTTCATTTTTGTTATGTATCCTTGCTATGTCAGGGCAGAATAAAACTCTTTTTGGAATAGTTCAATGATTCATGTCTCCTTTTGTCCCAACATTGAACTAACAGGGTACTGGTTCTGTGTCTACTTCACACAATGTGGAAGTTGTTATGATAAAAAAAAGAATCACCTTTTCACATTTATACATTATAGATGGAGACTGAAATGATTTTGTCATTTTTAACCTCATAAGTTTTCTTTCAGGTAAATTTTCTCATACTCAAGAATAAAATTTCCGATATTGATCTCTGCTCTTGCAAGAATTCTAGTAATTCTTCAAATGCAGGCCTCATTTCTATTAAGAGTTTTATAGAGCTTCCTAAATCAGAACTTCTGTTATTTATACAATGTTGCCACCAAATTCCATGTTTACTATTCAAAAATGGAAAGGATAGAAAAGATAAGTACCAAAAACTATCTTTAAAAATATTAATATTTCTGCTTGAATCAAAATAAGTATCTTTTTAGATTGTAAACCAAAAGGATAGGCACTATTCATTAATTATGATTTGATTATCACTCATTCAACACCCTGCATAGTCTTTTGTACATAATAGATGCTCAATAACTGAGGAATGAATGAACTAATCAAAGATTGCAGGGTTTTAAAATATTTAATTAAAGTCTCTCAACAGTCACTCAAAAGTCCCATGTTGCCTAAATACTAGTGGTAATGATAAGGATGAGAGAGAATACAAAGGGTATGACATAATAATAATAATCAATAACTATCATTTTTGCACCAGACTGGTGATTTCAATGGTATAGAGAAGGTAAGGACCCTTATCAATACCAACTGACACCAAATCTGCAATTTATAGGACTAAATAGTTGCCTGAGTCACTGAGAGATTGAACTACCCAGATATACATTTAAATGAGATAATGTATGCAAAACACTTTCCAAACTTAAACATGATATAAGTATGTATGTGTGTGTGTCTGTGTATAAAATTAGAATAGTTATACTTAGAGAATTCTAAAGAATCAACTAAAAATCCTCGTGGAAATAATTTAAAACTTTAGCAAAGTTACAGAATATAAACCCACATAAATTATCAGCTATATATTACCAATAAATTCTAGCAGCAAGAGACATAAAATGAATTACATTTAAAATAACTGTAGACAATATAAAATATTTGGGAGTCTACCTGCCAAAACAATCTCAGGAACTATATGAACACAATTACAGAACAGTTTTCAACCAAGTAAGACAGATCCAAACAATTAGAAAAATATTAATTGTTCATGAATAGATTGAGCCAATATGATAAAATGGCAATTCTACTTAAATTGGTCTACTTATTCAGTGCCATACCAATCAAACTACCAAAAGAATTATTTTAAAGAGGTAGAAAAAATAATAACAAAATTCATCTGGAAGAACAGAAGGTCAAGAATATCAAGGGAATCAATGAAAAAAAGAAGTTGAAGAAGGTGGTCTAGCAGTACCAGGTCTCAAACTGTCTTACAAAGCAATAACCATCAAAGCAATCTGGTACTGCCTAAGAAATGGAGTGGTTCTTTCAGTGGACCAGATTAGGTATACAATACATTACAGTAAAAGATCATAGTAATTTAATGTTTGATAAATCCAAAGACCCAAACTTTTGGAACAGAAACTCACTATTTGACAAAAAGAGATAGAAAGAGTTACAAAATGTAAAATGGTTAATTTTGATTATATAAAATTAAAAAAAAATTTTGCACAAATGAAACCAATGCAACCAAAATTAGAAAGAAAACAAAAAACTGTGGAAAATTTTTTTGTACCAAATGTCTCTGATAAAGGCCTCATTTCTCAAATATATAGAGAATTGAGTCAAATTTGTAAGAGTACAAATCATTCCTCAATTGGCACATGGTCAAAGGATATGAACAATCAGTTTTCAGACAAAGAAATCAAAGCTACCTATAGTCATATGAAAATAATCTTTAAATCACTATTGATTACAAAAATGCAAATTTAAACATCTCTGAGGTACCATTTCACAATTATTAGATGGGCTAATATGACAGAAAAGGAAAATGATAAATATTGGAAGAATATGAGAAAACTGGGACACTAATGCATTGTTGGTGGAGTTGTGAACTGATCCAACCATTCTGTAGAACAATTTGGAACTATGCCCAAAGGACTAAAAACTGCGCACACCATTTGGTCCAGTAATACCACTGCTAGGTGTGTATCCCAAAGAGATTTTAAAAAGAAGAAGAAATGGGAAAAGGACCTAAATATATAAAACCATTTATAGCAGCTCTTTTTGTGGTGTCAAAGAATTAGAAACTGAAGGGTTACCCATCAGTTGGGGAATGGCTGAACAAGTTGTGGCATAAGATTATAATGGAATACTATAGTGTTGTAGGAAATGACGAGCAGGATGCTTTCAGAAAAACTGGGAAAGTCTTACATGTACTGATAGAAAGTGAACAGAACCAGGAGAACATTGTACACAGTAACAGCAATACTATAAAATGAACAAATATTAATAGCTTAGCTATTCTCAGCAATACAATGATCCAAGAGAGTTGTTTTTTACATGAAATTGGGGGGAAAATAAAATTTTCTTTAAAAGAAAAAAAATAGGATGGTTAAATGCCTTGTCTATGACCAAATAACTAGTAATATGATATAGTGGGAAAAAAGATTGTCTTGAGAATCAGAAGACTTGAATCCAAATGCCACCTCTGATACTTACTACCTCTATGACTTTAGATAAGTCACTCAAAGCCCACTTCGTGGGCCTCAGTTTCTTCATCTTCAAGTTAAGGATTTGACTTGTTGGCCTCTGAAGTCCCTTTCAGTTTTACATCCATGATTCTAAGTTTTAGAGACTGGGTTTGAACTCAGTTTCACATCCTGGTTTAGTATAAACACAACCGATGAACATACAATCACTCCCTTTCCCAGCACCTAGAATATCAATCAAACCCACTATGTGGTATTCTCATAGGCCTTTTTTAAAGACTAACAGGTGAAAGTGATTAACAATAGACTATGCTTTGTCTTTAGTCAACTAGGATAAAATCAAAGACAATGGTATGAAGGATATTATCTATCTTCAGCTTTAAATGAAAAAGAGTTATAAGTGGCCTAAATATACATTTAGAAACAAGGAAAAATACACTCCCCTATATATCTTATATTTGCAGATGGCACAAAGCTGGAAGATCTCAACAGCCTGGAATGACAGGCTGAATCTAAACAGATGGAATTTAATGAAGATAAATGTAAAGTCCTACGCTTGGATTCAGAAAACCCCCACCTTTTGGGAAAAAATGAGGGAAGCTTGACTTTATAAAGAACAATTGATAAGACAAAGTTCTTGGAACTTTTGATTTTTATGGCAGGGGTAGAATTACTATCAGAGGACTATGGTTTTTGTTTGTTTGTTTTGAACGAACCTTAATCCTCCTCCTACAGCAGAAAAGATAGTCAAAAGTGGAGGTTATCTCCTGCCCCATCCTTATGAAAGTGGAAGTAACTTTTGATAGTTGCTGTGGAGTAATGAACGTTGTAGGCACTTCTTTTAATCTTTCTCTGTTGCTTCTCCCCCTTCCTCTTTTGAGCTACTTCTACCCCAGGTGTTGGTTCAGCAAGCCAGTCCATCACCTACATTAGTTTTTCCGTCAGCATGTAGATTTCTTACGGTGACCAGGGAAACTGTAGCATGAGAGCCAAGTCTCTGCTTGGGTGCTCCTTCCCTGTACCTCTGCCTCAGCAGCACTTATCAAGAGCTCCTTATTGCTGCAGTGGTTACTGACTTTTCCCTCTACTCTCATTTAAGAGAAAAAAAATAGTGATTCTTCTCTGTTGTTATTCATCCTTTGTTTGGAAAAGGACCCATGACATCATGAGGGTGATGTCTTGACTTACAAGTGAATTGGATTTAAATGAGGCAGAGTTGTATAAAGTCATCAGTCTCACTTTCTCCTCCAAAGTCATTGGAGTCCAGAGGCAAAACACAGGTCAAAAAGATTGTCAATGTCCCAGGATGCAGTGGAATACCTTCTGGCCTTTTAATGCTAAGGTCTTTCCCAGGTCTCAGTTTGTCTGAGGCAATGCCATTTCAGCAATTAAAGCCTACACAAGAATTGAGACAAAAATAGCCTAGTTTGCCATTGCAAAAGAATCAGTCTGGGAGAAGATCCTTAGAGTTTTAGGCCAGAAAAGAAGACAATTGCTATTTATACTCACTCTGTGTAATCAAAATCCAATGACCAAAAAGAGGCTTACACTGGGACATATTATTGACCAATCAGTGAAAGACAAAGTGATTTGGTTTGAAAAGCATAAAGCAGTTCCATTTGAAAGTAGCTACTTTAAAAAAAATATATTTAGTATTTTATTTTCCCCAGTAACATAGAAAAACAATTTTAAACGTTCATTTTTTTAAACTTTGAGCTCCAAATTCTCTCCTATCCTCCCACCCTCATTGAGAAGGCAAACAACTTGATACAGATTATACATGTGTAGTCATGCAAAACATATCTATAATAGTCATGTTATGAAAAAAAAGCATAGACCAAAAAAAAAAAAACCTCAAGAAAAATAAAGTACAAAAAAAGCCTATATTTCGATTTGCATTCAGACATCATCAAGTCTTTGTCTGGGGATGGCTACCATTTTTCATCATAAGTCCTTCAGAGTTGTCTTGGATTGCTGTAATGCTGAGAATAGCTGTCATTCACAGTTGATCATCCTACAATATTGCTGTTACCTTGTACACAATACATTTCACTTTACATTAACTCATAAAAGTCTTTCCAGGTTTCTCTGAGAGCATCCTGCTCATTGTTTCCTATAGTACAATAGTCTTCCATCAAAATCACATACCACAATTTGTTCAGCCTTTCCCCAATTGATGGACATCTCCTCAATTTCTAATTCCTTGCCCCTAGAAAAGCCCTTCTGTAAATATTTTTGTACATGTAGGTCCTTTTCCTTTTTATTTAAAAAAAAAACATCTCTTTGGGGATGCAATCCTAGCAGTTGTATTGCTAGGTCAAAGGGTATGCATGGTTTGATAGCCCTTTGGGCAGAGTTGCAAACTGATCTAGAGAATAGTTGAATCAGTTCACACCTGCACCAACAGTGCATTACTGTCTCCTCTTTCCCACATCCCCTCCAACATTTATCATTTACCTTTGCTATTTGTAGCAGCAATCACCCTAGCATGCCCAGGATGGCTGCTAGCACAGGTTCTTTGATCTGCTCTTCTAAAGGAAAGCAATTCAAAAAGGGTTAACAATCTTACTTTAATCAATCAAACATATATGATTTTCCTAGTTCAGGGGAAAAAGTCAGCAACCTGAACTTTAGAGAATACAAACAGAAGTTATAAGAGAAAATAACACAATTCAGCAGACAGGACTTATAGCTGTCTGACCATTACATCCACACCTAGTTAGTTAACAGACAGAGAAGCACCAACATCTGGTTTTTTCAAAGCCAGGGGTTTATCTGCTGCCCAGAGTCTCATCTGCCCAAATCACACAATTCTTCCCCAACTGAGCCCCAAAGCAAAACCTTGTCTCAGAGGTATATATAGCCTTCTCCAGGATCAGAAAACATTACAACCCTCCTTACCCACTTGACTACAAAGTAACAAAAGTTGCCTTAGTGAAAAACAAGCCTCCCACCACAGGCTCCAGGTGAGCACATGTAGCTTATTAGGGGGCAGAGTATATTTTCAAATCAGGAAAGGTCCTAAAGTTCAAGTTAGGCTTATTAAGGGGCAAGATCTTCAAATTTCTATTACCATTACACTGTTCTACTGCTCTGATGGGCTGTCCATGTTTTTCAAATGCAAAATGTGCACTTGCCAAAAAGACTGTTTTATAAAGAACTCATGCAGGGCAAGCATTCGCATGGTGGTCAGAAGACGCAATACAAGGACTCTCTCAAGGTCTCTCTCAAGAACTTTAGAACTGATTGTGTGACATGGGAGACACTGGCACAGGACTGTTCAGCATGGCATGCCCACATCAGAGAAGGCGCTGTGCTCTATGAGCAAAGCAGAACTGAAGCAGCTCAAAGGAAATACAGGATGCACAAATTTGGAGAATTCACCCCAAATGTTCACATGGACTATTTGTGCCTCACCTGTGGTAGAGCATTCTGAGTTTGTATTGCTCTGATCAGCCATAATCAGATACACTGAAACTTGACTTTACCATAGTGATGTCATTTTGGTCCTCTTCAAGAACACAGGACAACAACCAACAATCAACTAGCCAATCTAATAGGTATGATGTAGTATGTCAGAATTGTTTTAATTTTCATTTCTCTAATCAATAGTGAGAGTATTTTTTTCATATGGCTCTAGATAGCTTTGATTACTTCATCAGAAAACTAATATCTTTTGATCATTTATCAATTGTGGAATGGCTATCATTTTCATAAATTTGACTCAGTTCTCTATATATTTGAGAAATGAGGCCTTTATCAGAGAAATTTGCTTCAAAAATTTCAGTTGCTATTTCTAACTGTATTTCTCTCCATCCTATCTCCCCCTATTTATTCTGTTCTCTTTCTCTTTTTTTACCCTGTCCCTCCTCAAAAATGTTTTGTTTCTGGCTATCTGGTCCCCCAATCTGCCATCCCTTCTATCATCCCTCTCTTCCTCTCTTCTCCCCTTCTCCCCTACTTTTCTGTAGGGTAAGATAGATGTCTATACCCAATTGAGTGTGCATGTTATTCTGTTTCTGAGCCAATTCTGATGAGGTTTACTTCATCTCCCTCCCACTCTGTCTCTTCTCCACTATAAAAGCTTTTTCTTGCCTCTTTTATGTGAGATAATTCTACTTCTCACTTTCTCTTTCTCCCAGCATATTCTGCTCTTACCTCTTAATTTTATTGTTTAGATGTCATGCCTTCATGTTCAACTCACACCTATCCCCTCTGTCTTACATATGCCTTCTAACTACCCTAATAATGAGAAAGGTCTTATGAGTTACAAATATTGTCTTCCCATGTAGGAATGCAAACAGTTTAACTTTAATAATTCTCTTATGATTTCTCTTTCCTGTTTATCTTATTATGCTTCTCTTGAGTCTTGTATTTGAAAGTCAAATTTTTCTATCCAGCTCTGGTCTTTTCTCAAGAATGTTTGAAATTCCTCTGTCTCATCAAATATCCATTTTTTCCCCTCATGGATTATTCTTAGTTTTGCTGGGTAGGTGATTCTTGGTTGTAATCCTAGCTCCTTTGACCTCCAGAATATCATATTCCAAGCCCACTGATCCTTTAATATAGAAGCTGCTAAACCTTGTGCTATCATGACTGTGGCTCCATGCTACTTGAATTTTTTCTTTCTGGCTGCTTGCAATATTTTTTGAAATATTTTTTGAATTTTTTGAATATTTGGAATTTGGCTATAATATTTCTGGAAGTTTTCATTTTGAGATATCTTTTAGCAGGTGATCAGGGATTCTTTCAATTTCTATTTTGCCTTATGATTCTTGAATATCAAGGCAGTTTCCTTTGACAGTTTATTGAAAGATGGTGTCTAGTAGCTTCTTTTGATCATGGCTTTCCGATAGTCCAAAGATTTTTTAAGTTATGCTTCCTGGATCTATTTTCCAGGTCAGTTGTTTTTCCAATGAAATATTTCCATGGTCTCCAATTTTTTTTCATTCTTTTTGTTTTGTTTTGTTTTTATTTCTCATAAAGTACTTAGTTTCCATTTACTCTATTCTAATTTTTAAACAATTATTTTCTTCAGTGAGCTTTTGAACCTCCTTTTTCATTTGACCCATTCTACTTTTTAAAGAGTTCTTTTGGGGTGACTAGGTAGCATAGTGAATAGAGTACCGGCCCTGGAGTCAGGAGGATGTGAGTTCAAATCCAGACTCAGACACTTAATACTTACTAGCCACGTGACCTTGGGCAAGTCACTTAACCCCAACTACCTTGCCTCTCAAAAAAAAGCAAAAAAAACCCACCAGAGTTCATTTTTTTTTCAGTGAATTTTTGTACTTCTTTTTCCATTTGGCAAAATCTGCTTTTTTAAAGAGTTCTTCTCTTTAGTGGATTTTTGTGCCTCTTTTATATTTTGGCTTAGTTTATTTTTTAAGATATTGATAAAAGAAATAAATAAATAGGAAAAAAAAATCTAGCCTCCAAACCCTATGATACCTTGTGAAGTATGTGCTCAAAATTTATATTCCTTTAAACAGAGCACCCAAAGGCAAGGTTGTGACTCCCCATGTGGACAGAGGGAGAAAAGGAGGAAGAGAAAAGGAGGAGGAAGACAAGAAGGGGAAGAAGAAGTAGCCACAGCAATGCTCAACTCAAACTGGCTGTTTGCATCTTGCTGTTTGTCCTTCATGATGTCTTTACTTCTTAGTGAGCTAGATTGAGGTAATGCAGATCTGGGTAAGATCATCAGCCTCACTCTTTCTTTTAGAGTTATTGAAATCCAGTGGTAAGACATAAATCAAGAAGACTTCCTCTGTTATTACTTTTAGGACTGTTGATTCTTTTATGTTACTGCTTTTATTTTGTTTTATTTTTGTTAGGAGAGGAGCAAAAAGTTACTGAAATTGGTTTCTTGACTTGTGTCATATAACTGCTTCCATACATGTGGCTCAAACCAGCTTTTTCATTCTTATTTCATCAGAATAAAGGAGAGCCTCAGATGACCAGGGTGATTCTGCCCAATGTTCTCAAGCTACAGAAATTTCTATACCTCATACATATATTCCCTATTTGTTTTGCCAGCTCTCTCACATTAGCTATTGCCTAACATCTTGTAACTTTATGATGTTAGATATTTAAAAATAAAAACAGATGTATCTGATCTATTATGTATCTCATCTATCTGATCTATTCATTATTCTCCCTTCAAATCTTATACCATTCATTCAGTTACCTCAAGGAGCTATATGGTGCCTAGATAATTATTCAAAGGCAGCCCACAGTACACTGACTAGCAAGGTTAGTGATGAGAAGACGCAGCATCTCTGAATCACCACTGCTCATCTCCTGTCTTCATGGTCTGAAGACCATGGCATCCAATGTTCTGTTAAACACTCTGGCAGTATCCTTCCCTTATTGCCTCTGTTTCCCTATGCTCCTGTGCAGGTTTTTTTGCTTTAGGTTTCACTGCAATAAAAGATTGATTTCTTCAATTTCTTTTTTGAGTCCTCTAAGTCTCATAACTTCTGTTAAGATTGGGAACCTCTCATCAGGAATGTGCTGGTAAATAAAATTTTGACAACTGGTTATGCAAAACCATATGGCATACACTTTTAAGTTGAATCTTTCTTAGTAACATGTTTTCCCATTGTTTTTGTACATGTAAACAATCAGGAAAACAACAAATCAAACTCTAAGCTAAGCAGAATGTCCTTCTTTCATCCTCCTTCCTTCTGGCAGTTTCCAAGGTAGTGGCATCCTCGCCTCCAGCTCCCTCTCACACTCCCTCCTCTTCCTTCTTTTCTCCTCCCATGCCTCTCCCATTTGGGAAGGGATTGTCTTTCCCTCTTCCCATGAGACTTCCCCTTTCTGCTCTAACCCTTAAATACCAGAGGCCTTGCCTGTATCATTGGCCTCTTTGGTATTCTGTAGAAGAGGGGACCCAGCACATATGCCTTTCTATTTTTTTCCTGTAATAAAATAAATTACTATTCAAGTTTTTTGGAGTTGTGACTATTGGTTGACACCATAACCTTGGGAGGTAGGTGCTGTTATTATCCCCATTTTATAGATGATGAAGCTGAGGCAAACAGAGGTTAACTTGCCCAGAATCACACACCTAGTAAGTGCAAGAGGCCAGATTTGAACTCAGGTCTTCCTGACTTCAGGCTAAGTGGCTATATACATCATAACTGAAAGTCAATTTCAGAAGGAAGGCCGGGGGAAGAGGAGGAGGGAGAAGAATAGGGTAAGGGAAGAAAAACTGGATATAAAAGTTGGGGAGTGAGCTGAATCTTGAGGGAACCCAGGGAAGCTCAGAGATGGCAGTCAGAAGGGTGACCATCTCAGGCATACAAGACAGTGCAAAGGCACAGAGTGTTGTATGCAAGGAAAAACAAGGAGTCCAATGCAGTTGGATCATACCATGTGTGTGTGTGTTGAGGGGGAACTGGAGGGAGGGACAGGGAACAAAGTGTAAATAAGACTGGGAAGATAGGATGGGATCAGGTCATGAAAATGTTTAAATGCCAAACAGAGAAAGCTGAGTGGAGGATGGGTTAGAGAGGGGGAAGATTTGAGGAAGAAGACTATTACTATAGTCCAGGCAAGTGTTGATCAGGCCTGAACGAGGGTTGTGACTGTATAAATGGCAAGAACGAATTAGACACGAGAAATGGAAGTAAAAATGACAAGATTTGGCCATGGAACATAGATGAGAGTGAAAGTGAGGATGACACCGAGGTTTGAAGTGTGATACTGTCAACAATAAGAGTGAGGTTCGGAAAAGGTGGAAAATAATGAGTTTTGTTTGAACATGTTGAGTTTAAGATGCTCATGGGACATTCAATTCAAGATTTCCAAGAGATAATTGGTTATGAAGGACATTTGGTTATGTAGCTCAGGAGAGACTTGACAACTAGATCAGGTTTCACCTGCATATGGATGATAATTGAAACCACTGGAGCTTGATAAGATGAAGTGAGACAGTATAAAGCAGAAAGAGGAGGATACCCAGGAGAGACACCCAGTTATTGGTCATGGAATAGATAAAGAACCTCCAAAAGAATAAAATTCATGGATTTTCTTAAACATTCTGAGTCATATTTCAGGTCACTCACCTGACTTTTAGAACTGGCCAATGACAATAGCAGGAAGCCTCAGTGTAGGGAGGCAAGGTGAGACAGTAGTATTAGTGTTTGCAGAAGGAGGGCCCACATGTGGTCAGTGGGGATACTGTTCAAGAATGAGTTTTCTTTTGAGTAGCCATATTTTCTAGAACACTGGACCCAGGGTATGCAGGAAGCTCTGAATGTGTTGAGGATAAACTTCCCCTCCCATTCCTCCTCAATCTCCCACCAACTGACATAATTTGTTGTCTGAATCCCAAACTGGACTCCTTTGGGAGTCAAGACAGCTGCCAGTCAGTCTGTGCTAGACTAGGAAACTGCTTGTGCAGCTGGACCCTCGTAGATAAGCATATCATCGTATCTTCATGGTCTAGCAGTTCTCAAGGGAAAAAGAATGCTGCTTTTGTCATCGCCTTGCTCCTCCCCTTCAGGAAGGATTTTGTTCTTTTACCATCCACTCCCTACCCTCATGCCATTTCCCTTTAGGTGGAGATTTGTGTTTCTTCCTCCTTTCTTTGTTGTACTGTTATAAATATGCAAACTTCCGCATAGATTGTGAACTTTTTAGGTTCCATATGCATGTTCATTCCTCTTGTAATAAACCTAGTCTTAACTTAAGTTTTGTGAAGTTGTAATTTTCTGTTGATGATACTCTTGCTTTTTAGGAAAGCTATTGCATGCAGGCATGAGAGTGACTGTGGTGGGATCTCTGAGCTGTTAGCGTGAATATCAGGACTCTTGATGCACTACCATATGTCATACCCTTTGGAGTGATTAAATGACACACTATTTTTAAGAACAGCAGCATAAGAGTCCTTATACTACTACAGTTCTTCAAGCATCAGATAGGGTTTATGCCAGTATCAGATATGAAAAGGCTAAATTGTTTCAGTGGTTAAATTTTGTTGTAAGATTTGGTTGTGGCCAATAATTTCTTAATTTGGAGGAGAGTATGGGATCGGAATTGTGGGGTCCTTGTGGTGTCTTGGAACTTTAGAAAAGTGAAGCATAGAAATGAAGCAGTGAGGACTTCCTTCCACATCAAGCATGAGGTTTGTGTAAGATGTAAAATCCATGCCCCCACGTGTACCTGCTGAATAAGAAGCTTAGGATCTGACCTCATATTTCTATGACCTCTAGCTAAGAGTATTATAATGCTTAAATTATAGTTTTGAATTTGGTCAAAAAGACCTGGGTTTGAATATGAGGCTTTATTCTGCCAGTTACAAGTTTTATGACCTCAACCATTTAACCACAATGACATACTTTTGTAATTGGGCAAAACCAAATCTAAGGCATTTTGTATGTTGATACAAATGTAGACATGACTTTTAATTGATAGGGAGAATACTAAGCATGATATGATATTGAGGATCTATGTGAAGTTAGGAAATGGTGCCAGATACTCTTCTGGAGAGACATGGGGAAAGACAGTGGAAATCAATGATATGTTGAGGAGCCAGTTTCTCCTATATGTCTCTAACTTCCAAAACCTTTTCAAAGACAAACAGAGTGCCCCAGGTCAGTTGCATTTCTCCTTCTACTTCTAAAAATAAGGGGGGAAAGGTTTTTAAAATATATTTCACAGGAGTGAAATGAAACAAGTGTAAAGTACTCTGTAACTAATAAAGCAACATATGAATGCAAGCTGTTAGATAGGCAGCTACATAACAAGGTGGATAGAATGCTGGATTTGAAATAAAGAAGACAAGTTTATATCCTGCCCTATACATTTAGTGTCTCCAAATAACTCTAGGCATGATTTGTACTTTATCCACCTTACTATCTAATTATTTATCTAATAACATATATTGACTCTGGTGAAGTATGTTTAAAGTAATACAAGAAGGTGTTAAAGAGGTACAGAAAAAACGGTATGCAATATGAAAAAAGGTAAAAAGTCATTATTGATGTACATCAAAGAACATCAAAGATTGTGAAGGATGTTCCAGAGAAGAAAGGTCATTTCATTTCAATTTTTAAAGGGAAGGAATTTAAGGGAGGTGGTGCCAGTGGTCCCAGTGCTGGTAGTCTGGAACACTTCAGGACATAGACAATAGTCTGAACAGAGACACAAAGGTAGTAAAGTACTGGATGAATACAAAGAAAGAATGTCAAGTGAGTACTCTTTGGCTAAGGGTAGAGTATTTGGAGTATTTCATACTGTTGTATGAAATCAGACTTGAATGGTTGGCTAGTACTAGATTTTGAATGCCATGGTAAAAACTTTGAACTTTATTTAACAAGAAGTATGAGCCATTGAAATGGCTTTGGTAAATGGATCTGTACAAAGTAATGACATTTAAAGATGACTCTTGTAAAATCTCAAATATATGTCCAAAGGTCCTAGAAATCTGCTACCACAAATTTACCACAATTTACTGATAACCTGGATAATTCAGATGTTTGGGAATTTCCAAGAATTTTTATTTTAAAAGGGTCTATAGAAGTTTTCCACTTAGTAAGAACCATCAGGAAATTCAATTGGGATTGTTTGTATTCTGTGCAGACAAGAAGGAGTAATAAAGAGGAAAGAGGGCTTGATTTAAATTTAGAAAACATGGTTTCAAATCCTGGCTTTACAACTTCCTGCTTGTGTGACCTTGAGTCACAATCTCTATAGGCTTCTTCTTTATTAGTGTAATGGAAATCATAGGGCATTCACAGAACATGCCTCTTTTTGACTGATTACTTAAGTGCACTAGTTCAGTGCTAAGAAGTTGGGTGCTTCCAAAACCATTCCTGTAAAGAGGAATTGAATCAATGGTTCATCCTGTTCAATGACCAGTAAGATAATCACTAAAGGCTTCCAAATAATTCAAATCCCTCAGCTCTGAACTAATGTGTGAGGTCTGCCAGAAATTGGCAGGGCAACTCTGCACCTGCTTCATATCACCTATAAAACAAGGAGGTTAGATTAAATGACTTCCAAGGTTTCTTCTAGACAGAGCTGGAATCTATAATCCCAGACTCCTCCCAACACATTCCCTAAATCCCCTTGTGCCAAGTGGCTGCCTAGAAATAGGGAGAGGCCACTTGGACTGCTGGTAGACAAAACAGCTAATGCTCTATGATGTCAGAGTAATATCAGGGTAACTTATTGGGACAAGAGATCAAAAGATCAGTCCTGGTACATAAGGTAGGTGTCTAAAGAATTATGTCTAGGTTTATCTGCGTACTATGAGGTAAACTTTTCTAAACTAACTGATTGGTTTTCTTAGTTTTTGGATTTTTATCAGACCTTTCCTACAGGGGAAACTTGTTGCCACAGAGAATCAAATTGGACTTTATGATCTTGGGGACATCTGAAATACCCTGTTTCCTGTTTTTCTTGAATTTTTTTATTGGTAAGAAATCCTTTGGGGATCAAGGAAATGTAGGGGAGAAGGGCATAAGGCACTTGAGGCTCAGGGACAAATGTGAGACACGTTCTGTTGGGACCAAGAATGGAAGAAGGAAAGGGCTGGAGAGGTAGCTCCAAAATACTCAAGGTATCTCCGGGAAAGCTTCAGCTGACAGCTCCTTGAGGCTAGCTTACTTCTGGCTGTTCTGCAAACGCAGAACCAAGGAAATCTCAAAATTAGATGAGATGCACAGCTGAAAGAGATCCAGATTTAGAACCAGAGATTGAACTTGGACTGCAGTCACTTACTATCTATATTTAGCTTCTCTGGGCTTCATCATCCTCATTTGTAAACTGAAGGGGTTGGACTAGATGGTCTCTCAGGTCTCTTTCAACTCTCAATCTATTCTCTTATTATTCTAATCACAGGCAAGAACCAGTGGGATTCTGTGTGGAGGGTTTCCAGATAATCCAGTGTAGTAATATCTGAATTTGGTTTTCTGTTACTCCACCATAGTTTACTATAAAGGAGACTAAATGTTACACACACACACTTTTCTTTTTTTCAGTTAACCAGCATTTATTGTGCTTACCATGTGCCTGGCACTGTGCTGAGTACTAACTAGGGATTCAAAGAAAGACCAAAAAACAGTTCTTGTACTGAACCTTCAAGGAGCTTACCTTCTAGTGGAAGAAACAACATGCAAACAACTGACACACATTTTAAAAGTTAGCTTAAAACACGAGGAATTAGCATGCCAGGTGAGTAAATATGCATGGATGTCTGCACGGAAAGAGTCAAATCAGTCAACTAGCCTTAAGGGTAAAACAAAACGCTTTAAGGAAAGGAAACAAAAAATGGTTAGACCTCATGCTCTCAGTTACAGTTTTTACTCAAGATTATGGGGAAGGAGGTTCACCATCTTCAGTAAATAATTATTTGGAATCTACAAAGCAAAAATCACATGAGAATTTTCCTTGAGGGCTCCTGCCTGTCACATTCTGGGTGCAACTGGATTTCCCAGGGTCTCCTCTTTCATTTCTTCTGAGTAGGAAGCACATGAATCCATGGCTTGTTTTGGTGGCTGATTTTGAAGGATTAATTACCTATTGTGCTGAGTTGTCCTTCAGGGTGGTCTTGCATTTAAACCAATTTGGGTTGAAGGATGACTTATCTTTTGAGCTTCTGACTCTCTTTCCTGGAGGCTCACAAATATATAGTTGTGTGCAATGTAGGGCTCTTTCAAGGAATCACTTTTGTCACTCTTTTTTGTTTTTAAATTAACTTTTGTTTATTTTTAGTTTACATCATTCATTTCCACAAGATTTTGAGTTACAAATTTTCTCCCCATCTTTCCCCTACCCAACACCTCAAAACAGCAATTCCAAGGTATACCCCTTCCCTCAATCTGCTCTCTCCTATATCCTCCCCCATCACCCCTCTGACTTTCAGGTTGGGCAAGATGGATCTCCCCACACCAGTGCCTGTATATCTTATTTCCCAGTTACATGTAAATAATAATAATCATAATCATAATATATATGTATATATATACATATATATATTTTTAAACATTTGATTTTAGAACTTTAAATTCTAGATTCTTTCCAAGGGATTATTTTCTAATGTTTTTCTGTGACTGGCTTCAGTGCTGTTACTGTATAAAGATGCAGATTTGATACTGCTGAAAGAGTATTAGATTATGGGAATCAGAGGATCTGAGTCCCTTCTCTGTCACTGTTATTTGTGTGACCTTTGGGCAATAATTTACCCTCTCCAGGCCTTGTTGTTTGAGGTATTTGAAAATAGGTTTTCAAACTAGATGACTCCTAAGATCCCTTCCTGATGTAAATCTGTGATACTATGTGAGGGAGACCTTGTGAATTTTGTACAGTGACAAACTGAAGGCAAGAGAGAAGGAGAGATTGCTTCTAAAGCTGCAATCCCTTGTAATCCTATTTAATCTAATTCCCCAAATCTAAGGATAGATGAATTTAATTCCCCGACAAGAAGGAAAAAACTTCTGGTATATATAATGTTTCTTTTTTTTTTAACTTTACACATATACAATGTTCCACAAAACTACATAATACACTTAATTTCTCATTCAATGAAGTAGATGAAAATCAATTGATGTTTATTCAGCAAATATTTGCAGAATTTCTACTGTGTACAAAAAAAAGGCAAAATGCTAGGTCATAGGATCTAAGTGGGCATAGATATAAAAGTGGAAGCATCTTTAGAGGTCACCTATACCATTTCTCTTTCTTCCCCATTTTATAGATGCAGAAAATGAGCTCCAGAGAGGTTAAATGACTTGACCAAGGTTACAGAGGTAGTAATTAGTGGCCAAATTTGCAACTAGGTGGTGCGGTGTACAGAGGGCCTGACCTGCAGTCAGAAAGTCTTGTCTTCCTGAGTTCAAATCTGCCCTCAGACACTTACTGTGTGACTTTGTGCAAGTCACTTAACCCTGTTTGCCTCAGTTTCCTCATCTGTAAAAATGAACTGGAGAAGGAAATGGCAAACCATTCCAGTATGTTTGCCAAGAAAACCCCAAATGAGGTCATGAAGAGCCAGACATCACTAAAACGACTGAACAACCAAAATGGCATTTGAACCTGAGTCTGACTGCAAATCCAGTGCTGTATGTGCAGAATACTGAATGCATTGTTTGACATGATCTCTCTGTTCATTAATTATTGAGTTTTATACTGACAGGTGTACATGGGGGGGGGGGAATGTGAATAAACAATGCAAATATCAAAAGGCATCTCCCTTTTTTTTTAAGGAAAGCAAGCAGTTCCGAGATTATGAGCACTGCCTAGACGAAAACTAGCACTCCCAAGACCTGAAAATATTGCTGTTAGACTTTATAATGAGTGGACTAGGAGAATTTAGTTTTGGTTCTGCTATATGCATTGTTTCAATCATTTTTTTCTACTTGAATTTCTGAAGTTCTCTTAAGCAAACCATTGTATCATCTATAAATGATCCCTTTTGCCTATTTTTCACCTAGGGTTATGCTTTTCTCTTTCCTGATTTTGTAATAACATTTCTTGGATGGTAATGGAGGCAATGAATATATTTCTTTTACTTTTTGGTGCAAAATCTTCACAAAACTGAGAGATTATTTAACATAAAACATGAAAATGTGTTGAATGTCAGATATATGTAAATTTGAGAACAGAGAAGTATTAGGGAAGATAAATGTTATGGGAGTATTGTGGGAGATGAGTGGATGATTTCTGCCCTTCAGGAGGTACAGAAATTAAGGCTCTTACTAATGGTTTAAGGATTTTGTACTTACCAAGAGATAAGGATTTAGTAATGTTACGTCAAAAAGCTCTGGGGAAGTGGGAAGAGATATCCAGTTGGGCCCAGAGAAAATTTTGAGTTTTCCCTGGAACACCGTGTCATAGGAGCATCAGAGAGTTCAAGTATTCCTTGAAGAGAATAGCTTCCATAGATTGCTAGGGAAACTGTCCACAGATAGACAATGGACAGCTGGTGCTCTATGATGTAAGAGTTCATCATAGCTGCCCATTCTGGGGCTGAGAACTAGTGGATTCGGTCCTTCTATAGTTTTGTAAAGAGTGCATCTATTGATACATTGACCTCTTAGGAGAGAGTACTATTTTTCTGGACAAAATACTTCTTTTCTTTTATCAGTTTATTTTTATAGGAGACTCATTAATCTTTTATTTGTCTCCTAGTGAGTAAATTTATAACCCAAAAGACAACTTGGATTAGCCCAGTGCCCCACTGGGGAGAAGCACTTCAAGATAGGAATTGGGTAGTAGAAATTTAGTGTGGGTTACCAGGATATTTGGTTTGCTGAAAGGTTTAGAAGACATCTAGGTGAGAGGCAGCAACAAGTTATAGTTACTAGACATGGAATACAGAGAGAACTGCGTTCAAATCCTACCTCAGACATCTTTACTAGCTATAAGATTCCATGAAGGTCACCTGACTTCTCTGTGTCTCAGTTTTCTCATTTGTGAAACGACAAGGGTAGAACTTGATGACCTGTAAGGTACCTTCCAGCTCCAAATCTATGATCCTATGAAAAAGATGGGTAATTAGCCCCAGTTTAATGATACTCAATTTTCTTACCCACATAGTTTCAAAATACCTTTGATTTTATTTCATTTACATTTGCACCAGAATGTCTTTTGTAAGAGGGTTAGTTTTAAACAAATTGATATGGTTTTGGAAGACTGGGAAGGAACACCCCTTTTTTTCATTATTTTGGTTGAAGTATTTTATTCCTGTTAAAATGAGCTTTGGGTGAATAATATAAGGCTCTTTTCAGGCATTTTTATATCAATTAATTTATAAATGAATGGAATATAAACACTTTCTTTAGAGTTTATTTTCATAAGAGTGAGAAGAAAATCTAGAGTCCCATAAGGTTATTCAAGGTCCATAACTCATTTCACCTTTTCCCCATTTGTAGGAGGGTTGGTTTTGAGATGATGATATAGCACAATTCTACCTGTATTAGCAATCACATTGATGGAAACAAAAGGACCTGTATTAAAACCAAAACCAAAACAAATTCAAGGTCTGAGGTCATCTGGATTCTTCACTTCTTTTGTTAACACATTCTCAAAGAGAAATCTCCAACAGACCAATGGGGAGAAGGCAGAAGACATTGTCAAATGGTGAGCTTTGACTTTCAGCCATCTTAAATGGCCCCATCCTATTTTTTCCTTGATTTCTGTCCCTAGCTACTTGGGTGGGTCATTGATCCACATTTTTGTGATTCCCTTCCCCTTGATATTGGTCCTAGGTACCAGTCAAATCTCCAGAAATAGAAGCATTGAGCTATCGTCTCAGTTAATCATATGACTGATAAATCATTTAATAGCTCTGAGTCATCAGTAGAATCAGTAGATTAAAAAAAAATCCCTGGAGAGGCTAGGTAGTGCAGTGAACAGAGCACTGGCCCTGGAGTCAGGAGGACCTGAGTTCAAATTTGTCTTCAGACACTTAACACTTAACTAACTGTGTGATCATAGGCAAGTCATTTAACCCCAATTGCCCTGCCCTCCACCCTCCAAAAAGCAAAAAAAAAAAAATCTCTGTCTACCTCATCCAGTTATTGTGAATATTAAGTAAAGTAATGTTATTATTAGGTGCTCACTCTCTCCCTTTTGTTCCATGACTATTCCTTATTTTATAGTTTTCTTTCCCAAATATGATATAATGTGGTATTACCTTATCCTCATTTGCACAGTCTCTTCATCAAAAGCACCAGTCCAGTTCTCTCAAAAGGGGCTTCATCGTCATTCAAAGGTAGTATTGTTACCATGTTACCCTCACCAGTCAATGCCATCAATCCATGAAGACTCTCTGTCCAGGGCTAAGCTATATCATACTCAAACCAAATTTGCAGTGAATCCACGCTGCAAAAGTACAACTATATCTTCATCATGCTGCAAAAAGGCTACAACTACACTATTACCCCATATTGAACATGAAGCAATGTTACCACAACTGGAGATCCAAGCAACAATTATGTCTTCGCCACACTCAGAAGATTGGGGCAAAACCACAGCTATTATCTCACCACACCATCAATACTGGGCTACACCTCTTTTTGGTCTTAATCACTGGACTGAGGCTCCATTGATCCCTGACCTCCTTTTCAAGACCTCATCTGGCCCTGACCACCTTCCTAAGATTCCCCAAGGCTGTCATAACCAGTTTGAGGCTCAACCACGCAATAGTGGGCCCACAACTTCATCATTCCCTGACCCTAAGACCAAGATTATAGCTCCATATTCAGAGTATAATCACTACCAGGCCAAGGTAACAACTGATGCATTACCACATCTCAATCCCCAACCATCATTGAACTCAAGACATTGTGACTGGATCACAGCTTCCCAATTTCGATGCCTCAATCACCAGCAAAAGATTGAAGCTATGAAATTTTCATCGTCAGATAACTATGCCAAGATCACAACTATGCTGTCATCACAATCCAACCACCAGGTTAGACCCATAACTGTGTCATCAGAATGTCCCTCAATTCCCTTGGCTCCAATGGCTATGGCTGTGTTAACCCCAATCTCAAACCATCAGGCTAGAATGCCACTTAGACATGACTCAGATTGGCTCAGGACTACCTCAATGCCTTTACAATGCCCTAATACACATTTGACTGATACTCCACTGATACCACATTACAACTGGGACAAGGGAACATTTATGCCATCAGAACTCTCTAACAAGCAACCTACATTTCCACCAGGATCCTACAATCTCACTAAAGTTTTACTAGTCTCTGATCAACAGGTTAAAAGTTCAGTGGGTCCTGACCGCCCAACTGAGGTTTTACATCTCAACTACTGGGTCACACCTCAGTCAGACCCTGGCCAAAAGATCAATATACCACCAAACCAAGAACATAAATATAATTTTTTAGTGGACCCTAACGAACAGTCTGAAACTCTACTAGAGACTTGCTACCAACAGGAGTTAATACCAGGTCCATATAATGAGACTAAGAAGCTACTTGACCCTGAATATTTTGAAACTCCTGAAATACACCTGGATCACTCTGATGAGGCTTCATTGACTATCAACCATAAGGAAACACCTTCACAAATTCCCGTCTCCCAACCTGAGGTTGCATCAGGAACTAATGACAAGGATGAGGCTTTATCAGACTGGGACCACCAGCATGAGGTTGAAGGAGGTTTAGACCACAGGACCAAAAATACCTTGGATTTTAATCACCAGGTTAATGGTTCCCCAGATTCTGATGATTGGGTGCAGACAACACAGGGATCAGAACATCAGGCCACACCTTCATTGAGCGTGGGCCAGACAGCCAATGGGGAAGAGGTCCCTGACCACCAGGATCAGCCTTCACCAGTTGCCAACCAATTGGAACAGACTACACCAGTCTCTGACCATAGTACTACATCTTCAGATTCTGACCATCAACCAGAGGCTCAGCTAGCTGCTGAGCATCAGGATATCCTTAAACTTAGTCCTGACCACCAGGTTGGATATAAAGATACCTCCCCAACAGATCTGGAAAAGGAGTCTGAGGATGTACAAAACCCTGACAACCAACACCTTCTTTCCCCAGGATCCGACCACCAGACATCTCCATCAAACCTGAAGGACCAGGTAAAGGGTATATTACACCCTCACTACCCAACTGAGGCTGTTTCACCTTGCCTTAATCACAAGGCCCAGGAAAGCCAGAGAGAGTCCTCAAAGTCTTTAATATATGTCAATTCAATACATGCTACTGAGGGTGGTATGACTATCTCCAAAGAATTTTTCAGCAGCATCATCAATTCTATTCCCCGGGAGAAAATTAAAAATGATATCCAAAAGCAGATTCTCCTGAGGCGGATGAGAGGATATCATAATACTCAACCTGGCTCACATTTATCAACTAGATACATTGTCTGTTTAGCTTGTGCCTCCTGGGTTCCATATGGTTGTCTCCATGTAAATGGAAAGAAAGATCTTTATGCAGCACAATTGGTGGTCATGCCAAGTCCTATGTCAACTTCTAAGGATGAGATGGGTATTAAATATGTTCTCCAGGTTCCCCAGTCAAAGAAAGATATCATTTGGGACTCCTCACACTTTACATCTCCGGTTTTATCTTCCCATTCTCACACTATGCCTTTTAAATCACACATTGATCACCAATTATCTAAACGGATGACTTGGCTTGACTTTATACTGGCTAAAGGTGATCAGCCATGTGGGAGAAAAACATCTGGAAATCAGCAACAATTTAAAGGAAAAATATCGATGAATTTCAGCACCCCCAAAGAAGGAGCAAGTAGAAATGAGGATGTTGTAAGATCTCTACTAGACAGATTTAAAAATAAGAGAACTGCAATTAAAGAACCATTCTAAAGTAATTAGGTTTCTGTGTGTCTCTGAAACTTTTGTCATATTTTGTTATTCCTTGCAATCAGATGGGAAATTAATGAGCCCTGGGTTTTTGTTTGTTTGTTTGTTTTTGCCTTTTTGGAGGGTAGAATGCAGGGCAATTGGGTTTGTGACTTGCCCAAAGTCACACAGCTAGTTAAGGGTGAAGTGTCTAAGGTCACATTTGAACTCAGGTCCTCTTGACTTCAGGGCCTGTGCTCTATTCACTTCACCATCTACCTGTCCCCAAGACCTGTTTTTTTTTTTCCCTTTGAACTTATGAGGTAGCTAGTAATGCATCTCCCTAAAGATAGAGAAAAACCTCTATGTTCTCCACTGCCTACAGCATATTCTAGCAAAGTCACACTGAAGTATAATGCCAAATTTCAAGAAAACATCAAATTCATCCTCCCTTAAAGACTATTTTTATCAACAGATATATTACTATATAGTTGGTGTGCTCTTATCCCCTCCCTAACTCTCTCCAAAGACTTGGTAAGAATTTATGCTATCCATACTACTTATACTGACTTTACCAATCCCAATCTCCTCTAAAAAACAAAAACAAAAATTGTTTGAAGCACTAAGGGAGATGAAAATCACTGTATGCTCCTTTCTGCAGTGGTATATGCGCATATCTTGGCTAAAGTCTCAAATTAGAGAACCCTTTTCCCTCTCTCAGTCTTGGTACCACAGGTCTTAGAAAAAATTGAAAAAAAAAAGTCTGGTTTCTAAAGTCACCAAAGAGAGCAGTATTGGGCGTGCTTAAAATGAGTTACTTAGTAGCATTTTATTTTTTTCCAAATACATATAAAGATAGTTTTCAACATTGACTTTTATAAGACTTTGTGTTTCAGACTTTTTTCACCCTTCCTCCCTCCGTTCCTCCCCTCCTCATGATGGCAAGCGATCTGACATATGCTATACATGTTACAATAATATTAAACATATTTCCACCTTCGTCATGTTGTAAAAAAGGAATCAAAAGAGAAAAAAACAATCCTTTGATCTGCATCCAGACTCCATAGTTCTTTCTCTGGATGTGGATAGCAGTTTCCATGTCTTAGATTCTTGCTGAGAAGAGCTAAGTCTATCAAAGTAGGTCATCACACAATGTTGTTGTTACCATGTATAATGTTTTTTCTGATTCTGCTCACTTCACACAGCATCACTTCATATAAGTCTTTCCACATTTTTCTGAAATCTACCTGTTCATCTCTTATACAACAGTAGTAGTCTATTACATTCATATACCACAACTTGTTCAGCCATCCCTCAATTCTTTGGCACCACAAAAAATGAACTGCTCTAGATATGTTTTGTACATGTGGGTCCTTTTCTCTTTTTTATGATCTCTTTGGGATACAGACCCAGTGGTGGTATTGCTGGAGCAAAGGGTATGCACAGTTTTATAGACCTTTGGGCATAGTTCCAAATTGCTCTAAAATGAGTTGTTTCCGATGAAATCTGAAAAACTACTTCATTGTATTACCAAATGTGTTCAGAATGCCTCATTGACAGAATGGCTAGGTATTTAAAATTTTTTTCTGATTAATCTCAGGATCATTCCCATAATATACAAACTCAGCCAATGGAGTTGCCACATGGGAGGTCAGAGGATTCCACAAATTAGTTTGGCCTAAAGGCTGAAATTAGTAAGGAATTTTCCTAAAGTTAAATGGGCTAGCATGTGCAAGTCTCACATGCTTTTGCTCTAAGACAGGCATTAATGGCTCCTAGATGGGTGAGTAAAAATCCTACCACTGCAATTGTTGCAATCTCTCCAGAAAAAGAAAAAAAGGAAAAAGGGTTAAAGGAATATAAAAAAGAGTGAGTAGACCTGCTGACTCATTTATAGGTCAAACACAAAGAATGACTCCTTCCAATAGATTCTGCCTTCCCAAGAGTTCAAATGAACTCTTTCATCCAGAGAGCAGCCTTAGTCACTCAAACCTCTTCTCTAGTGAGCATCAAGTGTTGGTTCCAATCCAATCAGTTCATACTGGGGCAGTTCCAGAGTCACTGAGACTTAATCTGAATTGTATTTTATTTTTTCTTTTTACAAGGTACCAGGGGCTTGTAAACATTCTAAATGGGGAGATGATTGGATAATCACCGTTTCCAAAGGCATTACTTGTTGGGTAAACTTGTCAAATTGATCAGGGATCTCCCATGTTAACTCCTTCTCCCACCCCACCACCTTTTACAAGTAACATCTTCACATTACCACTGGCCCATTATTTGTTAGTTATTAAAGACTTTTTCAATTACCACATATTGTTAATAAGTGAAAATGATCTCTGAATTCTGATCTCAGAATTAAATTTAACTAATTTGTAAGTACATTCAACCATATCAGTTTTATAATACATACATACATGCACATATATAAATATACATATATATTCCACTCTGCTAGCAAATTCTCACTAAGGTATGATCTAAGGAAAAAATTTCATTAATATGATCATCATTGTACAACAGAATAGTAGGGATAGTTTGAAAAATGATCCTGTGTTTTCTCCAGGTGATTTTCTGTAAGCTTTTTCTTCCTCCCTCTTCTTCTACCAAATCCTGGTAAATGAATATAGACTATCAAAATATGCTTTCTAAAAGTCTAAATAATTCTGGCTTAGCATAGAATTTCCCCATCACTTACTTCAGTGGGTCCAAAACTTAGTAATAGAAGCAAATTAAAATCTCACAAAATCTCCAGAAGGATTTCTAGCAAGAAAACTGAGAGTTTGTATACAAACTCAGCTCCCCCTTATCACCTAACAATATTGGAAAGGCAAAAAAGTAAATGAAGAAGAAAGGAGAAGGAGGAGAAGATACATGGAAGTAGAAAAATCGTAGTGAGATAATATAAAGCTAATTCCTTAACAAAAAAAGAGGACAAAAGATTTTTGTGTGTGTGAAAACTAAGGACATAACCAAAATTGAAAACTAAATGACCATTGAACTAATAAAACTAAGAATTTTTTAAAAGAATTAATAAAATATATAACTAACTAACCAAAATGATATAGAGATGAAAGCCAATTTATCAAAATAAAAAGTGAAAAGGGAGAATCTTAATAGATACAGGAGAAATTGTTGTGCTGAAAGGAGTGAGACCCCAAGTGCAAATTTTGGAAGTGGATTTTATTTAGCACGTGCTGTTCGGGGCCTTGCCCAAATCAAAAGAGGCCTGACCGAGGGGAAATCACTGGTATGTAAAGGCAACCTCCGGACTTTTAATAGTCAGAGATTGTGTAAACAGGGGCTTACAGCAAGGATTGGCTAGTACACATTTTAATTTTCGTGTGTGGAGAAACCTCGGGGCACTGCAGCCAACTGGTCTACTTCTGTGAAGAAACTGGAAGAAGATGGCTGGCTAAGGCAGAATGGGGGGAGGGGAAGGGATCAGGGGAGCCAGACTGAAGCCAAGTACAACATTCCCCACTTCTTATGGGCAGTGTCAAACACTTTACACAGTGGGGATCATCATAGTGATCAAGGGGGCCAATCTCAAGGAGCTGGTTGCGGGGATCCCTGACAATAAGTAACTTGACAGAGTCAATGCGGGATTAGACAAATTGGAGAAAGCAATTAATCAGGCATGGACCTAAAATGAGAGCTAGGGTAAGGAGAATTAGGAGACCAGCTAGGGCAGATACTAAAGAAGTGAGCCAAGGGGATGTTCGAAACACTGACTGGTACCAGTTTTTAGCATCTTCCCTTTCCCTCTGTCGGTCTGCCAAATTTGTACAGGCCAAACTCAAACTTTCCTGCAGTATGCTGGAGATGTTCGCATAGAAGCAACAGGATTCCCTGAGGGCAGCGCAGAGTTCCCCCTGCCAGAGAAACAGCAGATCTGGGCCCCTGCAGTTTTGGAGGATCATCTCCACAAGGGAATCAACCTGTCTCTCCAGGACAGAGATGGAGTGTTCTAGGAGATCAGTGTCCTCTTGTGCACTAAGTTCCCAGCAGTTGGCATCCCCCTTAATTAGGGTGGTCGCCCCAATGGCAGCCAACACCACCAGTCTTAGCCCTACCAAGATGGGGATGCGGAAGGGGGCCATGCGCCTTTGACAGAGTTTGGACTTCCCTTGGAGCAAGATAGCTCCATTCCCCTCTTCTCTGGAGAGGAGGGAGACCTGGGGGATTATTGCTACCAGGATATAAAGGGGGCCACCTGGTGGATTCAGTTTTACAAAGACTGTGGCAGAAACACACCTGGTGAGGCCATCAAGGCATGTCCACCGGGCTCCTGGCGGGGCAGGAAAGAAACTAGAAGCAGAGGATTTAACCTAGAGGGTAGAGCCACAAATGGGGCTATAGGGAGAACCAGACTGGTCGGTGTCCTTGGTTGTCAGGCAGAGCCCAGAACCTTGGACATCTCCCAAGGTGAGCCTTGGCTGATCCCAGTCACAAACCCTAGAAGTGTTAATGGATTCTATGGTAGTATTAATGGCTACCCCAACATAGTATGGAGGCTGGGGATTCATGCAAAGCCAGCATTCATGGGCTAAGTCAGGACGGGATGAATTTACCATGTCATAAATGGCTTGAAGGAGCCCCATGACAGAAGAGCTAGGGAGTGTCTGGCTAGCAATAAGGCCATCCTCAGGAATAAGAGCAAGCAGGCTTGAGGTTGAATATGCTGTTGCTTTTGCCTGAGCGATAGTCCAAGGGGTTTGAATAGCCTGGAAGGAACCCCAGGCCTGGCTGGGGTAGTCTCTGGCAAAGTGGTATGTATAGACTTTAGAATACCAGAGAATGAGCAACTCAACCTTTAGGGCACCTTTATATCCACATCACTTCCCTACTCAAGCACTAGGCAGGAGAATTCTTTCGAGACAAAGGGACGAAGGTCACTGTCTTCGGTAATTGCTTCCTGCTGCACAGGGGCAAAGATTCCATTTCAGACACCCAGAACTGGTTGAGGAGGGGTAGTCAGCGTGGGAGGTAGAATGTGGTGCCAGCTGAGTCTGGGGTGAAGAGAGACGAACCACTCAGGAACACCAAGGGCAGGGGTTGGTATCCTAAAATCTGAAAGTGAAAGTTCTGCAGATGAGAAGACACAAAGCAAACCAGGAGGTTAAACAAGCATGGACCAAGTATAAGAGCAAGTAACATGATTAATAATGGGTCAGAATGAGGGAAACAAGGGAGGGGAACCACATTCCCCAGGAGGGGGTAAGGGGAGATACCAGGTTTGAATGGATGTCTAGCATCCAAGAAAGAGATTGCCTATAGTATCCTTTGGGTGCTCAAAGGATAAATTCCATGCAGAGTCTTCAGGGAATAGGGGAGAGCTGTGTGGAGTAACCTAGTATATTGGGAATGATGGTGACACACCCAGCAATCATGTACTCTGCCTTGCCCTGCAGAGTGCCCTGTTTGAATTAAGGCATTAGACTTCTAGTCCTGAGGTAGCAGGCCTAACTCTAGGCACAGGGTGGGAATCAGGAATCGGTGAGCTAGAAACAGAAATAGTTCAAGGTGGGACCCAGAACATGGCATAGCTAGAAACCACACAGCAAGTCCCCACAGTGAGGAGCTTCAATGCAATCTCCTTTGATCACTTTTCTGGCTGGTCATGCCTGACATCTTAACTCGCATCTCACAACTCGCCTCCTGCTTGTTTCATCTGCCTCAGCACTCCTGTCTGACTCACCATCCACCCAAATGCTTTTGGGAGAGAGACAAAGGAGCTCTCCCTGCCTGAGGTTGGGTGGGAAGGGGAGTAAAATGACACTAAAGCAGTTTCCAGGGGAGAAGGAGAATGTGTAACACGGATCCTTGTTGCATGACCATCTCAGGTGGACAGCTGATAGTCTAGGAGACACAAATCTGAGAGACAAGTTAATATGCAGGGCCCAAATAGGGAACAGAGGAAACCAAAGAAAGAAACCAAGAGTTTCATGGTGTTATTATTGACTTTTGACATGTAGGATTATCTGATCTTGTTATTTTCTCAGAAGTTACCACTCTTATTCTAATTCCTTTAGGAGGATCAGATACTATTGAGGATCCAGTTCTATACATGTAGATAGAAGTAACAACACTATGGAGGTAGAAACTTTCAATTCTATCAATGCTTTTCAGGTAGAAGTTTTCTATCCTTGAGTTCAATAGTTATACAAATGAATTAACTTATAAGAGATTGACTTCTACTCCAGTTATCGTAAAAGACTTGGCAGGATCCATAAGTAATTAATTCCAAAACAGTGCATACCAATAAGCTGCTTATAATAAGACACGCTTGTGCCACAGAACACACAATATAAGCAGGTATTATTTCCATAAAAGTAACAAACTTTGAATGGAGTTGACTTTCCCATTAATATAAAAATATTCCATAAGGTACCTCCCTTTAAGAAACTATCTTCCTCATGCAGAAGACATTTCTGATCTAGTTTCCAGTATTTAATAGAATAACAACTAGGTCCTTTGATCAGTCGTACCAATAGTCAATTATTATAACACCATTTTGAAACATCTAAGGACCTTATTCCATATAGACATGTATCTAGTCACAGGTAGATGACTAAACCAAATACCATTTGCCAAGTTCTTTAATATAAAAAGGAATATAATCTGAGGCTGAATAGCCCAGATCCTAAACACACTTTATTATAGTAGTTCAAATGTATTCCGATGGATTCATCATTGTGTTTGCACCTTTGCTTCACAAACTTATTTTCCCTTTGTTTAATTATTCCCATATTATTCAGAAAGAATGTTCTATTCCAAGGATTTACTAATTTATCCAGTTGTTTGGAGTATGGAATGACTATACATTCAGGATTGAAAAACAGCAAAATTTCACATACGTGCATTGTGCTCACATATCTTTCACTACCACTTGCTTTGATTATAGAAATTTGCCATAAAAGGAAAGCAAGGACTTGATTAGATAAAATGTACTATTGACTAATGATGGATTTCTATGATCCATCAGACAACTCAAAATAAAATCCACTACAGTCCCAAGAGCTTTTATCTCAGACGGCAAGTTTCACTAATCAAGAATTTTACCAGGACTCACATTTCAAAATTTAAACTTGTCCTCATGCAAAAACCAATCATTAGAGATCATTTCTATATATTTAGAAATTCTCAGCATGCCAAGTTCCTTGTTTAGGAACTCCGTAACCCAAACAAGCTCTTTGGCAAGTTTATAAAATTAGGGAGGATGGAGAGGGACCCCGAAGAAGCGGCTGCCTTTTCCACACCACAGGATAGAGCTGCTATGGGCTGTGTTTTTGACTAGCTCTGAGGACTACTTTGAATGGGCAGAAGAATCCTACTTTCCATATAATACACACACAGAGTAATCAATGACCAACTTTAGGTTTTAGCACTGAAACATAATCAGCCATCTTATAATTTTCATAAGCAATAGCCAAATTGTTTTAGCTATGGCACAAACAAGAAGCTTTAGATGACATTGTTGTGTTTCCAGATCATATAACACTATTGATAGAAGGATGGACTGTCTTACCTAGTGCAGATGACTGCTGGCTTCTTATCTCATGGGAGGCACTTCTGGGCTTTTGGTGGCAGGGACTCAGGGCCATTAACAGCCGGGCCCTCATGGTAGCTAATGTCTCTCTTCCCCTCCTCCCTTTTGCCAAGAAGGTGAGTTTGTAGGTATGAGGGAAGGGTAAAACTCTCTTTTCCTAATCTGATCTGGGATGAGAGGAGTTGATAGAAAAACTCCAAGTCTTTAACAGAATCTACTCAAACGTTTTAGGTATATTTAACTTTCATTATAATTCCAGGCCGGCCAGACTAGGAACTATAAGGAAATGAATTTTACATATTTCCCAAATTGCAATATTTCAAAAAATATTACAACATTCGGGTCAGAGTGTCCCATTCCTCCTCTTCTATTCTTTTGACAATATAGTTCCAAATTTTAACAACATTTAGGAATTTATCCTGGTGCCTTTGCATTATGCCTAACTTTCTATTGAATTGCAATATACCACAAAGATTTACCATGACCCATATACATAATGAATTCTTGTTTAAGTTCCAAATTTGTACTAAAATCCAATTATTATAAATCCATTCTTAACCAACTTTAACTGATTTCTCAGTAAAACTCCTCCAGAGGCTTGAATCCCTCCCCCTTCTCTTCAGCATCTTACTTACAAATTCCTTTTTCTGCCAGACCTGGCTAGCTAGCCTCCTCAGCCCAGGCTCCCATGCTGTATCAGCAAGCACCCTAGCATACCCAGGGTGGCTGCTAGCACAGGTTCTTAGATCTGCTTTTCTAAAGGAAAGCAACTCAAAATGGGTTAACAATCTTACTTTAATCAATCAAACATGTATCATTTACCTAGTTCAGGGGAAAAAGTCAGCACCCTGAACTTCAGAGAATGCAAACAGAATACAAACACAGGTTACAAGCAGATAGAGAAACAGATCAGCAGATGGGCTTCCAATCACCTGACCATTACACTCATACCTATTCAGTTACCAGAGAGGGAAGCATCAACATCTGGGTTTTTCAAAGCTGGGGGGCTCAACGGCTTCCCAGAGTCTCATCTGGCCAAATCACACAACTCTTTCCAAAGTGAGCCCCAAAGCAAAACCTC
>CM053580.1:175477066-175494177 GCA_028627135.1 Pseudochirops cupreus | reverse complement strand
AAACAGGACAGGCTACCTCAGGCAAAGATCCTCCTCTCTTCACATACGCAACTGCTCAGCATCCAGGCAGCTTGGTCCCAGCAGCTCCAGCCCCTGGCAGTTCCTGCCCCAGGGCAGTCCTCAGCAGAAGTCCTTAGCAGAGATTCTGCCCTGCTCAAAGCAAAAGGAGTTCGCAACCGCAGCCACTGCCTCTGACGCCGCTTCCAGTCAGCACCACACGGAGACTAGCTTGGTTCCGGCCTTCTCTTGCTCCACCCCTTCCTGCTACATCAGCAAGCTCAAGGGGCGTGGAAGATCTTCAAATACCAGTATCGTTACAGGCTGTTACTGTGTACAATATTCTTCTGGTTCTGCTCCCCTCACAGTTCATATGAGTCTTTCTAGGTTTCTCTGAAGTACACCTATTCATCATTTCTTTTAACACAATAGTATTTCATTACATTCTTATAACACAACTTGTTTAACCATTCCTCAATTGATGGACATCCCTTCAATTTCCAGTTCTTGGCCACCACAAAAAGAGCTGCTATAATTTTTTTGTACATGTGGGTCTTTTTCCCAATTTTTATGATCTCTTTAGTGTATAGCCATGAAAGTGGTATTGCTGGGGGTATGCACATTTTTATAACCTTTTGGGTATAGTTCTAAATTGCTCTCCAGAATAGTTGGAACAGCTCACAACTCCACCAACAATGAATTAGTGTTCCAACTTTCTTTTTTTTAATTTGTCTTTTTTTGGAGGGGGGAAGGCAGGGCAATTGGGGTTAAATGACTTGCCCAAGGTCACCCGGCTAGTAACTGTTAAGCATCAGAGGCTGGATTTGAACTCAAGTCATCGTGACTCCAGGCCCAGTGTTCTATTCACTGTGCCACCTAGACGCCCTAGTGTTCCAACTTGCCCACATCTTCTACAACATTGATCATTTTCCCATTTTGCCATGGTAGCCAATCTGATAGGTGTAATGTGGTACCTCAGAGTTGTTTTGATTTGCATCTCTCTAATTAATAGTGATTTAGATCATTTCTTAATATGTCTACAGATATCTTTAATTTCATCTTCCGAAAAATGCCTGTTCATATCCTTTGACCATTTATCAATTGAGGAATGACTTGTGTTCTTGTAAATTTGACTCAGTTCTCTATATATTTTAGAAATGAGGCCTTTATCAGAGACACTGGTTGTAAAAATTATTTCCCAGTTTTCTGCTTCCCTTCTAACGTTGGTTGCATTGGCTTTGTTTGTGCAAAAACTTTTCAACTCAATGTAATTAAAATGATCCACTTTGTATTTCATAATGTTTTCTATCTCTCATTTGGTCATAAATCCCTCAATTCTCTATAAAATTGACTGAAAAACTATTCCTTGCTTCCCTAATTTGCTTATTGTATCTATTTCTTAGCCAGTACCAAGTGGTTTTGATAATTGCTGCTTTATAATACAATTTAAGATCTGGTATGGCTAGGTCACCTCCCCTAGCATTTCTTTTCATTAATTCCAAACTACATCTTTACCATCATACAATTGACTGAAAGATGTGGAGATAGTCACTTTTAATTTTTCAAACTAGTGTCCAATCAATGAGTATTTCTTAAGCTCCTTCTATGTCAGAAATTGTGGTGGGATTTTCCGGGAACACAGATACAAAGAAAACAAACAACCCCATGCTCTTAAGGACTGATAACAGTGTAGGTATAATATTGGTATTAAACATACAAACATTTCTTCTGGGAAGAGTTTGAGGTAATTAAAGGAACTTCAAGCTCCTTAAGGTAATCAAGTTTTCCTCTTTTTATTTAGGTCTGAATCCAAGTCCTTGTTCATTCACAGTCTCAGAAAAGGAATTTACCATAATGGCATAGAAAGAACAGTAGCTATGAAATTCTCCCAATATACCTGAAATGCTGGGTTCTGCAAATACACATAGCAAGATCTAGTTCACAAGGGTGGCACAGCACATGGTCAGGAAGTAACTCACATTTCCTGAGATACTACAGGTTCTGGAAGTAGTTTCTTTGTAGAATACTCATATATTTCTTCTTGGGTATGCAGTGGTTCTCAACCGTCCTAATGCTGTGACCCTTTAATACAGTTCCTCATGCTATGGTGACCCCCAGCCATAAAATTATTTTCATTGCTACTTCATAACTGTAATTTTGCTGCTTTTATGAATCATGATGTAAAGATCTGATTTGCAGGATGTATTTTCATTGTTACAAATTGAACATAACCCACAGGTTGAGAACTGCTGGTATAGTGTCTCTGCTGTGTGGGTTTCCTAATTTATATCGGGCCTTCTCTCTTCTCTAATTGACTGGCTTGTTTGCTTTCAGGTTTCCTTTCCTTCAAAGTTGCCATTCTCTTCAGTGACTGCATCTTATGCCTATTTGGAAGGTGCTTTCCTTTTCTCTATTAGATGCAGTATCACTCACAAGTCAAGAATTCCCAACCTTATCAAACCTCTATATCACTATATAGCTATATGACTAATGGAGGGGTGGGAGAACAGGGAAGTTAACAAAAAAGATTATTTTTAAATGGTCTGAGTTTGAGAGTTAATAGGAGGTCACTCCATGTGCTCCATGATTTCACAGAAATGTCAAGAGAAAATGAGGAAGACCTCAGGACATTGGACAGCTACACTAAGATTCATTCAGGAGAAGGTATCTTAGAGTCACATGGAATGGGAAAGTGACTAAAATCACTGTAGGGAATGGTCACATCAGTAAAAATCACTGACCCATTTAAGGATTTGAGGGTTGCTAGTTCTTCTAAGATTTGATCCATTACTCCTGGTTCTTCTGCCTGGGCCCAACAGAACAAATCTAATCCTTCCTCCATAGGACCTTCTGATACTTGAAGACAGATATTATCCCCACCTCACCGCCAACCATAGTCTCTTCTTTACCAGATTTTTGTTGCTTTTGTTCAGTCATTCAGTTGTGTTCAACTCTCTGTGACCCAATGTGTTTTTTGTTTTGACAACAAGACTAGATTGATTTGCCATTTTCTTTTCCAGCTCATTTTCAGATGAGGGAACTAAAGCAAATGGGATTAAATTACTTGCCCAGGGTCACAGAACTTAGTGTCTGAAGCCAGATTTGAATTTAGGGAAAGGAGTCTTCTGACTCTAGGCCAGCCCTTTGTACACTGTGCTATCTAGCTGCTCCGCACTTTACTACACTACAAAATACTAAATCTTTCAATGTATCCTCATATAACATGGAACAAACAACAGAATAGTCCTCCACATACTCTAGCTTATCTATGTCCTCAAATTATCATGCCCAAAACTGATCATAATACTCCAAACGTGACATAACCAGGAGTGAGTACAGGAATATGATAGCTCACTTACTCCTGGCAACTGTACCCTTATTAATGTTTCCCAACATTGCATTAGTTTTTAGGGGGCCATATCAGACTTTTGACACACATTGAAATATTTTAAAATTGTAACTGTGCTATTCTCAATTACAATTCACAGCTTTACGTCACCCACAAAGTTGATAAGTTTGCCATCCAATCCTTCACTGATAAAAATGTCAACATAAAAATGTCAAGTGGGGGTCAAAGTCCACACTTTCTTGGAGATCTCCCTCTAGGTTGACATGGATCCATTAATCAACTTCTTGGGACCTTTCCATTCAACTAGTTCTGAATCCAACTAATGAAACTTTAATATAGCCCACATTTTTGTTCATGACCACAAGGATTTTGTGAGAAAAATTTTCAAATAGTTTACTAGAATGCATCCAGATATAAAATGTCTATAGCATTCCCCTAATTTAACCATCTAGTAACCTTATCAAAGAAGAAAAATGAAGTTAGTATGCCATAATCTGATCTTGATAAACTCATGCTAGCTCTCAATAATTCCTTTGGCTTTCCAAAGTGTTCACAAACCACCACTTTTAGGTTAGTTTGTGCTATATTACCAATTTTGAAAGTCAGTACAGTGTTGTTCTAATTTTATTCTTGTTGCACCTTCTCCATTCCCCAATATGTTTTTAAATATAACTGACAATAATCATATTTGTAAGTTCTTTCAACACCCTGGGAAACAGTTTGTTCAAGTCAGGTGATTTGAACTTATCTTGGATAACTAGGTACTCTTTGTTATTTTCTCAGTCTTCTTTGGTTTAAATAACCTGTTAATTATTTTTGTCCTTTCCCGTTATTATCATTCTCCTTGGTAGAGAAAACAAAAACAAAATAGGAGTTCTGACTTCTGACTATCACCTGTTATTATTTTCTCATCCACTCAAACAAGGAACCTTTTCATTTTTTGGACCTTTTATCCTTTTGGTTTTTTTTAAAGCCCACATCTTTAGCATTTATTATAAATCTCATTTCACACTGTGCTTTAAGCTTCCTACCATTTTAAGAAAATTATAATTATAATATGTTTGCTTTTGTGCTCTTTTCTGATCTCTGTGTACAATTTGGTTGTCATTAAGTCTATTAACCCAACAGTTCTCCAGGTAACTCTTAAAGAATTTCTTTGGTGGAGGGAGTTTCCATATTTGATATTGCCAACATGGATGAAATTCCAGGTCAAGACCAACCGACACTTATGCTGTTGTTTAATGTCTGGCATTTAGTAGGTATTTAACAAATGGTACTTAATTGACTATATCACTTTATAAATATTTCCATATTTGTAATATTCACACTTGATATTTTATGATATAATCACTTCCCATTATATTTATATGTCACATTTTATCTAGACATTCAGGGCCATCACTGAACATATAAATTATTGTCAGTTTTGCCCTATTATCAATAAAGTTGTTATAAACATTTTTTGCATATATGTTTCTCTGTCTTTTTTTCTTTTAAAAGCATTAAGGTATAACTCTAATTCTAGGATCCCTGGACCAAAGTTCATTTCATAACTTTCATTGTATATTTTCTGATTTTTTTCTAAAAAGATTGACACGAATTATGTCTACCAATATTGAAATATTAGTTTTATTGAATTCAATTGAACGAGCATTTATTAAGTGGCTATTATACGCAGTGTTATTGTTTCCTCACAACTCTTCCCTGCCAGCATTGGATTTTTATAAATTTTAATTTTTTACCAAGAGTATACAATGAATATTTCTTTTATTTTAATTTCCTTACTTGCTAACAATATAAGCAATTTCAAGTGATTATTAATATTTCTTTTCCATCTTCAAGATTTGTCTGTTCTATCCTTAAGTGGAACCGTATAGTCATTGTAAAATACTTCCTTCTGTCATGTGAATATCCTTTATAAATAGGGCCATTTTAATATACAGCACATATGATTATAATATCTCTTGATTGTTCCTCTTTATTAGATTTGTTTGTTTACATCATCAGAATTATTGTTACTTGTTATAATTAATTGTTATAATATGTAATTTGTCATTATAATTTGTTGTAACTGTTACTATAATTGTTGTCCCAGCCCTCCCTAGCTAACAAATCTTTAGCTAAGGGATCATACCTAAGTTATCTTTAAAAAATTACACCCTGCTGGATCCCAGGACATGCCTAAGGCATTGGCACGCCCTTCCAAAATTTCTGTCATTTCCATTTCTCCAATCATGTCTTCCTTATCGGTCAAAATAGCAGCTTCCTTAGTGCTGTTTCATGTCTTGTGAGAAATCTTCTGTGATTCCTAATTAGAAGTGATTCCTCCTCCTTAAATCTTATAGGTTGCTTCTCTCTTTCTCTTTCTCTCTCTGTCTCTGTCTCTGTCTCTCTCTCCTCCCATGTATTTAACCATATTCTAAATTGCATTATAATAACAACTAACATTTAAATAGTGCTTTTAATTTTTTAAAGCACTTTCCAACAATGATTTTAATTAACCCTCACATAAATGCTGTGAGCTAAGTACTATTCCCCATTTACAGATGAGGAAACTGAGGCTCAAAAAAGTTGATTAACATCATCCTTGTTGGCACAACTCAAAAATGTAGAAAGTGAGCTTTGAACCCAGGTTTTTCTTGACTCCAAGGTAAATTCTTTTTCCAGCTCTTGTAGTCCAGCTACTGGAATTATGATCCTCAGAAACAAAGACTGTATTGTTTATCATCTCCATATCATAGCCCTAAGCATAGTATTTTGCATGCGGAAAGTGCTTAATAATTTTTTAAATTCAAATTCCACTTATAGAGGAATTAAGCTATAAAACATTGCCTCAGTGTGACAAGATTAACTGAAACTGGGGTTAAGAACTCATTTCATAACACATGGAAACTTGTGTTGAACAAAGGATATTCCAACTGATGAGACCAATAGGAAATTCCATGTTCTTTGTCCACCTATAGAACAGAGTTTGTCTTCTGTGTACTAACAGAATCCATAGGACAGGGTAATTTCTGAGCCCCTCTATTATGGATCGGTCCTCTAGAGGGTGACAAGGTATTGCATGTTGACAGTGGACAGCTGTGCTCTATGATGTCAAGGTGACCTCAGGACCCCTATGTAGTATAAATGACCATAGTCCAGTGCTGGTATAGATAGGTGTCTTCATGAACTCATCTAGGCTTCTCTTCATTCCAGGAAATAGTCCTCTCAGAAAAGAGTGTGATTTTTCTAAACTTACTGATTTTTTCCTCCGTTGTTTTATTGCTATTGAGGAATTGATCAGTGGTTTAGCTTTACCACTTAAAATTTGGCCTAGGTTTTTGAATTTCACAGCCTCTGAGATACTTTCTGTCTTAATCTTATAAGCCATCCTATTGGTGAAGGGATCTTTGGGACTGGGGCCTAAACGGACAAAGTGATTTGAGTCTTTGGAAATTCCTACAGATGAGTGTGACACATTCTTTTGAGGCCAAGAATAGGAAAAAGAACAGATTGGGAGTCTGAGCTCCACAGCAGGAGAAAAACAGGGTTCAAGGGATAATATTGAAGGCACCCAAGTTTCAATTCTTGGAAGATGGAAAGCAACTTTCTTCTGGCTCTCTTGTGAAACTAGACCAAGATTTGTATAACTTAAATGGTGAGAAGAAACCTGTTTAAATTACACAAATTTATCAAACATATCAACATTAAAGAAGAAACAAGGAAACAAAGACAAAAAGGAAGAGAGAAAAAAGAGAAAGAAGGAAACCTGAAATGGAAGAAAAAAATTACTTCAGAGAGAACCATTAGGAGGTGAGGTGTTGGCATGCTTGGGAGAGCAGGGGTAGTGGGCTAGGGGCAATGGTATCAGAAAATAAAACAAATCTCAGGGAAATAACTTTTAAAAGCATGGCTAGCAGTTTTCTGTTTTAATTTGCAATAAGATAGAAGGAAATATATTTTTGCTTTCAGAAAATACTGAGTGCCACAAATGAGAAAGTGTGACAGTTTTCGTTGTGGACAAGCCCTGTTGTCCCAATCTAGGTAAAGTTGGATTTATTCCAAAGGAATCTCCAATTGATTTCTTCTGTGCCCAGGGCACATTATCTACCATTTGTTTTGGAGGCTATTTTGTAAAAAGAATTCTTGTCAGCCTGGTTTTCAGACAGGTTTTTCCATTTAGGAATTAAAGAAGCTTGGTCAAACATCTGTCAACACTAGGTCTCCTGCCTTTTGCTTTTGTTTGCAAAAGCTCACAAATGTTGATGTATTCATCCAAGCAATTTCATGTTTCCAAGGAATTTCTGTGACAAGTATCTATGCTGATTTGGGTAAATCTCTTAAAATGACAAACTTGGCATTTTCTAAAGTCCTTGGGGTAGGGACAGATAGAGAAGAGATGAGAGACTTTACTGCTGGGCTGTTCCCTCAAAAATCTTATTTACTGTTCCCAGAAAACTAAAGAAGTATGTGTGGACCTAGGTTTGGATGATTTAGTTATGGCATTTGTCAGTCCTGTTTCTATCATATGGTTTGTTTTCAATTACCCAAGGACTATCACAAAATCCTTAGAGCAATCTCAGAGTAATCATAAAAAGTCGTGTGTGTGTGTGTGTGTGTGTGTGTGTGTGTGTGTGTGTGTGTGTGTGTGTGTGTGTGTGTGTATGTGTGTGTGTGTGTGTAAAATGCTGAGATAAGGTAGGGAAAAGCAGAATTGACTTACCTACAACATTAGAACTGGTTTTAGGGAACTTGGTGTGATTTTGGGAACTGGGAGGGCCATCCCTTGAAATTTCTTCCTTAGCATTTTGTTATTTAGGCATACGTTGTAGAATTATGATTAAAATGCCCCATGGATATTTGTCTTTTTGGTTATTTACACTTCAATGTAAATGATCTTTCATGTGAAGACCAATGACCAATTTCATCTATTTCTCAATTGTGGGAAGACTGGATATATTACAGGATATTTTACAACCTCAAATAGATTAGTACTTACATTGATGGGGTACAAAAGGAATTGATTTAGGCATTTTTAAAAGGTTGGCATATCTGTGAGGATGGAGAGTCATCTACTGGGTAACCTTTATGCAGTCATTTTTTGTCAACTGTATTTTTTAATTGAAAATCTCCAACTGACCAATGGGAGGAGATTAAAGATACTGACAAATGTTGGGAACTTTGCTTCCTATCATTTCATATATCCCTGTCATATTTTTCTTTGACTTCAGTGACTATTCTTCTTTTAAATTCATGGGGCACCATGTTTTGGGATTCCTAAATATTTGCTACTGATCCTAAGTAGCTGGTCATCAGAACGAGTGTGGTATTTCAGGAAAGAACATGCATACAGTCATTACAAGTACTGAGTTCTAGTACTAACTCTGGCAGTTACTAGCCTCATGACCTTGGACAATTCATTTAACTTCTCAGAAACTTAATTTCCTTATTTTTCAAAAGGGAATAATAATAATTCTCCACCTACTCCACTGGATTGTTATGTGTCATATGAAGCAATGTAAGTAAAAGTGCTTTGAGAATTGTAAAGTGCCATATAAATCTAAGCTCTTAACGCTGTTAGTGATTATTTCTCCTCTCTCTTTTGTTGTTCCCTATTTCACAGTTGCCCTTCTTTATGTATGCTGAGTATGTAGTATCATGTGTAGCATTTGCTTACCCTCGCTCATACAGTCTGTTCACCAGCAGCAGCCTCGATCCAGTTCCCTCAGCATCAGGAGAAGATGGTGCTGTTACCACACTCTAAACATTGTTTCACTCCATTACTAGTTAGTTGAAGGTCACAGGGCAGTGCCAATACCTTTTGTCAATTGCTGTTCCAAAATTAAATTATCTCATTCTGAACACTGGACCACAGCTGCAGTCACATCATTACGTCCCAAACCCCGGTCTAAAAGTATACCGGTAGCTGAGGGATTTAACCACCAGGCAACATCTGTGCCATTACCCCAACTCAACCAACAAGCTATGTCCATAGCATCACAATGCCCCAAACCTGGGCATAGAACCATAATTCTGCGTTTACCATATCCTATCCACAAAACTAGAAAAATGGTTGTATCTTTGTCATGTCCTCAATGCCAGTTAGATCCACTTAGTGTCAATTCTCAGAATGAAGAACCATCGGTCCATAACTCCCTTCCTGAGGTTCAAACAGGTTTCACCTATCTTCCTAAGATTCCTCAGGGCTGTACTCATGTATCTGAGGGTCCATTACATCACAACATCTGGTCAATATCTCCACAATGCCCTGACTTTCAAGCTGAAGTACCACAATGTCCAGACCACAAAACCATGACCACTGCTGCACCATTGCCATTTCCCAAATGCCAGGTGATTGCCACAGGTGTACCATTACCATGTTTAAGTCACCAGTCTGAGATGTCACCAAGCTTTAAGCATAGGGACAAAGAGGCAACTTCCCAGTTACTTGGCCCGAAACCTCAACCTAGGACCATAGTCCCAGTATTACCAGACCTGGATCACTCACACAGAGGCAGAGCCATTCCGTCATCATGTTCTAATCAGCAGACCAGGACCACAATGCCATCACCATACACTAAGAGGACTAGAGACGTAACTGTGTTAACAAATAAAGGCCTAAATCATCTCCAGATGAGAGCTACAGGTGGGCCTTTAAGAGGTCTCAAACAAAAGATCAGGAAAATAATTAAAGTATCATCAGACCGTGATCAACAGGCAAAGGTTATGTCTATGTTCTCCTCACCACTGATGAAGGCTACTTCTACATATTCTGATCTCCTAGCCGAGATTTCAAAATGTCCCATTTACAAGACCCAGGGCACACATGTTTTCTTACCACCCTCTGACGGCCAAGGTAAAACTCCAACAGTTTCTTATACCTCAACTAAAGTTTCACCAGTTTCTAATCAGAGGGATACCATTTCAAAGGGCTCTGATCATCAAGCTGAGGTTTTACCAAAACTCAGTGGCTGCATCACAACCCAAAAAGGTCCCAGTCAGCAGCACTCTGAAACTTTAACAGATGTGAATGATCAGACCAAATCTTCCTCAGGCTCTAAACACCTGGTCATGATGCTCTCAGGTCCTTTACATCAATCTGCAACATCAGAGCACTTGGCTGGTGTTTTACTTCATCCTAACAACCGGGATCTTTCTCAACTAGGCTTCCAACATCAGGATAAATCTTCCCTGAATCCTGTCCAGGGAGAAAAGATTTTATCAAGTCTTAACTGTGGGTTAAAGGCACTACCAGTCCCCAAGGCCAGGACCATATATTCTTTAAATTATAACCATTTTGCTGAAGCAATGACAGATACTAACAGCCAGACTGGGAAAGAAATAAGTCCTCATCACCAAACTGAGACCTCACCAAATACTAACAAAAAAACTAAGGTTGAATTGGGGCATGGCTATCATACTGAGATTAAACAATGACCAGACATTGGGACCCAGATTCCAACATGTATTGATCCTTTTTCTGAGGGTTCACTAGAATCCAACCTCCAAGCCACACTTCCATCAGACCCTGATCATGATATCAAGGTTCCATTGAATCTTAACTGTCAAGTCTTACCTTCACCAGATCCTCACCACTGGGCTGAATCTGCCATAATTAATGGCCACCAAACTAAAATTCTACCTGAGAGTGACCACCAGACCAAGGATGCCTTGGACTTTAACCATTGCTTTGAGCCTGAACTTAACCTAGACAACTGTACCAAGTCTTCGCTGGATCTTAACCACCAAGTCTTAGCTGCTTTAGTCCATGATAAGGCTATGGGAGATGTTCTTCAAAATACTAGAACTCAGCCAAAACCTTCCCATAAGACTAAGGCTGTATCAGGCCTTGACCACTGCTGTGAACTTCACTTGAACTTAGATCATAAGGAAGAATCTTCATTGAATTCCAATTGTCATGTCAAGGCTGCTCCAAAACATGGTAAGCAATCTAAGGCTACTAATAATCTAGGTACTGTTAAAAAATCCCTAACTCAGCCAAGCCTTCCCAACCAGCTCAAGACTATAGCAAGCCTTGACCACTATTGTGAGCTTGATTTGGACTTAGGCCATAGAGAAAAATCTTTACTGAACTCTAACCACCAAATCAAGGTTTCCCCAGAATATGATAAAAAAACCAAAACTGCAAAGGATATTAACCCAAAGTACACGAGTGAACTGAGTCCTGAACACCAGGCCAGTAGTACACCAGATCCTGATCACAATAAAGAGCCTCCAGTGCTTCCCAACTATCAGGGTCCAACTCTATCAGTACCTGGTCACCAACTCAATGCTCCATTAGGTCCTGATTGTCTGATGGAATTTTCTCTAAGATCCAAAGATCAAGTTGATGCTGTACCTGTAGTCTTATCAAGCCCTGACCAAACATTCGAGTTTCCAAAGGTCCTGGAAAAAGACTCTAATGATAAACTAGACCCTGGCAAATGGGCTACCCTTAAAAGATGGCCTGACAACTTGAACAAACTTCCACTTGGCCATGACCAAGGGGCAAAGACTCCAAAAGACATCCATATGCAACCTCTACCTCAATTATTCCCTCACTCAGATTGTACGAAAACTGTATCTGATCCCCTCTCTCAGGACCAGAAAAAGAACAATGGAACATCAACGTGGTTTTTTAGATACATCAAGCCATATACTACTGGGCATGGGAATATCTTTAATAACATAGTGAGCAACATCATTGGTTCCATCCCAAAAGAGAAAATAAAAAATGATATACAAAAGCAGATTCTCCTACGGCAGATTGAAAAATGTTCTAATTCTCAGCCTGGTCCACAACTGTCATGTAAATATCCAATCTGTTTAATTTGTGCAGCCTGGGTTCCTCATGGTTGTATACACAGTAATATGATTAAAGAATATGGTAGAGCACAATTGGTAGCCATACCAATGCCTGTGCCTGGATCTAAGGAAGAGATGGGTATCAAATTTGTTCTTCAAGTACCTGAAAGAAGGCTATCCTCCAAATACCTCCAAAGCCACCAATATAACATACCCTACCACTCACACTTCTATCCACCAGCCTTAGCCCCTTTAGACCCTGTGCCACCTAGATCACCAGCTTATCACCATCTGCCTGAAGGAGTAACCAGACTTCAATCTAGCCATGACAAAGATTACCAGCCAAACAAGAAAAAGGAATTTGTAAATCAGAAGCCATTTGAAAGAAAAATACCTACAAAGAGCAAGAACACCATAGAAGTAAGACCAAAGACACCTAAAGGAGTTTTCAGAACCCGATTAGAGAAAATTCAAAGTAAAATAATGCATTAAAGTACCAATCTCTTCTAAAATAATTAACTTTGTAGATATATCTGAAAGAAATCATATCTGATTTTCTGTATCATTTATTTGTTGTAGTCAAACTGGTTGACATAGAACTTGGCTTTTCTTTTGGGTTCATGAGGCAGCAAGTTTTGGATGCTGACACAGGAAGACAATTCTCCCTTTTCTTTCTCTCTTCAAGTTTCTAGACAGACAGACTATACTCAGATTGAATGATGGCTCATGAGGCAAAAAAGTCTCATTCTCTGTATTCTGTATCAGTTTGTGTTTCTAGAGCATTTTGTATTTTATTCTCTCTATTCATAAGACCTGGTAAGGATACTCACGGTATTTGTCATTCTTCTCCAACTGATACATTTGTCCACCCCAAACCCTAGCCCCCAAAGAAGTCATGTTCATAGTTTCGTGACAGAGAGAAATTATAATGGAACCCTTTTACCTGTACTTCCTTGTAAATAAACCTCATCCTTATTAAGGTCTCCCAACCTATAATTCATTCCCTCCTAGTTCTGGTACCAAAAGTCTCAGGAGAGTTGGAATACTCATCTGAGACATGTCCCTTCCATTTATGAAGAATATGTAAGCTGGGTAAATAACTTGTTCATGGATCTCAAAACTGTGCTGGACAAACTGAGTTTCATATTACTAAATGTATAAAATTCCTATTTATACTGTTGAAATGTGTTTATACTAAGGTACACAATTGACAAGGTGGTCAGGCCTTTTAGAGGTATTATGACTAAAATCAATATCATTCTTCTTACTAGAAAACTAAGGAGGCAGGGAAGCAGCAACCTAAAAAAATCTGTTATCTCAGATAGGAGCTTGGTTCTACAGCACAGCCATATCTAAGTTATGCCATCACCTGGGTCTTTAGTTATATAAGTAGGGGAAATTATTTCTATGACTTTGACCATTACAGACTATTCACTGTATTCACTTATCATTAATTTCACCAGTGAGCAAGGTTTAACCAAAAAACAAACAAACAAAAATCCCCATCCTAATCCTGTGTAATCATTAGAATGATAAAGTCAAAGAGAAAGTGTTTCAAGGATTGAAGTAGGGGCAGGTGATCTTTGTGAATTGTTTTTCTTTTAGTTGAGACTTGTGATTTTCTTGGCAGAGGGAGGCCCTGTATGGAAACACCATCTGCCACTAAAGATTATTGACTATCTATAAGACATATTTTTAAAGAAATGTAGAGGTTAACTAAGAAGTAGCTTACCTATAGTCACCCAGCTATTATATGTCAAAGGCAGAACTTGAATTCATGTTTTCCCAACTCCAAGGCTAGTCCCTTATCAACTGTAATATGCTTCTCTTCCTTGTGAACTTTAGGGGTACATTAATATGATTGATAGGAAAACTATATTATTCTATGTCACATTTCAAAAGCTATTTGTTATATAAGTTGAAATGGTTATTTGTAGAGACTAAGGCTCATCCACATATAAAGGAATAAAAATATCAGATAGGCTGAAATATTTTGAAATGAATCAATGAAATGAATCAAAGTAGGGTGGGGATCCTTGGAGAAGACAGAGTGCATTGGTAAAGAATGGAGAAAGAGGAGCCTGTGGCTGTAGTTCAGATTAGAAAATGACTCATTGCTTTGACACCAAGGCTAGTCAAAATCCCTGATGGAGGGTTAAGAGACATTTAGGTGTATTAGTAGAGAATTAATATTCTTGGAAATTTTCTATGTTACCCTTGATTGATTTTTTTCAAACATTTTTGGTTACCTGTTCTATTGTATAATGTTTCTGAAGTATTTTTTTTTCTGTGTAGAAATGAACCCTAGAAAAAGCATATCTAAATGGATGGTAGTATAGATTTCTAGACACAGGCCTCTTAGAGTAGCAGTGATTAGGGACTTTGGAGATTTGGGGATAAATCAGAGTATGACAGAATTCCATTGGGCTTTGAATTAACAGGCAGATGATGTAAGGTCCAGAGCAGGTACAAGACCAATTTACTGTTATTTACACTAACTAGTACAGTGGAATGAATAATTAGACTTAAACTTCTCATTACTAACAATCAAGCTTTATTATGTGAATGCAAACATCAATTCATATTTGTTAGTAAGCAGTACAAACATCAGACAATTACCAATTTGATTTTCTAAGACTTCCCAAGCAAGCATGCCTTGTATTGGTACTCAGTACACAAGGTTCCATCTGCCCAGGGAGAAACTGTGTATCTCCCTCTGAGATGGCAAATCTCAGTCAATTAGCACTGTCCTTAGTCAAATGAATACAGCTAATGCTGGAATCTCCAGTGTGGGGTAGTGTGTGGGAGCTTCCTTGACCCAAGGTCGAGCTAGAGACTGGGGGTACCCAGTGTGTTTCTTATAGCTCTAGCTATGAGTGTTAGCTGTTAACACCCAAATTCTGGTTGGTGTTCAGTGACCTAATTTGTTTGCCAATGAACTTGATTGGTGCTTGATGACAAAAATTAATGACAAAGTTGTTTATCAAATTTTCCATTGGTGGTTTGTCCTATCTGGAGTTTCCATATGTTTACCCATAGTTTTTGAATACCCACATGTTGCTCTTAATATTAAAAAATCAGTTATGAAAAACAAACCTCAAAATACTTCATGACAAAATGGCTTAATGCAAAATAGTCAGTTATGTCAAGGTACCAAACTTATTCTCAGTACAGATGGAGTATAGTCATGACAGAGATTACAGATAATTCGAGGATTCAGAGAGAAATCAAGTGCTGGTGAAACAGGTGTGTCACTCTATTCCTGTCCTCTAACTACTGCCACCAACATGTGCACGCATATGCCTTTTTGTTGACTAGGTCCTCAAAATAAAAATGAATTTTGTTTAAGTCAGGTAAAGTCAGCAGACTCCTGGCTAAATTCAAAGGACTCAAGCCATATTCCCTACAGGAAGAGAGAAAACAAACTTGGAAGAAAAAAAAAAGATTTTTCTGCCCTGTTCAATAGTTGAGGGCTTCTACTTAAAACTGTTGTTCTAGGACTTAAGACCATCAAAACAACTGAGTTTATTTCTCATTGCCAAAGGGGTCACGGAGATTCCTTACTTTTAGGGAGCTGATGCAAGAAAGGTATTACACTCTTCTTTTTGCTGGGCTGGCAGCAGGCAAACAGAACGAGGGCCTAGCAGCTCTTTACTGCCCTACCACAATTTACCATTTTTTTAAACCACTTTTTTGGGGGGGGGGGTCAGACTACTCCTCCCTTCCTTTCTCTTGATACTTCCTTAAGCCCCTATTTTCTGCCATAGGAGCTTCTTTTCAAATCAGGCCATAGGTAATAATGATGACTCACGGCCAGCTAGTTAGCTTTCCAGGGCCCTTTCTACTGTTGATTAGTTCCTTGTGGGGTCTTTATTTTGTAGAGGGATCCAGACCAGCTGAACTCCATTATGCTCTTGGATCTTCTCCTTTCTCGACTAGAAAACCAGTCCTTAGAATATAAGCTTTCAAAGGGAAGAGATTATTTTTTCCCCTTGTAGTGGTATCCTCACCACCTAGTACAGTTCCGGGCATATAGTAAATGCTTAATAAATTCTAGTTGACTGACAGTTACCTTACCTTACTGACTCACTGTGATATCTAGAGAAACCCTGGTAAGTGTGTTCCCTCTGCTCTATTTAAAAAAAAAATCACTATCTCTCCTTTGACAAGTATTCATCTTCTATGTTCACAAACTCTATGAGATCATAATATTTAATCATTCCACCTTTCTCCATGCATTATAACCACTAACCCTGGCCTTTGTCCTCCTAGTGATCTCTAACCTCATACCTCTAACCTCTTTCTCAGGCCATTGTACTAACTACATTCCTCTCTCTTCTCTCTTCTTTATCTTGACCCCTTTTTGAATAAGTTCAACTCTACACTGTTTTCTACACTTGGATCCACTGCCCTATCACTGATCATGCCTTATCAGACCATGTCCTTAGAATATTCTTTGACAATTCACTTGCCTTTGCTCCTATTCACGTGCTACTGAATAAAGCTGGAGAAAATGCTAAAACTGTGTTGATGTGATCCTCTACAGATTTATATTATGTAGCCTCAACTGGGCTCTCATTGCAGTAAGGCAATCCATACTACCTACCTAATCAATTCATTATCCCACTCACCACAGTGCCTGTCCCAGACCTTTTTATCCCTTCTCTCATGAGAAGTCATGCCACCCTTTCTCTCCACTCTCTCAACTGAAGACCTTGTCTTAGACTTAAATGAAAAGCTAGGAGCTGCCTTGTCCCCCTTCCTCATCACACATTCACTCAGATGTCTTCATCCATTATCTCATCTTTTATCCCTGTATAATATAAAAATGTGGCACTTCTTGCCAAAGCAAGCCCCTCTACATGTATCCTTGATCCCATCCTATCTCATCTTCTGTAACGGAATTTTTTTCTACCATCCCAACTCTCTGACTAATCTTTTTTTTTTTAAATTTTAAATATTTTATTTTATTTTTTTT
>CM053580.1:175436647-175466779 GCA_028627135.1 Pseudochirops cupreus | reverse complement strand
AGACTGACCATACTTTCCTTCATCCTATCCTGCCCACACTTGTTCTATTCTCTACTTTGACCCTGTCACTTTCCAAAGTGTGTACTTCTAACTACCCTCCCCCCTAAGCTGCCCTTCCCTCCATCATCCCCCCTCTCATCCCCTTCCCCCTACTGTCCTGTACAGCAAGATACCCATTCCCACCCTAAGCCAAATTCAATGAGAGTAAGGTTGACCCATTCCCTTTTGCCTTCCTCTTCTTCCCCTCTATTGTAACAGTTATCCCTTGACTCTTCTATATGAGATAATTTACCCCATTCTGTCTCTCCCCATCTCCTTTCATTATATTCCTCTCTCACCTCTCAATTTCACCTTTTAAATATCATCCCTTCCTATTCAATTGATCCTGTGCCCTCTATGTATACCTATATACATATATACACACTCACGTACGCTTTCATACACACATATACCCTCCTATATACCTATATATCTATATCTATCTATCTGTATGTATATATACATATGTATGTATATATGTATGTATACATATGTATGAATGTATATATGTATGTATACATATGTATGTATGTATGTGCATACACACACAATTATATTCCCTTCAACTCTTCTCATACTGAGAAAAGTTTCATAAGGTACAATTATTATTTTTCCATGTAGGCATGTAAATAATTCAACTTTGGTAAGTTCCTTATGATTTCTTTTCTCTGTTTAACTTTTTATGCTTTTCTTGCTTCTTGTATTTGAGTGTCAAATTTTCTATTCAACTCTGGTTTTTTCATCAAGAACGCTTCAAAGTTCTCTATTTCATTGAATGACCATATTTTCCTCTGAAACATTATACTCAGTTTTGCTGGGTAGGTGATTCTTAGCTTTAATCCTATCTCCTTTGACCTCTGGAATATCATATTCCAAGCCCTTCAATCCCTTAATGTAGAAAGCTGCTAGATCCTGGGTTATCCTGATTGTATTTTCACAGTATTCAAATTGTTTCTTCTTGGCTGCTTGTAGTATTTTCTCCTTTATCTGGGAACTCTGGAGCCTGGCTATAATATTCTTAGGAGTTTTCTTTTTGGGATCTTTTTCAAGAGGTGTTTGGTGAATTCTTTCAATTTCTATTTTGCCTTCTGTTTCTGAAACATCAGGGCAATTTTCCTTGAGAATTTCTTGAAGGATGATTTCTAGGTTCTTTTTTTGATCATGGCTTTGAGGTAGTCCAATAATTTTTAAATTATCTTTCCTGGATCTATTTTCCAGGTCAGTGGTTTTTACAATAAGATATTTCACATTGCCTTCTATTTTTCCATTTCTATGGATCTGTTTAATAGTATCTTGATTTCTCATAAAGTCATTAGCTTCCATTTGCTCCACTCCAATTCTGAAAGAATTATTCCCTTTAGTGAGCTTTTGAAATTCTTTTTCCATCTGGCAAATTTGGCTTTTTAAGGCATTCTTCTCCTCATTGGCTTTTTGAGCCTCTTTTGCCATTTGAGTTAGTCTATTTATTAAGGTGTTATTTTCTTCAGTCAGGTTGTTGACTCTCTTTGCATGATTTTCTTGCATCATTCTCATTTCTCTTCTCAATTTTTCCTCCACTTTTCTTATTTGGTTTTCAAAATCCTTCTTAAGCTCCTGTATGGCCTGTAACCAGTTCATCTTTTTCTTCGAAGCTTTTGGTGCAGGAGTTCTGACTGTGTTGTATTCCTCCCATTCCATGCTCTGATCCTTTTTGTCCCCAAAAATGAATCTAAATTTGGAATGCTGTGCTTGCTTTGCTTCATTTGCTTGCTCATGTTGCCAGTCAATTACTTGACTTTGAGTTCTTTGACACAGTAGAACTCTGCTTCCAGAGGGGAGAGCTTTGTCCCAAATAATTGGGGTTTTGCAGCTGCCAGAGCTATTAGGAGGGTGCTGTTCCTGCAGCCCCCACAACCTCTGACTCACTGGTCACACATCTCAGCACCACCACCCAAGACTGTGATCCAGATCCAGGCAGGTTAAAGCAAGAGTGATTGCCCTTTGAATGTTCACTTGGCCCCGCTATGATCTGCAGGCCAGGAGCTATGAAGCAGCCACATGTAGGTGGTTGCAGGGCTGCCACACCTCCACCACTTCCAGCTTTGCAGGCAGAGGCCATACTTGCTCTTCTGTTCCCACCTCTACCACCCCAGTTCCAATAGGGTTCTACACTGACCTCTCACTTTTTCTTTGGCATTTATGGGTTGATAATTCTGGAAACCACCACCCTCCTGAAGTCCACTGCAGGCACTGGTAGGACTGCCCTGGGGCTAAAACCACAGGCTCACTGGGCTTGACTCCTAGTGCACTCTGATGAACCATTCCTGTCTGCCTTCCAGGCTGCCTTCAGCAGGAGATTTGTTTCGCTCTGTCACTTTGTGGGTTCTGTAGCTCTAAAATTTGTTTAGAGTCATATTTTATAGGTATTTGAGGTGGTTATGGGGGGATCCATGGGGTTTTCCTGCTTCTACACCACCATCTTGACTCTGCCCTGGTCACCAATAAATTTTCAATTTCTCAGTCAGTACACAATATCCAAGTAAAGTCTTCTTTCAGCTTGACTCAGGGTAGTTTCTCAGATTCCCTGTATCCCCTTCCATGGTCCCAGATCCTACCTGGATTCCCCAAACTGTCACTTGGGTTCAAATGCAGATGGCTCCCAGCTCCTTGTCCAGCTCTACCTGCAGTTCCTGTTCCACCTTGGAGCTCACAGTGCCCAGTACATCTCAAATCCTTCACAGTCTCTGTTCCTGGGAATATAAGGATTAACAAAGCCACCAACAGGTTCATGCAAAGTACCAGCATCACAGTCATACTTCCTCAGTATTCTGCAGCTCTGGCTGACCCTCAGAAATCCTCAGCAACTCCTCAGAAGCTCTGGATGGCCCTCAGCTCTGACTAGCTCTCAGAAATCCTCAGAAGCTCTGGCTGGCCCTTGGACTCAACAGAAGTTTCATCTGATTGCCAGAATCAAAATCACTCCATCCAAGTTTTCAAAATCAAAATCATTCTCTCCAGCCTGGGGGTGGGGGAGTCGGTGGCTTTCCTCTTCAGCCTCCTTGGCTCCTCTTCAGCTTCGCTGGCAGCAGCAGCTTTTCCCTCCTTGAGACTTGTTCCAAGAATATTTGACTCTCCCTCTCTGGGGCTTTTCCTTATATACAGTATTGCCCCTCTGTATTCAACCACTTTCTGTTACATCAACAACAGGAGACAGGAGTTCATACCTTCTGTTTCTTTAGCAGAGGCTTGATTACTTGATTACTAAATGCTAATTACCTGTTACCTTTGCCAATACAAAGGGATTTTCAAATTCAATTTATATTATCAACACACTTGTTCAATTTCTTTTTCTAAGATAAGATTATCTATGTATTCTATTTCCTCTTCAATTTACCTGGGCTATTCATATTTTTGCATATATCCATCCATTTCACTTAAATTGTCAATTTTACTGGCATATAATTCAGCAAAATAGCTCTTTAAAATGACTTTAATTCCTTCTTCATTGGTGATTCATTCACCCTTTCCCCTTTTGATACTAGTAATTTGGTTTTCTTTCCTTTTTAAATCAATTAACCAATAGACTATCTTTTTTTCATAATAAAATCAGATCTTAGTTTTATTTCTTAGCTCAAAGGATTTTTTTTCTAACTTTCCATTTTATTAATCTCTCCTTTCATTTTCAGGATTTCCATTTTAGTATTTAATTGGGACTTTTAACTTGTTCTTTTTCTAGTTTTGTTTAGTTGCATGCCCAATTCATTGATCTAGTCTTTCTCTCTTTTGTTGATGTATGGATTTAGAGACAAAATTTCCTCTCAGGATTGCTTTGGCTTTATCTGACAAATTTTGGTAGGACGTCTTATTGCTCTCTTTTAATGAAATTATTTCTCTAGAAGTCTAACATAACTAACTTTTCTAAGATTCTATTTATTTCCTTAACTTCTTTCTCATTTATTTTATGGCTAATTTGTCTAGTTCTGAGAAGGAAAGTTGAGGTCTCTCAGTAGTATAATGTGTTTTCTGTTTCTCTCTGTAATTCATTTAACTTTTCCTTTAAGAATTTGGATGTTATGCCATTTGGTGCATATATTTTAGCAATGATATTACTTCATTGTTTATTGTTCCTTTCAGCAAGATTTAATGTCCCTACTTACCTATTTTAATTAGGATTATTTTTGTTTTTGAGCAACAAGGGGGCAAAGTGGATAGAGGACTCAGCCTTCCTGAGTTCAAATCTGACCTCAGATACTTGTTAGGTCTGTGATCCCAGGCAAGTCACCTTGTTTTCCTTAGTTTCTTCATCTGCAAAATGAACTGGAGAAGGAAATGGCAAGCTACTCTAGTATCTTTGCTAAGAAAACCCCAAATGGGGTCACCAAGAATCAGACATGAATGAAATGACTGAACAACACCAAAATTTTTGCTTTAACTTTGTCTGAGATCATGATTGTTATCCTTGCCTTTCTTTATCTTCAGCTGAAGCATAACAGATTCTGTTTTCAGCTCCTTATGTTAATTCTCTAATAATGGGGGAAAGGCTCTGGGAAACTCCTTGAACTCTGATTGAATTTCCTACTTGATGAGACATTTGCCTGAGACCATAAGCCTTTCATTATAGCTAGACCCAAATGTTTGTTATTGTTAAGCTAGCCTAGCCCTCCACTGTCCAGCTATTTCACACCCTTGATCCTGTCAAAACATCTATACCTAAATCTCTTTCCCTTAAACTAGCTTAGCCCTCCATTGTCTGTCTTCTCCAGGTTGTCTTCAGCTATTTCCCATTCTTAATCTCATTACTAGAGTCTGACCTCAGCTCCGTCAAGATCCTCCTTAGACTACTCCTCAAGACTCTCTCCAGACTCCTTTTCTAGACCACCCCTAGATCCCTCCCAAAATCTTTCTGTATATAAGATGCATCTTGCCTCCATGAAGGTGCTGAGAGTAATCTAGCACAGACTCACTCTGTATCAGATTATTCTGGCCCACTTGTCCAATACAATTATCACAGATACTTAGGCTCCTTAAGAGTCTACCCATTATGGCGAATCTTTAATAAACTTTGCTTTACTTTGCCTGATAGAAGACTTGAGTCGAATTCCTTTGGCAGGATCTGGTATGTTGATATTTTGGGATCTTGAGCATTCCTAAACCCTGAACCTCAATTTTTGTGTGTCTCTGTTTCAGGGGTTTCTTATAAAACACAAAGTATTGTATTCAAGCTTATGATCCATTCTGTTACCAGCTTCTTTTTATTGGTGCTTTCATTCTACTCACATTCACAGTTATGATTACTAACTGTGCATTTCTCTCCATCCCTTCTGTTTATTTTTCTTCATTTTTCTCCTGTCCCTCCACTAAAGTGTGTTTTGCTTCTGACCACTTGCTTTCCTTTATCTTTGGTTTAAAGCTATGTGGCTACTTTAGTGATAAGTTGTTATGTTATTTCATTGTGAATGTTGTACTTCAGTTTTTGGGAATGCTTTGCTTTAGTATACTGCTGAATAAATAGAGAGCTCATGATTCTATGTGATCAGAACCTTAAATCTATTCACAGCAGCAGTCCTCTGGATTGCTGTTCGTGCTTGGCTTTACAGTGTAGTAGCCTCAGGTGCAATTAGGGGTCATTGACTAAAAGTAAGGGGGCAGTATAGCATAAGGAAGCATAAGGAAAGAAGAGAAGAAAAATTTGAAAAACTGTTCATATATGTTTCATTTGTTGTGTAATAGAGTTAAAATTGTAGTTATTACATTATTTTCCAAATATACGAAATGCGATTTATAACCAATCAGTGGTCAAGTCCACTGACAGGTCTTAACAAGCAAGTGTTGGCAGGCAAATGTATCATGCATTGTTGGGAAGTTTAGCAAGTAGGAATATGTGCATGTAATGACTTGTTTACAAAATGATACTATATGGGTATACGGTGCAATAATATGCCATCAGAATTTCAATGCAGGAAAAAAGAAGCCCAAATTTACAATAAATTCTTAAACTTAAGAAGCATCATCTCTCTCTCTCTCTCTCTCTCTCCCTCTCTCTCTCTCTCTCTTCATATATATAAATTTCCATAATTTTATATATATAAATATATATACAATATATAATATATATATACAATAGTATATATATATATATATATATATATATATATATATATATATAATTATGGAAATTTAAAAAAGAAAGCATCAAAGAGTTAAACAGATTTCCAGCTGAGTTCTGAGTAATTTTTTTTTCTTTTTGTAAAAGGAGGCAGTAAGCCAAATAATTTCTGGAAGCTCTGTTTTAGTGCTTCTAAGATCTGGTGAGAGGTGCAATCACTGCTCTCTTGCTCTTAACTCTGGTCCTTACAGAGGAAGAGCCCCTTATCCCTTGGAATTATAATAGATACTACTTGTTAAGGCTCCACTTCACTTTGGAACAGAAACAATACTTTCCTCAGAATGCCCCAACCCTTGGGACTAGAAGTGATACTGCCTCTCAGGATTACCACCCTCTTTTGACCAAAAGTGCTCCTCTCTACCCTTGAACTATGACTGAGAAGTATAAAAGGAATGGACAAAGAAGTTGTCAGGGTCTAGACCCCTGTCTAGGATGGAAATTTTTTTCCTTTTTTTTGGATGGGGGAAGGCAGGGCAATTGGGGTTAAGTGACTTGACCTTTGGTAGTAAGTGTTAAGTATCTGAGGCTGGATTTGAACTCAGGTCCTCTTGACTCCAAGGCTATCTCTGTCTAGTACCTCTGTAATCTTTTTCTGACCAGTTGCCAGATCCCCTTAACCATCTCTAGCTTAAGAGCTTTGAACCTGCTGCTGATTCTGTCACTACCACCTAGTCCCACCATTGGTGTTTCATTTATGCGGGACTCTGGGCCAGCCTCTACCCCTGTGTAATTTCTCTTTTTGATCTCCCATCTTGTCTTGGCTGGAAGAATGTCTAACTCCCAGCTTTCTTGGCTCTCCCACTCCAGAATTCAATTTGACATATTATTATAAAATTGTTTGTAGAAGAATGTTGGGAGAATTCAAGTGAGTGCTGTCTCTACCATCTTGACTCTGCCCCAGATTAGATTTTGAAACGCTCAATGTCATGATTTTGGGATGGGATGAAGAATTAACTGTGCAAATAGCAAAATAGACTTACTAAAATCAAAGGCAAAGAATGCATCAACCTAACAGAAAGGAAGAAATGAATATCAAGTCTTTAATACAGAATCTAAGAAGGGTCACAGGCAAAGGAGTATATCTTTTCAATGCAGTAATTTCTTTATGATGTTGCTGTATAGAGCATAGATTGTCCTAGCTCAGTCTGAACAAACATCACATGTGGCTTTCCAGTTGGAATGTTTTGTCGAACATTTGGAACAATGGCAGAGCTACTGTGGCTTCTGAAATATTCATTTTCTATGGAGTCAATTAGAACCTAATTAACAGTGTCAAGCATTTTTATGTGGACACTTTAGTCCCCACCTTTCTCATCCCCATAAGGAGCAGTCATCTTGTCAGCAGTGCAGGATGGGATGATTCCTGAGGCTTTGGGACGTATGCCAAGACTGAGGGTCCAACTTCATGTGGCTAGGTCTTTAGAACCATTAGATGACCAGAAGCCACAATAACAACCTGAGGATGTTAGGAAGCTCTGCTAATAATGTGCGTATGGGGGAAGAAGAGGAAGGAGGGGGCTGAGCCTTATCTCCTTGTCCAATCAAGTCTTTCTTGAGATGTTACTCTTGAGAGACAGGAGGAGTGAAAGAATAGGATTATCAGTATAAGTTAGTGATTCAGTCTGTGACAATTTGCCCAAAATTTCCCCTTCATCCTTTTGTATAATGTCATCACCTGTTCTTGTAAGCAGATGTTTGCTCAGACTGGAATAAAAAAAAAAACAAGCGTATCTTTTTTCTTGCTTTTTTTTTTCGGAGGGGGAGGGTAGGGCAATGGGGTTAAGTGACTTGCCCAAGGTCACATGGCTAGGTTTTGTGTTAAGTGTCTGAGGCCAGATTTGAACTCAGGTCCTCCTGACTCCAGGGCCAGTGCTCTATGCACTGCGCTGTTTAGCTGCTCCAGCATATCTTTATCTTGGGACAAAAACCCATTGTAAAACTGTTCACAATAAATACACACTATTTAAGGGTAGAATGCCAGTATGCCAGGTAGTTGTGAGGCAGGGAAGTAGGGAATGGGGAGATGACATAAGGTCACCTGATTTCTTTGGGGTGGTAGATTCTGTCCAGGCAGGTCAGTCCTTAAGTAAGTCAGTGAGGCAGACAAGGCTTCAACTGCATCAGTTGTCACTAGCACTAGCCCAGCACATCATTGGCCCCTATCTACTCCAAGGTTCAAATGTTCTAGACCTTTGCTTTCCATGATCCTTTAGTCCCTTTTTCCAGGCTTGTAGATAAGGAACTAGGCTTCCCTTTTAGGGAAAGAACTTGTCTAGCCTGGTGGAGGAGGGGAAGGGGGAAGGGAGGGGATCACTAGATATTGATCCTATCAGAGAGGTGGCATTTAAGTAGACTCTTGAAGGAAACTAGTAGTTCTATAAGGGGGAAGATGAGGAAGAAGTACATACTGAAGGGATAGGGAAATCCTCATCAATCAGACCAATTCTCTTATCAACTTGGTAAGAGGAAAGACTGTATTACATATGTGGGTAACGGTCTATATGAATACTCAGAGTAATCAGGTAGAATGCCAAGTTCATCAACAAGAGGCCAACACTTTACTATATAGTTGTGGAGAAAGACATTACTTATAATTACACCTTCCATTCTGACCCACAGAACTTTTGCAAAAATGCTCTTTGACATCCTCTTCCTTAGTATGTTACTATAAAAATGTTCTAATTTAAATCCTTTTGGTGAATGGAAGATTCCTAAAAGCTCATCTAGTTATTTCTTCCATGAGGCAAAATGAAGCTACTTGTAAGATTATCTAAATAAAATTATTTTAGGAATCCCAACTGTAACTGAAAGGAAATAGAATGCAGCATTTCATTATTGGAGACATAATCTTTCTCTAACCAGCAAAGATAATGTTAAACATGTAAAGCAGAGTCAAAAAATTACTGGGAGAAAATCATTCTTGCCAACACATTTTCTGCCCCTAAAATTCAGAAGTTGGAACTTTCCCATGGGTAATTCTGTCTTTATAGAACAATTGTTGCAATTTTCCACACAACCTATTCATCAGCACTTACATAGTCCTAGAATAATTTTGCAAACGATGTGTAAAACCTTAGATAAGGATGAACACTTTTAGAGCTCAGTAGGCAAGGGTGGAAAGGTTAATATCACCAAAGTACACATTATAGCCTACTTAATCTTTTTAAATGTTCGTTTCATACCACCTGCCAAACTTTTCCATTTACAAAAATGGATCAAGAAAATAAGTGTTTAGGTAGCAATTAGATAGGCAAATGCAGGTCAACATTATAATTCCTTGGACTATGTACCTTGGACTGATATTTTTAAATGATAGTAATGCATTTATAAAAGAATGTTGGTTTTTTTTTTGACTTTTTGACTATTTTATAACAAACAAAGCACAACTTTGGAAATCAGTACTAGGTAAATAATATATTTTATCACATTTTCTAGATGAGGTCAGATGAACTATTTCTGGCTATCTGATAATTTCTATGTTATATATATTTTTTCTTTAGATTGTTCTATTCTTAATAAATGAGTTCTTCCCACAGCAAAATGTGTGAATTTTCATTAACATGCATAACAGTTGGCTGACACTGAGTAAATTTCACAGAGGTCAAGTCCCCTTCCATCTATCCCTGACAAAGTTGGAGCTAGCAACTTTTATACCTCATCCAAGGGGTGAGGTAAGTGTGTCTCAAGCACAGTGAGGTTACTTCCCTCTTGGAATGAGTGGGATGACTTACTTGAGCTTTGACCTTTAGGTCAGAAACCTGCTGCCAGGATATTTCTATTCCATTGGAAGGGAATGAATAGAATTAGGAGAAGGGTTCATGATTGTCATTGAAGGTGCAACCATAGTGGGGAAGTTGTATACCATAGTACAAGGATATATTCAGGCAAGCAGGGAACTCATGGGAAAGTACTACCCTAGTTTTCTTCATTTCCTGCCCTGGAACAAAGTGCTATGGCCATGTTGCAGTTATGACTTTAATCCAGGGGCGTTCTAGAGCCAGTTCCAACTGTCTCATAAGAGTTGATTGTTAAATTTTCCAAGTAAGAATTGACACCTCTCAGAATCTGGCAAACAAATCAAAACTTGATTTGTTTTGTTAATTGTCTAGATTTGTGTTGATGATGCTTATTAAACTTAAAAGTGTGTTATGAATATTTGCCACCTCCATGCTTCCCAATTAGTAAACATTTACCAACACACCCCTGCTTTAATCATTGGAATTTGCTACAATTTTGGCACATTCCACAAGCAGGCACATAGATCAATATGATTCTAATAAGACTATCCTCCAATCTAGAGCTTTCATGGAAGGTCCAATCTTGTCTTAGTTCATCCCTGTTTTATGAACTTTGGTATTTCTATGGACTAACTAAGGGTTTATGTGTTTCATATAGCATGAGTTCAGACATTTTTTTCCTCCTTTCACCACCCAAACCACAGGGTAGGGATGATGAAAGTAGAAATGAGTATTTTTGGTATATGACTCATTCATTCATTTTGCTCATTATTTATCAATATCTAATATAAAATGTTTAAGAATATGTTGCTGTCAAGTCTTTGCACAAATATCGAAGCCCTTTAGTCCACAAAGGATTTTTGGGTCTAGAAGACACTTTAACTTTTATTCTCTGCTTTCAATGGAAAACTTTATTTGGAATTTGTCCAAAGGAATTTGAAGAGAAAAAATATATATCCATACAACGAAGTTAGAAAGAATAAAGAAGTAAGAGCAAACCTTACCTTAAACAAAATTTGGCTGTCCCTTATGCCCTACTCATGGGATCACTACCTTCCCTCACCCCGACCCCATGAAAATAAAAGACACACTAAGGATTCAGAATAATAAATACAAACTTTCAGTTGAAAATACTTAATTCATGTAAATACTGTTTGTTAGTCATTTCAATTTATACTTTGGTAAAGGCAAGAGAGAGATAATAAAATGAATTGATTCAGATTAGTAAGGGCAGATGTTTCCTTGGTAAAGTTGTAGTGATTACATTATTTTCCAAATAAACACACAAAATGCAAGTAATAACTGAACAGTGACCAAGTCTACTGAAGGGTCTTAACAAGCAAGTGTTGGTAGGGAAGCATGTCACACATTTCCAAAGATAGAGAGAATTACTAATGCTGCAATCTTCTTGAGAATAAGGAAAGGGATGAGGCCAAGTATATATTTAGAGGGGTTGGTCTTGGCATGGAGAAGGACCAACTCTTTCAGAGACTGAAGGAAAATGAGGAGAGAGTAGGAGATGATGTAAAGGGATTTTGAGATGAAAATTGGAGAAGAGTTACTCATGTTGAAAGTCTTCAATGTATAGTCAAGGAAACTGAAGCTCAGACACTTGTCCATAATCTTATTGAAACAAAGTATAAATTACTCAAACCTAGATTTCAAAGAGTGTTAGAAAAGTTCTACAAAATATCAACTGAAGTGGTCATATGGTAACTTCCATTTGAGGAGAGTGAAATGATTAGGAGGCTTCCAGATCAAGGAAGAAGAGAAATAAGACAATAAAACCCAGGTTTTGTGATACTTTCCCTTATGCAGTGCTTTCAATACTGACCACATGGTTACCCCATGGTTATTTCTAATTTTCTCTTCAGGAGCAATCTGCCTTCTCTTCCCATTATATATGTCCTTGACGAATAATAATAATTTACATTTATTTTATTTCATTTTGGTTGTGTGTTTTGTGTTTGTCCTTCATTTTCAAAGAGGGCCATGGCAGCCGTGAAATGATGACATGACTTGCAGTTGACTTGGATTTGAGTGAGGGAGGCTGTGCGAGGTCACCAGCTTTCTCCTCCAGAGCCATCTGGATCCAGTGACCAGATATTCATCAAGATGCCTGGAGATGACCCAGGATGCAATGTGAGACCCTGGCCCTTTTAGGCTAAGGCCTTTTCAGGTACTCACTTAGAGTGAGATAATGCCTTTCAGTGAATAGACCTCTTTAAGAAGTTAGTGAAGGGATGGCCTCTTTAAGTAGAAAAAATAAATCAGGCTGGGAGGGGAAGACCCTCTGGGTTGCTGTTTGAAAGAGAAACAGTTGCCATTGATAAGCACTCTAAGACAGAAGAACCCAAAATACAGCCATTAAGTGGAGCTTGGGCAGGGACCTATTGTTGTCTAATCTATGAGCTTCAGAATGTACTGGGTTTAAGGATTTGTGAAAGAAGGAAGGGAGGAAGGGAGGAATAATGGAAGGAAGGAAGGAAAGGGAGGAAGGGAGGGAGGAAGAAAGAAAGGAAAGAAGGAAGGAAGGAAAGGGAGGAAGGGAGGGAGGAAGGAAGGAAGGAAAGAATCTAGCCAGTGAACTCCAAGTTAAGTGGGCAGCTTCTGGCCATCAAATTTTACCTTCCTTTGGAGAAGGAGAGGGAGAGGAAGAGCCCTATGAAGAAGGCATTATTATTCTTATTTTGTAGATTAGGAAGCTGAGGCTCAGGTCATTCCCCAATGTCTTTTCCACTATAACATATTGTTGTATTTTGATATATGTGGGGCAGGACAGAAGGGGGAGAATAGTATAAATGAAAATAGCCTACGAAATTTGGATAATGATACTTGAGCTTCCTACCTCATGGAGTTGTTGTGAAGAAAGGTCTTTGTGATCCTTAGAATGATGTATTGCGTGTGATTGTGTATGTGTGTGCATGTTGTGTCCAACAACATAAATAACCACTGCTATTGGGCCCAGTGATACTTGCCATCTTCCCCTCCAATTTCCCTTTCATCTCTGGACTCACAGTAAAACTAGATCAGTTCTGAGGGTGCCTGGCCCTGAAAAAAGATTAGGTTCCTTCTCATACACTCTGGTTTTTATAACCTAATTCCAGAGTCCTCAGGAAAAATCATTTAGAGCTTAAGTTGAGTTCATTTCTAAGCTGTCCCTAAAAATAAGAAATGTAAAGACATTCAATGTACAAAGTAGATCAGGTAGAGGAGAGTTATTTCTTTCTTCTATGTGAAAGAAATGTTAAACACAGAAGACAAATATTCATAAGCTCGCAGAAACTTTTTATTCCTTGGATGTTGAGACTTAAAACATCAAAACATGAAGAAGTTATAAGCACGACTAAATTACATTTCACCTCAGACAGGGTTCTCTACTTTCTCCCTCAAATTCATTGTCTTTTGGCAAGTTAGAATAGAGTTTGACCTCATCCTCCTGCCAATGGTTGTCTTCTTGAAGACACAATATATTGGAGGCTTCTCTTGAAATTACCACTGGCACTATTTAGGGAAACCAGAAATTTTTTTTTTGTCTTTTTGGAGGTGGGAAGGTAGGGCAATTGGGGTTAAGTGACTTGCCCAAGGTCACACAGCTGGATTTGAACTCAGGTCCTCCTGACTCCAGGGCCAGTGCTCTATTCACTGCACCACCTAGCTGCCCCAGAAACCAGAATTCTTGAGCTAGCCACTCTTGAAAAGTCTATCTCAGGATCTCTGTTACCTATAAGTAGTCAAAGAAACACAAAGGAGAAGAGGAAGCCAGAAGCGGATTGATAAATATTTGTTGCCTACTATGTGCCAGGCATGGTGTTAAGCTTGGGTACAAATATAATAAAGCTGATCTCTACCTTTAAGGAGTTTGAAATCTAATGGAAGAAGAAAATACAGAGAAGAAAGCTGAAAAGGGAGAAGGAAAGATTTGGTAAGAGGTTTTCCGAGTGTATATCTAAATGTAAGTTGAAATCCAAGCAACATAGATTCTCTCTCCGCTTGGCCTTCCTTGTGAGGACAGTTCAGACTCCTTTGAATGATTGCACATCTTTTCTGAGAAACTCTGAAATAAACTGAAACCTGATTCAGTCAGACCAATTTCATTCACAGGTAGGAGCCCCTGGAAGACCTCATCATCTATAAGGAATCTCTCTTAAAACTTGGACTCAACACTAGATCTCCTCCATCTCAGAGAGGAAAACCTTTGGTAAGCATACATCTTCCCTGCTTTAAATTTCACTTGATATTTATGATCAAAAGAGTTGCTATAAATGATTATTTCTGTTATTACCTTCAAATGGTTATTGAAAAATTGGGGACATCTTGGGAAAGAGTGTAAATGGAGCATCTTGCTTTACTGAGTTGAGTAGGTTTTTCCATCATCAACAAACATAAGCACAATAGGATCTTATATGCATTGTATCTTTCGGTTAATTTTTAATGACAAAAACACAATTCATCATTGAGTATCACTTGAAAAACTTGTTTTGAGTAAGTCTGATTCTTGTATAGATGATTCTCATCAAGATTTTGTATAGTCAATTAACAAGCAACACGTCAGTCAACAAATATTTATCTTTTAGATAAATTTTTTTTAGATAAATTGCTATGTGCCAGGCAACGAGCTAGACAATGGTGAGAGAATAGGTATATAGATCAGAGAATAGTTACTGATGTTCAGCATTGTCTTTTTCAATATTATTAAGGGGTTCTTCTTAAACCTTTGGTTTCTTCCTTTCCTTCAGATATCTTTAATGGCAACAAGATACGGAATGTAACTGCTTATGAGAAACTAAAAATGAATAGTATCACACAGAGGAAAAACTCATGCTCATGGTGAGTATGAGCAGGCTGTAAATAACAAGTAATGAGGAACTCTGAATAAAAAGAATAAAAGGTATCATTAAAGACTTTCATGAAAGGAAAAAGGAGTTAGGTTAGTTATGTCATAATAATAAGTGATGACAGATAATATAGTCAGAATGCTCCACTGGTGCTCATGCAATGTCAGAAGAAATAAAGGCCATCAAGATGGTCTACTATGGTAACCTTAGGGGAGGACATGGACAAGAGTCACACAGGCATGCATGGATTACAGTCTACATTATTAGAAAGAATTCTCAAACAGATAAGATCACAGATTACTTGAGAATAAGAGAATGTTAAAGACCAAAATTGGCTGCAGGATTGCACTAGTTTCAGCTTTTCAAGGTAAAGAAACGTGAGCAACAAGATAAAATTGTCTTGCCTTATGCTACTTAGGCAAAATAATTGTATTTGTTTTAAATTTCCTGTCTCTTAGAAAAGAGAGGTGATTGGGTAGGTGAAATGGGTTTACAATTTCTATCATATATAATCATATTTTCATTTAATCCTTTCTGTAATAATTATTCCTATCCTACATTGTACAAACCTATCTCATTTATTTTGTTGTGTTTTCTACTGCAAATTGTTGTTAGGTAGGAGATATATTTTTCCCAAAATATGTCTACTTACTCAATCTTTGCAATTTCTTTATTTCAAGTACGTTAGTACTATGTGTGATGTAATAATACTTATGTTTAGACGTATGTCTTTTAGGAAACTGGATGTTAGCTTAGAAAGGCTACCAGAACTTCCAATTCAATTTCTAGATTTAGTGCTTGTATTAGATAGCTCACTCATCAGGTTTCTGCTCTTATACCTTTGTTTGTATGGTAGTAATGGGTAGCCAAATCATGAATTGTCAAGTTTTAAAACTTCGGTTGTCTTCTTCCCACCCCTGCCCAAAATATTCATGAATTATGAACACCATCTTTGCCTGGAATGGTTCATAGAAAAATATATCTACGAAGGAAAATTCATTTGCCATAAGTGTGGCTTTTCTGCAATGCTAATCTTTTATGTAGTTTGTTGTTTTAAAGAATAGTTTTCAATTAGTTGGCAGCATTCATCTTATCTTTATCAATAGAAAGAGAAAATTATATTGAGTAAACCATACCATATAATTAAAAAGAAATTGAAAGTGAAAATTGAGTAGGAAATCTATTTTCCCTGAAGTATGTTTACTTACTTAATCTTTGCAATTTCTTCTTTTAGAGTATCTTAGTACTCTCTCTATATAATGTCATAATACCTATGTTTAGACATATCTGGTTCTGTCTACATTGTATTTTTAGGAGACTAGGTGTAATTGTCTGATAATTTTATATGGTGCTACAATTTTAAGAAGAGGAGAAGAGATTAAGAAGATTTTTGCCCTGTATATCTCTAGCCTCCTGATCTCTGCAGCTTTCTCATTCCCCACCACTCTGGCTCACCTCCAGTTCCAGAATCATTGCAAAGTAGGGAGGGCACTTAGTACAATGCCTAGCACCTATCATGTACTAAATATATGCTTTTTGTCTGGCTGACTGATGTGCTACATGCTAGGACTGGCTCTATTACATCAGTTGCAAAGTAGTGTTACCTTGTGAATCTCAGCATAAAAGACCATCAAGTAACTGCTATTATATCAAGAAAATAGTACTGTCATAAACTGTTCATAAAAGTAATTGTTCATAAGATTGCATTTTAGATTTTTTTTCCCCTTCCCTTTAGTCACAGAAGAAGTAAATCTAATCCACTCCTAGATCACAACTGAATTACAATTATTATCACTTAACTCCAAGAACCTTCTCAAAAGAGGCTGTGGAGAGCACAAAAGGCCATCTACCCCTAAGCTACAAAGATATCATCACAACATTTAATACCCAAGGAGAGGTCTTTTCTTCATCTCTCCCTGAGGCAAGTTCTCAATAATCTCTGTTCCTGGGCTGACAAAGCTTAACAAAGCCATAAGATGCATTACTAGTGTCTGTCTGCAGAACAGTCTCAGGACTTCTTCTTCTTTTAGGCCATCTTCTAGGATTTTTGTACACATACAACAAGAAAATCCTTCTTCTGGGCTTCTGAACCAACAGCAAGTTTCCATGACTTCTGCAATGACAGCACCGTCCTTCACCAGAAGACAACTCTGGCAAAACAACATCAAGACAGACAAGACAAAATACCGGCATCACAGCCATGCCTCCTCAGCTCTTGGCAGCTCCGGGTGGCAGCTCTCAAAAGTCCTGGGCAACTCCAATTGGCCCTCAGCAGTCTCTCTCAGCAACTCTGGTCCCCAGCAATTCTCCTCTCTCTCTGCTTCCACAATACTGCTCACCCAAAGTTCTCCTGGCCTCTTCTGCTTGGGCCTGTCTCTAAATCCACCATACCAGCTCCTCCCAGTTCAGTCCTCTCTCTTCACATCAACAAGTCCATCCCACAAGTGGAATTCACAAATCTTTAAATTCCATTACCATTACACAAGTACTAACACAACTAGATGCCACCTTGTTTTTCTAATCTAGTCTATTCTTATTTTAGTGCACTTTATGTTCCAGTGAAATTGTCTGACTAGGCTTACAAAGCATCATCTCTCTCACACATGAGCCCATTAAAAACAATAATAATAATTAAAAACTATTCTGCTTTAAAATTTCCTGACTGAAAACCCACTTAACACACTAGCTCATTACCCTTTCTAAAATATTTACTTTTTTCTTTTCTTTTCTCTTCTCTTCTCTTCTCTTCTTTTCTTTTCTTTTCTTTTTCCGTGAGGCAATACGGTTAAGTGACTTGCCCAGGGTCACACAACTAGTAAGTGTCAAGAGTCTGAGGTCGAATTTGAACTCAGGTCCTCCTGACTCCAGGGCCAGTGCTCTCTTCACTGCACCTCCTAGTTGACCCTCAAATGTTTACATTTTTTTTGATTAATTAACTTTTGTTTATTTTATAGTTTACATCATTCATTTCCACAAGCTTTTGAGTTACAAATTTTCTCCCCATCATTCCCCTACCCACCACCCCAAAACAATGATACCACTGTATACCCACTCCCCCAATGTGTTCTTTCCTATGTCCTCCCCCATCACCCCTCTGACTTTCTGATAGGGCAAGATGGATCTCCCTACCCCAGTGCCAGTTGCATGTAATTAATAATAATAATATACATATATGTTTTTAACATTTGAATATAGAACTTTAAATTCTAGATTCTTTCCCTTCCTCCCTTGTCACCCACCCCCACTGGAAAGACAAGCAATTCAATACAGGCTGTACATGTGTAGTTACACAGAACATCTCCACAATGGACGTATTGTAAAAGACTGACTATATTTCCCTCCTTCCTATAACACTCTCACTTGTTTTATTCTCTACTTTGTCCCTGTCCCTTTACAGAAGTGTGTGCTTCTAACAACCCTCCCCCTCACCCAGTCCTCCTCTCCATTATTCCCCCTCTCATCCCCATCCCCAGTACTTTCCTGTAGGGCAAGATACCAAATTTAGTGTGTGTCATTCCTTCCCTAAGCCAAATTCAATGAGAGTAAGGTTGACCCATTCCCTTTCACCTTCTTGTTCTTCCCCTCCATTGTATCAGTTATCCCTTGCCTCTTCTATATGAGATGATTAACCCCATTTGGTCTCTCTCTATCTCCTCTCATTCTTTTCTTCTCCCACCTCTCAATTTCACCTTTTAAAATATCATCCCTTCCTATTAAATTGATCCTGTGCCCACTGTCTATGTGCACAAATATACACACATTCAGATATGTATTCATATGCATATATATATATATATGCCCACCTATATAGACATATGTGTATGTACACATACATATACATTTATATTCCCTTCACCTATCCTAATACTGAGAAAAGTTTCAAAAGTGAAAATTATCATTTTTTCCATGGTAGCATGTAAATAGTTCAACTTTGCTAAGTTTCTTTTGATTTCTTTTCTGTGTTTACCTTCTCATGCTTATTGTATTTGAATGTCAAATTTTCTATTCAGTCCTGTTTTTTTCAGCAAGACTGCTTGAAGGTCCTCTAGCTCATTGCATGACCATATTTTCCACTGAAACATTATGCTTAATTTTGCTGGGTAGGTGATTCTTGGTTTTAGTCCTAGCTCCCTTGATCTCCAGAATACCATATTCCAGGCCCTTTGATCCCTTAATGTAGAAGCTGCTAGATCCTGGGTTATCCTGATTGTGTTTCCACAGTATTCAAATTGTTTCTTCTTGGCACCTTGTAGTATTTTCTCCTTGATCTGGGAACTCTGGAACCTGGCTATAACATTCCTAGGAGTTTTCTTTTTGAGATCTTTCTCAAGAGGTAATTGGTGAATTCTTTCAAGTTATATTTTGCCCTCTGGTTCTAAAATATCAGGGCAATTTTCCTTGAGAATTTCTTGAAGGATGCTTTCTAGGTTCTTTTTTTAATCATGGCTTTCAGGAAGTCCAATAATTATTAAATTGTCTGTCCTGGATCTTTTTTCCAGGTCAGTGGTTTTTCCAATGATATATTTCACATTGCCTTCTATTTTTTCATTTGTTTGGATATGTTTAATAGTATCTTGATTTCTTATAAAATCATTTGCTTCCATTTGCTCCACTCCACATAATTATGAAGGAATTATTCTTTTCAGGGAGCTTTTGAGATTCTTTTTCCATCTGGCAAATTAGACTTTTTAAGGCATTCTTCTCCTCATTGGCTTTTTGAGCCTCTTTTGCCATTTGAGTTAATCTATTTTAAGGCGTTATTTTCTTCAGTCAGATTGTTGACTCTCTTTTCATGATTTGCTTGCATTGTTCTCATTTCTCTTCCCAATTTTTCTTCTACTTCTCTTGTTTGGTTTTCAAAATCCTTCTTAAGCTCCTCTATGGCCTTTAACTAGTTTACATTTTTCTTGGAAGTTTTTGGTGTAGGAGTTCTGACTGTGTTGCTTCCTCCTGTTCCATGCTTTGATCCTTTTCATCCCCAAAAAAGGAATCTAAAGTTGGATTGCTGAGCTTGGTTTGCTTCCTTTGCCTGCTCATGTTGCCAGCTGATTAACTTGATTTTTGAGCCACAGTAGATCTCTGCTTCAAGGGGGAAGAGCTTTGTCCCAAGTAGCTGGAGTTTTCACAGCTGCTGGAGCTATTAGGAGGCCACCATCTCTGCAGCCTCCACCAGCTTTGGCTCACTGGTCACACACCTCAGCACTACCACCCAAGACCATGACTCCAATCTAAGCAGGTTAAGGTGAGAGTGCATAGCCTTTAAATGATCTCTTGGCCCCCCACAATCTGCAGACCAGGAGCTCTGAAGCAGACATGTGGAGGAGGCTGCAGGGCCCCCTCTTCTGCTGCCTTCTTGTCCTGGGGGCTGGAGGCCATATCTGCTTTTCTCCCCCAGATTTAGCCATGTTCCACTGACCTTTCATTTAGTCCTTGGCTCTTACCAGTTGATAATTCTGAAACTGCCACAGCTACTGATGATCCACTCTCCTGAGTACTCCAGCCCTGGCTTATCCTGACTGCCCTAGGGCTAAGCCATGGTTTCAGGCCTCGCTTGTTTTGGCTCCCGGAGCTCTGCAATGAGCCCTTTCTGTCCACCTGCTGGGCTGCTTTCAGTGAGAGATACACTTTTCTGTAATTTTGTGCGTTCTCGAGCTCTAAAATTTGTTTAGAGTCATATTTCATAAGTATTTGAGGTGGTTATAGGGGGAACTGCAGAGTTCTCCTGCTTCTTCACCACCATCTTGACTCTGTCTCCCCCAACGTTTACATTTTACTGGTTGTGCAGAGAACACATTAATTCAAAGTAAAGGACAATTAATAAAACTGCATAGAAAATCATCTGAACAGAAGTCCTCTGATATATGCTTTAGGTACACTCTCCTACAGATTACTATACCACCAGTGAGGAAAGAAACATATACAGACAGTTCTCACTATATGTAAATTTGCAAATTATGCAAATTCTTCATATGAAAAATTCTGAAAGAAATCTGAATTCCAAAAAAATTATAAAAATGTATAATAAGATGTTGTATAATGTAGGCAGTGAAAAACAGTGGTGAGAAGCTAAGAAACATCTCTAAGTTAGTTCGCGCATGCCTACAGATAATGTGTGATACTGTGACCCTCCCTATGTTCAGTAGTGATTCTTTTATGTTCACCATGGCTTTCCACAAATGTGTTCTTATTTTTTTAATTCTTTAAAAAAATTTTTTTTTTGGAGGGGGGAAGGCAGGGCAATTGGGCTTAAGTGACTTGCCCAAGGTCACATGGCTTGTAAGTGTTAAGTGTATGAGACCAGATTTGAACTCAGGTCCTCCTGACTCCAGGGCCAGTGCTCTATTCACTGAGCTACTTAGCCACCCCCACAAATGTGTTCTTGAGGGGGAAAGTGAACCATCTCACAAGCATAAGCAAAAAGACTTGTAAGTGAAAATGAAAATAATTAGAAAATATGAAGGACAAAAATCATCCTTAATAGCAAATGAACTTAGTCTTGTGGTGCCCACTGTGAACACCATAGTGATGATGGTGCCTGGATAAAGCACCATACAGAAAGTAGTGCTTGCATGAAATTGACTTACCATGGAAACAAAGAGAAGGTGCTGCTGCTCTGGAGATGGAGAAACAATTAACAATGTGGATAGAAGACTGGACTCAAAAGAATATTCCTTTAAATTTGATGGCAATTCAAGCCAAGGCTAGAAGTCTCTTTGAAGATTTAAAGTTACAGTATTCTGAAGGAACACAGGTATTTACAGCAAGCAGTGGTTGGTTTGCAAGATGTAAAATTGCGCAGGATTTCATAATGTGCAAGTGTCAAGACAGGTTACTAATGCAGATATTGAAGCAACAAAGAAATTCCCAGAGTTCCTGCAAAAAATAATAAATGAAGTTCCCTACTTGCTGGAGCAAATCTTTAATGTAGATGAAACTGGACTATTTTATCAAAGAATGTCGTTTTGAACCTACATCATGGTGGGGGAAAAAATGTGGAGACATAAACTTTGAAAAATAGAGTGATTCTTCTGCTTGAAGGGAATACATCTGGGACTTGCAAATCAAAACCTCTTTTGGTGCACTACTCAGAAATTCCCAGAGCACTGAAAGGAATCAGGAAGGCAACACTACCTGTGTATTATTTCACTAAGCCTAACACCTGGTTAACCTCATCATCTTTGAACAGTGGTTTCTGTACTGCTTCATTCCAAAGTTAAAAGTTTTGTAATGATAATAACATTCCTTTCAAAACACTACTTACATTGCTTATTTTGGGTCCTGCCCCAAGTCACCTGCCCCATCTGGAGGTGAAATGAAAAGGTAAAACTTTCCCTCTAACATTATCTCATTTTTACAACCTATGGATCAGGGAATGATTTAGAATTCTAAGGCATATTATTTACATTTGCCCAGGCAATTGGAGATAAGGACTTGATTTCGAAAGATTTCTGGAAGTCCTATATTTACTCTGTAATCTGGAATGTTTGTAAGGCATGTTAAGATGTAACAGAGTCATGTACAAAAAGAGTTTGGGGGAAAAAATGTTCCCACAGTTCATTTCCTCCTGAATTTGATAAATATGAAATGGAAGAAGTGAGTGATAAGGTTGTAAAATTGGCATAAGAATTGGAGCTAGAAGTGGATGAGAATGTTTGGGGGAGTTGCTTGAGTCTTCTGGAGAAGAACCATCCAAAGAGGGTCAGATTGAGCTGCTAGTTGCAAAGAAGAAAAACAAACTTTGGAATGTGAGATTGATTCAAAAAGGTTCACAGTAAAACAGTTGACAGACACATCTCATCATTTGAGTGAATTTTTTTTCTTATTTTGAAAAGATAGATATAAATACTTCAAGATTTTTAAAAGTTCAAAAACTCATTGAGGATAATATTGCTTACTATAGTCAGATATACGAGGCAAAAAAGAGAGCCACTTTCCAAACATCTGTTGATAGCTTCATTAAAAAATTGCTCAGTCAACTGCCAATGGTAAAGGCGAGGTACAACTGGTGGGGAAGCGGCAATACATGGCACACTTGTGTTTACTACACCGTATGGTACTGTGCATGCTTTTTCATTAACTGTACTTTTCATTTCATAATTCTGTTCATATCATGGTACAGTATTTAGCATGCCTGCGTTTTAGTACATTTAGTGCATAAAGGTATTTTTTTGTGTATGTCTTTGTTACATAGGCTAAGTGAAGTAGCTGGATAGGGGCAAATTAACATTACCCTCCACCCCCTCCTTCCGCCAAATCCCTTTACATCAAGGTCAATAGAACACTCTTCCTATGTAAAGTGAGAACTGTCTGTATATTAATGAATAAATGAACAAAAAAATGACTTGCTTACTATGTGTCAAGTACTATGTTAAGTGTTAGAAATAAAACTTGAAAAGTAAAATAGTGTCTGGCCTCAATAAACTTATAGTCCTGATAGTGGGAGAATATATATATAGGAGAGTGGTGGCCAGAAAAAATTTTAACCTGAGGAGTCATAGGGATGGTAAATTGATCGAAATAGTCTTTCTAGAAGTAATGCTATTCAAGGGGAGGGAGAGGTGAGAGATGGGGAGAAAATTTGAAACTCAAAATCTTGTGGAAATGAACCTTAAAAACTGAAAATAAACAAATTAATTAATTTTACAAAATAAGTAATGTTAGTGTTGATTTGATTACTGTGTCCGGAGGGTACGTATATGGTGGTATGGCAGATGGCAAGATGGCTCAGGTACATTGCACAGAATGGGAAGTATGGTATGATCTGAGATAAGCTAGACATAGGGGTAAAATAGGTTTACTTTCATTTATTCACAATCATGACAATTCAGCTTCATGGAAAGGGTTTCATGACTGGAGGGTGACCAGTGACATAGATGAGAGTACATATTTAAACAATGCAAGTGACAAGGCTCATGTATGGAGGGCATATACATAAGGAACATTTGTGGTAAGGGCACATATGAAGCTGGGATAATTCATGTCTCCATTATGTCCTCTGGTGATGTCATCTTCTGTCCTTGGTTGTATTGTTGCATGCTTCTACCATAACTCTTTTAGGTGTCATATCTCTGCTAAACATTTGCATTTTCCCTGTTGGACATCTGTGATGGTCTCATTTTTATTTAGATACTACGCAACTTTCTGCTGGGTTTTCAGTGTCATCTGCTCTTGGTTCTTTGGTTTGCATCAACTAAGGTGCAGTAGCTAGTGAGGCTCTTTTTGACAAGGACGTGATGATGATCTTCTATAACAGCTATTGAGGTTATAAACTACTGCATTTGCTCATGTAGTCATCCAAAACCTCAAGAATATCTTTAGGCTAATCTAGCAATACCATGAGACCATATTTTACTTTTCGATATGACATCTTACTTCAAAGCATTTTATCATGGACATAAGATTAAGGCTGATCTTCAGGATTACAGAGATTGATGTGTCAGTGATTTGTTTTTCTATTTGACACACAAGGACATTGAGGCTTAAATGGATTAAGCATTGTACCCTTGAGTCACATATCCAGTTAAGGCTCAAGTGTGTGCCTAGAGCTCGGGTCTACTAATTAATTAATTCATCTAAAACCTTCTTTAGCCTATTTGTACTTTGAAACCCCCATGATGTTTCATGTATGCTACCTGTTGTGCCAAGAAGTACTTCTAGTTCTTTTTGAATGGGTTTACTTCCTTCAAAACGTCTCTCAGTTTGAGAATTTGGCAGTTTTATTTAATCTTGTTGCCTTTGCTTTGATTATTTTTTTAAAAAATATTTTATTTTTAATTTATGGAATGAGACAAGCATTTCCATAACATAGTACAATAAAAAGATAATTATACATGAAACTGCAAATCTATTATGTACAACTTGATATTCTTTTAAAATATATAATAAAGTTATTATGTAAATTTCTTTTTTTCCTTTTTTTTCCTTCCCCACCCTGCACTAGAGATGGCTACCATTAGACATTAGGCATATAAAATATGTAAAAATATATATGTGTACATATGTATGTATGTAAAATGATACTTCTATTTATCAGTGCTTTCTCTAGAAGCAGAGAGCGTTTCTCTTCATATGTCCTTTATTTTTAATTTGTGTATTTATAAAAGCCAAAATTACTCAGTTGCTCAAACTAATTCTTTTTAAGAATGTTGTTACCATATACAATGTTGTCTTCATTCTACTCACTTCACTCTTTACTATTTTGTGCAAATCTTTCCATGTTTTTCTAAGATCTTTGAGCTCATTGTTTCTTATAATACAGCAGTATTCCATCACAACCATACACCACAACTTGTTCAGTCATTCCCCAAATGATGGAGATCTCTGCAATTTCCAGTTGTTTTTCACCACAAAGAGCTGTTATAAACATCCCATTCACATTCGAAGTTATAATTACTATTTGTGAGTTTCCCTCCATCTTATCTTATTATAACCTCTCCCAAATCCCAATCTACACACACACCTCTCAAAGTCCCTTTCCCATTCTGTCTCCCAGTTTTCTCACTTCTCTACATGTTTGGAAGACTCCTACACCCTTCCAGATGTACACATTATTTCCTCTTCACCACAAATAAGAGTAAGGTTCCAACAATACCAGCACTCCACCTCCATCTGCTTCCTCTATATTATTTCTTCATTTCATGGTCCATTTTTATTATATAATTGCTCCTTTTACTTTTTCCTACCAAATTTTGTTTTCTAGAATCACCCCATCATCACAACTCAGTCCCAACCTTTCTTTCAAACTACCTTAGTAATGAATTATGACTGTTTTAAGAATATTGATAATATTTTCATATATATAATAAACAGTTTGACCTTAATGAGTGCCTTGCAATTAGTCTTTAATATTTTCCTTATATTTCTTCTGGATCTTTTATATTATATAAAATTTTCCATTGAATTCTGGTCTTTTTTGTTACAAATACCTGAAGGATTTTCAGTTCATCAAATGTCCATTTTTCTTTTTCATTCAGGATTATATTCAACTTTGCTGAGTGAGTTATTCTTGGACATAAGCCTAACTTTTTTACTCTTTGAAATATAGTAAATATAATATAATATAATCTTCCAAGACTTACAGTCTTTTAGAAGGTAAATTGCTAAGTCTTGTGAAATTCTGACTGAATTTTCACAGTATTAAAATTTTTTTTTCTTTGTTGCTTGCAATATTTTCTCCTTAACCTGGGAGTTTTGAAACTTGGCTATGACATTCTGGTAAGTTTTCCTCCTGGGATCTCTTTTAGGTGATGAATAAGAGATTTTTTTTTCTATTTCTACTTTACCCTCTTCTTCTAGAACTTTAGGGAAATTTTCCTCAATAATTTCTAGTAATATTTCATTCTGAATCCTTTTTTTTGGTCAAACTTTCAGGTAGTCCAACAATTCTTACATTGTCTCTCCTTGATCCATTCCCCAGGTCAATTGTTTTTCTAATGAAATATTTCAGAATATTTTCTATTATTTCTAATTTTAGTATTTCTTGGTGTTTTATAATGTCATTCAATTAATTCCTCTTGCCCAATTCTAGTTTTCTTCTTTTTGCTGTCGATTTTTTTTTATTTTTTGGTTTACATCATTGATTTCCACAAGATTTTGAGTTACAAATCTTCTCACCGTCTTTCACTTCCCCACCACCCCAAAATAGCGATCCCAGTGTATACCCCCTCCCTCAATCTGCTCTGTCCTATATCCTCTCCCATCACCCCTCTGACTTTCTGGTAGGGTAAGATGGATCTCCCTATCCCAGTGCCTGTGCATCTTATTTCCCAGTTGCATGTAAATAATAATAATAATAATAATAATAATATATATTTATCATCTGATTTTAGAACTTTAAATTCTGCATTCTTTCCATTCCTCCTTTGTCACCCACCCCCACTGGAAAGTCAGGTAATTCAATACAGGCCATACATGTGTAGTTATGCAGAACATCTCCACAATGAACATATTATGTAACACTGATTATATTTCCCTCCTTCCTATCCCACCCCCATCCCCCCAACTTGTTCTGTTCTCTACTTTGTCCTTGTCCCTTTACTGAAGTGTGTTCTTCTAACATCTCTCCCCACCCCTTCCCCTCCCCTCCATCCTCCCCCTCTCATCCCCATCCTCCCTACTCTCCTGTAGGGCAAGATACCCAGTTTAGAGTGTATGTTATTCCTTCCCTAAGTCAAATTCAATGAGAGTAAGGGTGACCCATTCCCTTTTGCCTTCCTGTTCTTCCCCTCCATTCTATCAGTTATCTCTTGCCTCTTCTATATGAGATGATTAACCCCATTCTGTCTCTCCCTATCTCCCCTCATTTTATTCCTCTCCCACCTCTTAATTACACCTTTTAAAATATCACCCTTCCTATTCAATTGATCCTGTGCCCTCTGTCTACATACACATAAATACCTGCACTCACATATGTATTCATATGCATATATATACCGTCCTATAAAGACATATGTATATGTATACATACATACACACACACACACACACACACATTTATATTCCTTTCACCTATCTTCATACTGAGAAAAGTTTCACAAACTACAATTCTCATTTTTCCATGTTGGCATGTAAATAGTTCAACTTTGATAAGTTCCTTATAATTTCTTTTCTATGTTTGCCTTCTCATGCTTCTTGTGTTCAAATGTCAAATTTTCTGTTCAGTTCTGGTTTTTTCCTCAAGAATACTTGGAAGTCCTCCACCTCATTGAATGACCATATTTTCCCTTGAAACATTATACTCAGTTTTGCTGGGTAGGTGATTCTTGGTTTTAATCCTAGCTCCCTTGATCTCCGTAATGTCATATTCCAGGCCCTTCAGTCCCTTAATCTAGAAACTGCTAGATCCTGAGTTATCCTAATTGTGTTTCCAAAGTATTCAAATTGTTTCTTCTTGGCAGCTTGTAAAATTTGCCCCTTGATCAGGGAACTCCAGAACCTGGCTATAACATTCCTAGGAGTTTTCTTTTGGGGATCTTTTTCAAGAGGTGATTGGTGAATTCTTCCAACTTCTATTTTGCCCTCTGGTTCTAAAATATCAGGGCAATTTTCTTTGAGAATTTCTTGAAGAATGATTTATAGATTCCTTTTTTTGGTTATGGCTCTCAGGTAGTCCAATAATTTTTAAATTGTCTCTCCTGGATCTATTTTCCAGGTCAGTGGCTTTTCAAGGAGATATTTCAAATTGCCTTCTATTATTTCATTTGTTTGGATCTGTTTAATAGTACCTTGATTTCTCATAAAGTCATTTGCTTCCATTTGCTCCACTCTAATTTTGAAGGAATTATTCTCTTTAGCGAGCTTTTGAGATTCTTTTTCCATCTGGCAAATTCAATTTTTTAAGGCATTCTTCTCCTCATTCCCTTTTTGGGCCTCCTTTGCCATTTGAGTTAGTCTATTTTTTAAGGTGTTATTTTATTCAGTCAGGTTGTTGACTCTCTTTTCATGATTTTCTTGCATCATTCTCATTTCTCTCCCCAATTTTCCCTCCACATCTCTTATTTGGTTTTTAAAGTCCTTTTTAAGCTCCTCTATGGCCTCTGTCCACTTCAGTGAGCTTTGGCTCACTGAAAATGCACCTCAGGACCACCATCTAAGACCACAATCTGATCCAGGCAGCTCAAGGAAAGAGCACTTAGCCTCTGCATGATTGCTTGGCCCCCCTGCAATCTGCAGGCTGGCAGCTTCTGAAGCAGCCATGTGGAGGTGGCTGCAGGGCCATTGCTTCAGTCTGCTGCCAGCTCTGGAGGCAGTTTGACTGGACCATCTCCCCCAAATTTAGCCAAGTTCCACTGACCTTTTCTCTTTGTCTTTGGCTCTTGTGGGTTGGTGATTCTGGAAATCACCAAAGCTGCTGATGATCCGCTCTCCTGAATGCTACAGCCATGGCTTCTCCTGGACGCCCTGGGGCTGAAACCTCATGGGGCTGGGCTCTGCTTCCAGCACACTGTGATGACCACCCGCCAGGTTGCCTTCAGTAGGAGCTTTGTTATTCCACCTTTTTTGTGGAGTTTGGAGCTCTAAAATTTGTTTAGAGTCATATTTTATAGGTATTTGAGGTGGTATTGGGGGGAGCTTGCGGAGTTCTCTTGTTTCTACACCACCATCTTGACTCCACTGTCGAGTTTCTTTTGTCAAGGATTCCAATTCTAGTTTTCAAGGAGCTATATTCTTCCTTAAGATTTTGGACCTTTTTTCCCAAATGATAAACTTTTCATAATCTTCTTGGATTGCTTTTTTTAAAATTTAATTTTTCCTTGATTTCTCTTATTTGATTTTTAAATTCCTTTTTAAGTTCTTCTAAGAACTCTTTTTTTGGACGTGTGACCATTTGATGTTTCTTTTTGGGGTAGGAGTCACTTTTTTTTTACCTCATTATCTTCTTCTGAATATCAACCCAGATCTTCTTTTACACCAAAGTAGTTAGTTATGGTTAGGTTTTTTTCCCTTGCTTATTCATTTTTCTTTTAGATGGATTTTATTTTTAGCATCTCATTATTATAATCAAGTTTTAATCCCATGTTGTGGATAACATTGCCCTAGGCCTCAGGTCCTCCTTAATGTTATTTTCTGAATTCTGTTTGGGGGTTGAACCTCAGGGAATCTTCTTCTCTCCTAAGTCACACTTAGGGCCCCAGCCACATTATCCCCAAAATATTCTTGATCTCTGGGTTTCTGTGCTCACTGTGATTATACTCACTTCTCTTCACCCACAGCCATAATCTGGGATCACTTCTGGTCAGTACTTTCTGCTTCCAGAAACAAAAGCCAGTCCTTCCATCTTCCTGTCTCAGCCATTGTTCTTTAGATGAAAGTTTGGAAAGTAAAAGGTCCTGAGTCTGTGAGGTGATAGCTTATGAGGTGAAATTTCTTGAGGTCTAGTCCACTTCCCAATGGAACTGCCTTCAGAACATGCTATTTGTTAATTCAGCCAGTCCATGGGGGCTATTTTATGTACTAGGTCATTTCAATGAGCCTTCTTGGGACCTATCTTAACATTATTAAGCTCTGTCACAACTGGACCAGTAAAGGTAGCATAAGCATAAGTTTGTTATGATTTTGTGTAAATATGAGACTGATTACTGGAAAGTGGAGTTTGTAATGGAGAGGGATCTAACCTATTTGTAACAGAGTTTCCTCCAATCAATTCTGTGGCTGAGGAAGATCTGTACTGGATGGACCCACATATGGGAGAGACCACCTCCAACTACATGCTTACACCTATTTGCACAGTAGAATCTACTGGTTTTAACTATGTTATGGTCAAGAATGACTAAACTCGAGGGGCGGAGCCAAGATGGCGGCGTAGAAGCAGCAACACATCGCAGCTCTCACATAGCCACCCCAAAATACCCATAAAATAGGACTCTAAACCAAT
>CM053580.1:175379875-175428784 GCA_028627135.1 Pseudochirops cupreus | reverse complement strand
TATACATTTATATTCCCTTCACCTGTCCTCATACTGAGAACAGTTTCATAAGTTACAATTATTGTTTTTCCGTGTAGGAATGTAAATAGTTCAACTTTGATAAGTTCCTTATGATTTCTTTTCCCTGTTTACCTTCTCATGCTTCTCTTGCTTCTTATATCTGAAAGTCAAATTTTCTATTCAGCTCTGTTTTTTTTCATCAAGAAAGCTTCAAAGTCCTCTATTTCATTGAATGACCACATTTTCCCCTGAAGCATTATACTCAGTTTTGCTGGATAGGTGATTCTTGGTTTTAATCCTAGCTCCTTTGACCTCTGGAATATCATATTCCAAGCCCTTTCATCTCTTAATGTAGAAGCTGCTAGATCCTGTGTTATCCTGATTGTGTTTCCACAATATTCAAATGGTTTCTTCTTGGCTGCTGTAATATTTTCTCCTTGATCTGGGAACTCTGGAACCTGGCTACAATATTCCTAAGAGTTTTCTTTTTGCAATCTTTTTCAAGAGGCAGTTGGTGAATTCTTTCAACCTCTATTTTGCCCTCTGGTTCTAAAACATCAGGGCAGTTTCCCTTGAGAATTTCTTGAAGGATGATTTGTAGGATCTTTTTTTTTATCATGGCTTTCATGTAGTCCAATAATTCTAAAATTCTCTCCTGGATCTATTTTCCAGGTCAGTGGTTTTTCTAATGAGATATTTCACATTGCCTTCTATTTTTTCATTTGTTTGGATCTGTTTAATAATATCTTGATTTCTCATAAAGTCATTTGCTTCCATTTGCTCCAGTCTTATTCTGAAGGAATTATTCTCTTTAGTGAGCTTTGGAGATTTTTTTTCCATCTGGCTAATTTGGCTTTTTAAGGCATTCTTCTCCTCATTGGCTTTTTGAGCCTCTTTTGCCATTTGAGTTAGTCTATTTTTTAAGGTGTTATTTTCTTCAGTCAGGTTGTTGACTCTCTTTTCATGATTTTCTTGCATCATTCTCATTTCTCTTCCCAATTTTTCCTCTACTTCCTTTGTTTGGTTTTCAAAATCCTTCTTAAGCTCCTGTATAGCCTGTAACCAGTTCATCTCTTTCTTCGAAGTTTTTGGTGCCGGAGTTCTGACTGTGTTGCCTTCCTCCCGTTCCATGCTTTGATCCTTTTTGTCCCCCAAAAATGAATCTAAAGTTGGATTGCTGTGCTTGCTTTGCTTCCTTTGCTTGCTCATGTTGCCACTCAATTACTTGACTTCTGAGCTTTTTGCCACAGTGGAACTCTGCTTCCAGAGAGGAGAACTTTGTCCCAAACAGCTGGGATTTTCACAGTTGTTAGAGCTATTAGTTGGATGTCCTCTCTGAAGCCTCCACAGGCTCTAGCACCTGGTCACACACCCCAGTACCTCCATCCAAGACAAAGATCCAGATCCAAACAGGTTAAAGCAAAAGCAATTACCCCTCAGAATGGTCACTTGTTCCCCCTATGGTCTGCAGGCCAGGAGCTCTGAAGCAGCCACATGGAGGTGGCTGTACAGTTGCCATGCCTGAGCTCCTTCTTCCTTCCAGGGGCAGAGGCTAGACCACACTCTTGGTCCTCCTGTTCACAAAGTCCACACTGACCTTTTACTTTGCCTTTGGCACTTATAGGTTGATAATTCTGGAAATGGCCACAACTGTTGCTGATCCACTCTCCTAAAGTCCCTCCAGCCATGGCTGATTGAGGCAGCCCTGGGGCTAAAACTGTGGGCTCACATGGAGCTGGGGTCAGCTCCCAGTGCACTGCAATGGACCCTTCCTGCCAGCCTTCTGGGCTGCCTTAAGCAGGAGGTTTGTTTCTCTCTGTCACTTTGTGGGTTCTGTAGCTCTAAAGTTTGTTTAGAGTCATATTTTATACGTATTTGAGGTGGTTATGGGGGAGCTCATGGAATATTCCTGCTTCTACGCCACCATCTTCACTCTGCCCCCCAACAATTATTTTTAACATTTGTTTTTAAAACTTTGATTTCCATATTCTCTCCCTTCTTATTCATTCAGTTCTTTATAAGAACTTGATGTTAATAATACAGCAAAGATAATTATTTAAACAACCATTCTAGAAAATAAACCATGTCATTTAACTATAGACATGAACCAACCACATTACTATTTTGATCTTACCTTCATGACTTTTGACTCTTTCTGCATGTTTTAACAAGAATAATAACTTCTCTTTTGAATGGAAAGTATTTTCTCCATTCTCTTAGTGAAGAGGTGGACAGACAGTATCTTTAGAGCAGATAAGGCATTAACTTTTGTTTTTGCAGAGTATCATATAATTTAGGGATTGCAATCTTGAGGGCCACCAGGAGAAATCAAGCTGTCCAAATGATGTACATTTATTTTGTACTAACATGGCTTCTTGAAAGGGAAAATTGATGCTAATACATTAATATATTTGACAGTATATGCACCAATTCCGACCTTAAGGTCATAAGCCCCCTGAGTGATAGAGGTCTACTTGTTTCAGTGTTCAGGGAAGAAGGCTGTTTACACTTGTTTTCTGTGAGAATCATATTATCCTTTGGAATGTTTGGATAGTGAGGCTGTCAAAATCTCAATATGTGAACTCTGTCCAAGTCTCTGCTGTTCAGGAATGCAGCAGGAAAAACTGCAGTTTTTTACTTCATATCATTAAAGTATAAAAATTCATGATGTGTTACTAAGGACCAATGACATTTTAAGGGGATTGGTTGACACATTGACATCTCTCCTGGATTTTCAGCCCATCTCAGGCACTTCGTTTTTTTCCTTCTTATTAGAATTTATTATTAAATCAGGAGAATGCGGCTATTGCACTTCAAAAGAGACTCTACAGTATAATGATCTGTACATTTAAAGTAGGCCAGGCTTATGACAGTCAATCTACAATTCCAGAAGTTTAAAGTATGTTAGGATTTCTAGTGGACAGGCTTCCCAGGATTAGTATGACATTCTGCACAATGTCACTAGGATATGGGAGAGGGAAAACAGTTTAGCAAATTATCAATTTGCTTCTCTATCCTTTCCCTCTCTCTAAAGACTTAAACTCTATTGTTTTACTACTCTCCCCCTGCCTCCACCTACACACACACACACACACACACACACACACACCACACACACACACACACACACACACACACACACACACACACACACCCCTTTTTCCTCCTATACATACTTGGGAAATATTCAGAGACATCAGAATTGAAAGGACTTAAGTTCACATTTACATTAATAGCAAATACACTCTGACTCATTCTTCCAGAGCCACTCTGCAACATCTTCCCCTTAGAGTTTTAGGGTACCTAGAGGGGTTGGAGTGCCTCTTTGTCTGCTATCATTAACTCAACCCCCCACTGGCTGTTTCCTCCCACCCCCACCTCTTCCTTTGTTAGGTGCTGGTAACTCATGCTCCTGTTCCATTTAACCACTAAACATGAGGTAGCTTTTAGGAAAGGAAATTTACTTCAAACATAATAGTATAGCAAGAACAAAGAAACTTTACCCAATATTTTGAAGACATAGTCTCCTTTATTAGTCTCTTTTTTTGTTTTTCAGTAGGTTTTTTTGTTTGTTTTTGTCAGTCCTGTCAGACTTTTTGTGATCCCCATTGGAGTTTTCTTGGCAAAGTTTCTGGAGGGATTTGCCATTTCCTTTTCCAGCTCATTTTACAGATGAGAAAACTGGGGCAGAGTTAAGTGACTTGTCCATGTTCACACAGCTTATAAGTATCTGAAGTCAGATTTGAACAGAAGATGTCTTTCTGACTACAGGTCTGGCACTCTATCCACTGTGCCACACAGCTTTCCCAAGAATAGACTTATTCTAGCCCAATTTCTATATAGCCTTACTTCTACCAAGTTTACATACATTGCTTTCTCATCAGGCCTTTTCTCAATTACTACCACACTCAAAGTTCAGAAGCATCTGAATGGATGGAGAATGAATTGGAAAAGGGAGAATTTTGAGGCAGGCAGACCCACCAGTAAGATATTGCAATAATTAAGGCCTGAAGTGATAAGGGCCTGCATTGGAGTTGTGCCATGTTAGAGGAGATAAAGGGGCATGTTCACAAAATATTGGAAATTGACAGGCCTTGGCAACAACTTGGATATGGGGAGGGAAAAAAGTAAGAAATAGGAAGGAATCTAGAATGACTCCTAGAACCTGAGAGACTGGGAAGATGGTGTTGCCCAAACAGTAAAATGGAAGTTAGGAATGGGGGTGGGGCAAGGGAGAAAGACAATGAGCTCCATTTTGGACTTACGGAGATTAAGATGTCTCCTGGACATCCGGTTTGAGATGTCTGAAAGGTGGTTGGAAATGTGATATTGGAGGTCAGAAGAGAGATTGGGGTAGGAAAAGCAGATCTGAGAATGATCTGAATGATAGAGATTACCAAATAAGCAGTGGAGAGGGAGAAGAAAAGAAGGCCTAGGTAGAACTCTAAGGGAAACCTATGATTAGAAAATGTTATCTGAAGAAGGATTCAACAATGAAGACAGAGAAGGAGCAGTCAGAGAAGTAGGAGGAAAACCAGGTAAGAGTGATCTTACTGTCTCCTCAAAGGACAGGTACAGTAGGAGATGACACACCTCACCTTATACATTCCTATTGGTGGGATGCAGCACACTCTAGTAGAAAGATTTGATAGCAGAAAGGCTATAAGGTCAGAGGACCTTGGATAAAATGTTAGCTCTGCTACTGACTACCTGAATGGCCATGGCAAGTCACTCAGCCTCTCTGGGCCTGTTTCTGTCTGTAAAATGTGGAAGTTGAATTAGGTGGTCTCTAATATTCTTTCTAGCTTTATATCTATGCTCCTCAGTCATGATAAGAGAACAAGCCTATTAAACAAACGAACTGATGATCCCATGCTCAATATTTATATTTAAGTATTTTGTTTCCTACACCTTTATTATAATGAATTATTCTATTTTTTTTTTAGGAATTACAATTGATGATGTGTTATATGACTATTTTTCTTACATAATGGACAATAATATATTCCATTCAAAAATCCCATCACAGTGAATGTAGAGTTTAATGAATGTTGTGTTATAAAAGCAATTATAAGTTAGAGAACAATTATGAGCAATTATAGAGAATGATTGTTATGATTATTATTTGAAAAATGCTCATTTAGGAAGAATGTGAAAGTATGATGGATGATGGCATTTCATGAAATCATGAAAGTATTTTGCAGAAAACAGGAAAACTCTGGTAACATTATTATTCAATCCTTATGAATAATTGATAATATTTATAGAATGCTTTATCGTATATAAAACACTTTACATTTATTCTTATTAGGTCCTCTCTACAACCCTGGGTGGTAGGTGCTACTATTATCCTACTTTACCTATGAGGAAACTGAGTTTCAGAAAAGTAACGATTTATTTAAAGTCATTTAGCTAGAGGCATAATGTGAACTTAGGTCTTTCTGAATACAAGTCCAGCACATTGTCCTTTATATTAATTAGCTGCCTCATATAGGTCTGGTTCAAAATAAGTAATAACTTCATAGTACTGAGTGAAACAAATTCTTTCTCTCATGGCTACAATACCAGTCATATATGGTGTATGCCTAATAGTGCCAATAGTTCTTTCTTTCTTTCTTTCTTTCTTTCTTTCTTTCTTTCTTTCTTTCTCTTCCTTCCTTCCTTCCTTCCTTCCTTCCTTCCTTCCTTACTCTCTCTCTCTCTCTCTCTCTCTCTCTCTCTCTCTCTCTTCCTCTTTCTCCCTCTCTCTTTGGGATTAAGTCATTTACTCAGAATCACACAGATAGTAAGTGTCTAAGGCCAGATTTGAATTCAGGTCCTCTTAACTCAAGGTCCAGTGCTCTGTCTGCTGTGCCACTCTATCCACTATATCTAGCTGCCCCTTCCAGTAGTATTTTGACTCGAGACAGGGATTGTTGTCCAGCTGTAGTCACAACAAATTGAACACAGGCTTACTTCCTTCACTCTACCAGCTACGTCTCTCTCTCTGAATTCAAAAGAAAAGAACTTTAGAATATAATCTGAATAGTACTAAAATTTCATATGTTCTTTTTCTGTAAGTGGCTCTGATGGGGGATGAGATTTGAGCTGAAACTCTAAAAGGAAAAGATTATTTCTTTAGGACCTGGACCCCAAAGTCCCGGAATCTAGATCTCCTGAGGTACCCTGGCCCATCCCAGTGAATAATCTTTTTAACTGCCCTTTCACTTGGACTCTCCCACCACTTAACTCCTTCCATTGGTTTGTACCTGTTCCCACCTCAGGTTACTTGCCACTACTTAATCTCATCCTGATCTTCCCACAGTTTTTCTGTATAAAATATCAATCTTATCCCCTTAAATTGCTCAGATTCTTAAAATCTGACCCCATTGTATTGGTATCACAAATAGTACAGACTCACTAGGAATCTTGCTCACCCCAACCAGTGTTTTAATAAACTACTTGGACTGAAAAAAAGGTTTGAGTCATTGAATTCTTTCAAGGTAGACCCATGCCCTTTGCCCTTGCATTTTGGGGTTCCCACAGCCCCTAGACAACAACTGTTCTCTTCCTGTTTCAGTGTGAGATGGTGAAAATCTTATCTTTTACTTGGAGCTAACTTTCTCTCTTTTTTTTTCCAATAGTATATTAGAGTCGGCTTTCTTATTCTTAGTCTTGCTCTTCATATTCATAGACAGACAATATCAAAGATCAAGTGACTTGCTCAGGGTTACACAAAGATCTGGGACAGGGTTCCCATTTTTTCTTGAATCCAGGTTCAATATTTTATCCACTGCATAAATGTACCTCCTATCAAATCTGTAAGAGAAAGAGCTGCATACAAATTGAAAAGCAATGTTGGAGTCAGGAAAACCTGGATTCAGGCTATACCTCTGACATAAACTAGTAAGTTATTTAATAACCTCTAAGTAGCTGAAACAAGTCTATAAGATTCTATTTTATAGATAAATTGATGGCCTATACGTAAAGAATTTCTGACATGAGAATTCCTTATACTGGTGAAATCACAGGTCTAGAACAAAGAAACCAATTATTTATTTTTTAAAAAAATATCTTGTTTTTAATTTATGGGATAAAATAAACATTTTTATAACATAGTGTAATCAATTTTTAAAAAAAAATATGGTTGTACAAGAAACTGCAAATCTATTATCTATCACCTTGCTATTCTTCTTAAATATATAATAGTTATCATGGAGATGTATTTTATTTTCCTTTTTTTTCTCTCCTTTCCCCCACACTCCCCCCACCCTAGAAATGATTACCATTAGAATCTTCCTTAATATATCCTTTGAGATATTTGTGTATTTATAATACTCAAAATGACTTATTCACTTAAAGTTGTTCTTAAAACAATACTGCTATTACTGTATACAATGTTCTCTTGCTTCTGCTCATTTCGTTCTTCAACATTTCTTGCAGCACAGTAGTATATCATCACAATCATGTACTACAACTTGTTCAACCTTTCCCCAATTGGTGGGGAAGCTGTAAGGGTAATTAATTTAGTAGGCTAAGTACTTCTTCAAAAGAGGCAGAGGGTGTCAACTCTGTCTCCTGTGTGAGCAGAAGGCGTGAACTCTGTCTCCTGTTGCTGACTGGCAGGAGGGGGTTGACTGAGACAGGAGGCCAGTGTGTGTATATAAGAAGAATTCCAGAAACAAAGAATCAGAATCAGGAATATTCCTCCTGGTGGCTCCTGGTGGAGGAAGAATTGTGGAGACTGAAGCTAGCTGAGAGAGAGAGAGTTTCTCTCCCAGCATCTGGAAGCTGACTGAGAACTGAGTTGGAGTTTTTCTTGAGACTAGAATCTGGTGAAGGCTGAAGTTGCTGCCACCTGGAAGGCTGAGATTCCTTCTGGGTCCTAGGGCCAGCCAAACTGCTGGAAGACTGAATAAGCATGACCAGGATAAGACTTTGTTTGTGGCTTGGTTGATCCTTGAGTCCCTGGCAACAGAAGTTGTGAAGGATTTGAGATACGCTAGACCCTGTGAACTTCAGTGTGTACAAAGAACTGCCTGGAGGACTGGACGAGGACCTGGGAGCTGTCTGCTTCTGAATCCAGGTCATTGTTTGGTGGATTCAAGTAGGAGCTGGGACCATGGAAGGGAATCCAGGGAATCTGAGAGACCACCCTGAGTCAAGATGAAGAAAAGGCCTCTCCTTGGATATTGAACAAATGATGAAATTGAAGTTTACTAGACACCAAGGGGTGGAGGGTTTGTGTAATTTTCTAATGATTGTATTTAGTGATTAATGATACTTAGTGACTGATTGCTAGATAAGTGACTGATTAAGTTTATCTGTGATTGCCTCATGAGTGGAAGATTGATTATTGTATTGTGAAATGACTGAATGATTAAGTAAGGAAGCTTTCCTCCATTAGGGAAACCAGATTGTTATTCTTTTGTTGTTTGTTCTAAATATTCTGGCCACTGTAGGAAAACTATGTGTCCATAAAGCTGTTGTGAACACTACATTGTGATTTTCTGTGATAAGATGTAATGCTGTGGATATTATATTGTGATTTGTTGTGAATGTTTGCCTTGATTTGTAATGGAATAAATGGAGTGTTCACTATACTGTGTAATCAGAACCTTAAAAGCTGTGAACAGTGGCATTCTTTTAGGAATCTGCTAGTGCATGGCTTGTACCAGCATGCCTGTATTTTACAGTTTTTTTGCCACCATAAAGAATGCTACCATAAATATTTTAGATGATACAGGTTCTTTTAGAATTTCATAAAAATTGTACAATGGACACACTAGACACTGATCTTATGTTAGTTTATATAGTTTCAGAAGATGAACTTCATTCATCCATTGTCCAATGATCAAAGATTGTATTAAGTGTAGGAAATTGGGAAGGAGAAATTGGGGCTGAGGGCCCACTTTCTGCTTAATGAAGTCTCAGAATATATGTTGTAGGTAATAGAGATAATGAGATGTAGCAGCAAGCTCTTTTCAAACTTTCAGGGAACCAATTGTACCTTCCTTGTGCTCAAGTGGTCATGTGCATATGAAGGAGTCAGGAAGTACAAAAGAGAATTGATAGACAATAAGGACTTGCCCTAGGGCATGAATTATCTCATTACCTTTACTTGCTCACTTTTTCCTGTCCATACATAGGAAAAGCTGAGAAATTTTTAGCAGGCTAACTGACCCAGAAATAAAGAAGAGAGCCAACTGTGATAGAAGAATCCAGCTCTTTAAATCATTCTATCTTTTTTTTCCCTTGTACCTCTTAGAAAGGTCATTAAAATAGAAGGGAAAGTTGAAGATTTTTCTCACTCACCACTAGCAAAGATTTCTTGAAACAGAAGCATATTATTAGTTTCTGGGGGTGGGAGGGTGGGGTAGAGTGTGGGGAGCAAGTTATAGAGAAAGTTTGATTTAAGAATTCATTTATGAATTCAAGAGAAGCCAAGAATCTGTTGCTTAGAGCAAGAACTGAGATCTTGTTCTGAAAGACAGAACAGGATCCAATGTGGATACAACTACTAATCCTAGGGTATGAGTTCTGGCTCTTTCTGAAAATGCAAAGAAGTATTAAGGCCAGAATTTCAGCTAAGCCTAAAGCTGGAGACCTGGCAGACCCTATCCAGCACTGGAGTCACAGACTTGCTCAAGAACAGGCCAGTGGAGCAATTCACCTAGCAGCAAAGAGAATCCTGATAAAAAGTAGTTAACAGTAGTTAAGTACTTATGGAAATATACTGGAAAACATTTGGGAGAAACTAAGTACATTTGTGGAGGGATACTATATGCAAATTTCTGACATTCTGCAGGTGATGTAAAATTCTCACTATTCTACATTTTGCAGATGGTGTCATATAAAAGTTCCTATTATTCTTTATGCTGCAAATGGTATTTGTATAAGTTCCTCTGATTCTGCAAATTCTTGTTATTCTCCAAACTTTAATTTTAGAATAGCACTGTATAAAAATCTGCTGCAAACTGCATTTTCTTTGTAGTCCCAACTGGATTATCTCTATGCATGCATATATTCTGGGAGTTCCTCTTTTCTTCTTTTCAGTAAACTCTCTATTATTTTAAGAAATACCTCCACATTGGTTCATTGCAATCTAACAAGATACAATGCCCCTGTAAATGCGTTGCTCCTTATGAAGGGTCTTCATATACAATCTCGGTAGTTGCACATTTTCCCCACTGATAATATGTGATGTCTGTGGGACAGTGAAAATATGGAAAGTGATCTATTTTTTCACTAATATTAATTTAAATTGATTGCACAGGTGCTATCCAATGGATGGAAAACAAGCTGAAAAGGAATAATAGATGACACCACACTATCTTAAAAGAGTTATCAAGTAGATCATCATTAGAATCAGAATTAAGTCCTACCATACTTAATGACTTCATTAACAATGGAGCCTGTGAAATTGGGAGAATTTAGTTAACTGAAAGGTGGTATGAAATGTAGTCAAAATCTGTGCAAACTTAGGTTGCTAAGAAAGAAAGGCAAAATATTCCAAACTAAAATTTACTTTGTGAAGTAAAATCAAAGCCTTTGTAAGTGGAATAAGATAATGGCAACCAAGTATTCAGCAAAAAAAAAAAAACTTAGAGTAATAGTGTGGAGCAAATTAAATAGGGATTTGTAACGTAGGGGGAAAGTAAATAAGAGCTAACCTTACCTTTTCACATAGCCACACATTTAATGCCTTATCTAGAAGCTTCCTGCTGTGAATCTGGGTAATTATTATTATTATTATTATTTTATTTATTATATTTTGACTTGATTGAGACTAAGTTTGAAATTCTGTGGAATATTGAATCCTTTTCTAGTTTCAGGCTTGGTTTTCAAGCTTCAGGCTTCACACACACACATAATTATATACATATATATAATATATATTATATATTTAATTTTATAATATATATATATACATATCTACACACATACACACACAAACACATATATACACATATAATCAACAAGATTAAGTTATTGGAAGAATTGATTTGGAAAGTTAGGTTTCTCTTCAACTAAATCAATATTGATTACACCTAAGCACACATACATTTATTTAGGAATAGTTGAAAACTATTCTATACTTGTATTAAAAAAAAAACTATAATTATAATTATTAAAGACAATGAAGAAATAGTATGATGCTAACAATCTTTACATACTTTACATACTGATGAATTCATTTACTTCTACCTACATATCAGCCTTATTCAACATTTTGTTTTATATTGAGACATTATAGTACTTATTCACATCTTACTTCTTTTTCCATGTCGTTAAAGTATTATAAAGATAAGGATATGAGAATAAAATCAATTACATGTCAATAATCTAAGGCCTAAAATACTATATTATTACTAAATAATTTTCTCTATAGCTCTTTCAACTCATTTTTCAGTTATTTTTCTGGTTGTCACTCTGATTTAATGAAGGTCCACTGGGGAAGAGATTTTGTCATAGTTTTGTCTATCTTGTACCCACCACATTTTTACTTCTTAAATAATTAACAAAATGAGTATTTTGTTTTTTTAAAAATAACTGAAATCTTTGATCTCAAACGACTTTGGATCATGAGTATAAAATATCTGTGATATTTCAATATAATAATAATGTAATAAAATGATTGCTTTTAATAATATTGCTTGAAAGTAATACATATTTATAATTCATGCTACTCTGATTTACTTAAGATAAACAAGTAGAGGGAGACTGAAAAAACTCACTGTGCTAGATACTGTGGGATAATTTTTAAAAAGTATAAAACTTGTGTTGTGCCCTCAAGGAGCTTACAATCTATTTAGAATTATATGACATTTGCGAGAGGGAGTGTGTTATAATGGATAGAGAACTGCCCTTAGAGTCAGGAAAACTAATCCTACCTCTAACATATTGGGCAAGTATCAATCTGTCAGTGCCAATTGCCCTCAGGCAACTTGCTAGACTAAAATTGCAGAGGAACTACTCACCTACATCAGTAGAGGGCATTTCTTCATTGGGAATTCTCTATACCAATGGAATCAAAGGTTCAGTTCAAAAAAGAAAAACAAATGTGTGCATAGAAAGGAAGAAGGCAATGAATAAGTACAAAATAAATGTTTTAAACAGGTTAAGTATATTAGAAACTTCAAATAAAAAGAATCACTATGGGTTAGTATAGATACGAAGACTTGATAGAGTCTGTGGATTTTAGCTGGAGTTTGAAGGATAGATAACCTGAGACTAGGAGGAGAGTGGGGATTCTAAACTGGGTGAGCAAGTGTTCAGAAATACATAATTTTTATCTGGCAGAAATACTAAAATAGACTTCTTTAAGAGAGATTTTTATAGGCAAGTAGAAAAAGAGGTTTGGAAAGTTAGATTGGAACCAGATTGTGGAGGGTTTTGAATGATTAAGGGAGGAATTTATCATTTGTTCTCCAGGCAATGGAAAGCTGTTGAAGAATTTTTATCATCAAAATTACGTGGTAAAATTATTTTAAGAAATCAATCTTTTGAAAATGTGTGAGTTAACTGGAATGAGAAGAAACTGGAATTAGATGAGTCTCCTGCATTAGTTTAAATATGAAATGATAAGCGTCAAATTAGAGTGATGACAGTGATCATGAAAGGATATGAGAAAAAGGGAAGTAGCATAGTTGTAGGGCTAATGGAACAGGAAGGTCTTCCCTCTCCATTACTAGGCTTATGTGACCACATGTGTCCCCTTTTCCCTTGGAATAGGAGCTGTGTTCCCAGGTCTAAAGGTACACAGAGATTTCAATCGTGGATGTCTTGCTGCTTTGAACTTCCACTTAATTCACAGGTGTTTTATATCCTCAGTCGCCTAGAACCCATATATTGCCCTGGGGGAGGAGCTTGCTTAGGGGGAAACTTGTTCACAGGGAGGCTGGCTTGCAGGAAGGCTTTCACATCTTTTGATACTGAGTCAATTAGGCACTGAGTAACATGGGTTGGGATGCCTTCTGACTCTGAGCCTATTACTTGAAAACTATGTATACTGGGAGGTTGGTATTTTATTTTGGAGCTCACTCGTGGGAAAAAAGTTTCTTTATGATTTAGCCAGACGAGAGTCTGGGTAGCCATTGTTAACAGGCCCCTGGCTTTGTGAACCCAGATGTTGGTGCTTTCTAGTCTGGTGATTATGTATCTATTACTTTGTTTAGAGACTTGGAGCCCTGTCTATCGGATTCTTTCTTAGATACTCACTTCTTTCTACTTATCTGTCTGCATGGTTTAAGAAAAATAAGAGCTGTTTTTCTTTTAGAAAAGCAAATCAAAGAACTTGCGCTAGCAGTCCTTCAGTGCGCTGGTGTTACTGGTGTTACATGTCTATAGCAACAACTTGTTGTATCATTAAGGATACAACAGTAGGGTGGAAATGATACATTTGGTGTTAAAGAACCTGAATTCAAATTTTGTGTTTTCTATTTACTACCTGTATGATTTATTTACATTTTTTGGTCCTAGGTTCTCATATATTAAATAAAAGATTTGCACTAAATGGCCTCTATCGTCCCTTCCAGTTCTAAATCTATTATTTTATTTATAAGGTACTGCCACCTTAAGAAATGAATAGTTTGGTCACTGAAAGAAACAACAAAAAAAGTATTCTTGTATAAAGAAGAAACAAATCCAAGTGGGAAGTGTGTAAGGTAACACTCCTTTTAAAGGTGAAAAGTTTAGAGGGCAAGAAAAAAAATTGTTAAACAAAAACTGCTAAAATTCATGTAGACAGAAATGCAGTTTTCAGACAAAGTATGAAGACTTTGGTTGGCAAATAGGACAGTAAATAGAATTTTACAAAGATAAAAAGGATTACATCACTTTGTAAAGGATAGAAAATGATGTTCATTTTGTATGTGAACAATTTTGTGGCTGAAGGGTAAGAAACAGAACTTTTACGTACTAAAATTTATATGATGTAAGTGTGATAAAACAGTTCTCAGAAACAGTGCTGAGACAACTACTTTGAGGAATATGAAGTGGTGGAGAATGCAGGGCATTGTGGTCTCTTGGATAATTTTCATGCAACACTTTTTTAGACTTAGTTTAAAATTCACAACATGACAAATTTTACAACTATTTGAAGACCACTGAATATTTAAATAAGCTTTTTTTTTCTTTGTAACTAGCAGAATAGAGAAGTTGGTGAGGTTTTTCCCCCTCAAAAGGAAAAGGTGAGTAACTGAATTGATCTGAGTTACTGATGGGCAAAGAATTTGGCTAGAGTTGTCAAGATAGAGAAGAAGGAGTAGGAAGAAAACTGTGCATTTGAGGGGAGGGGAAGGAGAAGATGAGGAGTGGGAAATTAAGTCGGTGCTCAAGGAGTTATGTAAAAAAAAAAGGTAGGAGGAGAAGGAATTAGGTGATCAGAAAGCTACAACTGCTGATTTCTTATAGACTGAAGGAAACTTGGTTCTCATTTGAAGAGTTGAGTTGACCCTTAGAGCCAACTATGGTATGAAAAAGGCAAAAAGACTCTAAGAAGTGACTATTGTCTCTGCTGCTTTCTGATGTAAGAAGAAAAAGTGGAAAGGGAAAAGAAAGACTTTGCAATTGATGTGCTGGTTTAAAAATTTTTCAATTGATAAGCTCTCATTTTTTCTTAGTTGGAGAAGGGGGGAGATGGGGAGTAAACAAACCAAAACCCTCACAATAAATATTTATAGTCAGGCAAAACAAATTCCCGTATTGTTCATGTCCAAAAAATATGTCTCATTTTGTATATTTAATCAATTACCTTTCTGTGTGGAAGTGGGTAGCATTCTTCATCATCAGGCCTCTGGAATTGTGATTGATCAGAGTTCTTAAATATTTGAAAATTATTCACTTCTACAATGGTGTTGAAATAATATCAATTGTTCTCTTGATTCTGATTTAATTCATACACATTTTCCCAGATTTCTCTAACATTATCACTTTATGCCATCACATTTATATACCGTAATTTATTCACCCATTCTTGAAATGATAGGTACTATTTTTTGCTTTTGTTCAGTCGTTTTTCAGTTATATCCAACTCTTCGTGAGTCCATTTGGGTTTTTTCTTGGCAAAGATACTGGGATGGTCTGTCATTTCCTTCTCTAGTTGATTTTATAGATGAAGAACTAAAGCAAACAGGGTTAAGTGACTTGCCTAGGATCACACAGTTATTAAATCTCTGAGACCAGATTTGAACTCATGAAAATGAGTCTTCCCAACTTTAGTCCTGGCGCTCTATTCACTGTGCCACCTAGTTTCCCAGCTATTGTCTTAGTTTCCAGTCATTTGTCACCAAAGGAGTATCTCTCTCTGTCTCTCTGCCTCTTTTCCTCTTTCTTTGATCTCTTTGGTATAAGTTCTAGTAGTGTTATCACAAGCGGTATGTACAGTTCAATAGTTTCGTGCATATTTTCAAATAGCTTTCCAGAATGGCTGTGCCATTTCACGGTGCCAACAACAATCTATGAACGTCCCTGTTTTTCTCACAACCCCTTCAACATTTGTCATTTTCCTTTACTGGCAAGTTTTTTAGTATATAAGGAGAAAACTCAAAGTTCCCTTAATTTCTACTTCCTTAGTTTTTTAGTGTTTTGGAACCTTTTTGTATGTCTATAAGTATGTTGGATTTATTCCCTTAAAATTGCTTATTTATATTTTCAGATCATTTCTCAATTACTGATTGGCTCTTAGTCTTATAAATTTGAATCAGTTCCTTAGATATTTTGGAAATTATATGAAATAAATTGTTACACAGATTTATTTCCCTAGTTAATTGTTTCCCTTATAATCTTAGATGCAGTGGATTTATTTGTGCAAAAACTTTTACATCCTAATGTTGTTCATTTTATCTTGTGTGTTGTCTCTATACTTTAGTATAGTATATAAATTCTTCTGCTGTATACGGATCTTAAAATAATTTCTTCCTTTCTTCTCTAATGTATTTATGGTTTGACCTTTTATATCTAAGTCATGTTTTCTTTTTGGAGTTTATATTGGTGTATGGTGTGAAGGTATTGGTCAAACCTTATTTCTGCTAAACTGTTTTCATTTTTTTCCCAGCAACTTTTCCCCTACAAATAGTGAGGGAATATCTTGGTGCTGGGATCTTTGTGTTTATTAAACACTGTGCTGTGCTTGTTTGCTTCTGTATGCTGTTTATCTAACTTGTTGCACAGATTAACTTCTCTACTTTTTAATCAATAGCAGATTATTTTCTATCATTACCACAAAGCAGTATAGTTTGAGATCTGGCACTGCTATGCCCCTTTCCTTCCTATGTTTTTTTTTTCTCATTATTTACTTTGAGATCCATAACCTTTTATTCTTCTAGGTGAATTTTATTATTTTTTCTAGTTCTACATAGTAATCCTTTGGTAGTTTCTTGGTATGGCACTAAATAAAAATTAATATAGCCAATTATATATTATTATATTAATATCATATACATTATTATATATGATATTAATATAATTAAAATTTTATTATATTGTGTCTGATTTGCTATTGGATCAGCTATCTGATAGGTGATTGGGAGATACGGAAGTTTGTTCTGTGAAGAGCTGACTGGGCATGTTTACATTATTCAGAGTATGCCAACCTAATGAGCTTTGCAGTTCTCTGACTTAAAGAGCCCTTCTAGTTAATACAATAGCATAACCTTTATCAATCTTCTTTAAAGTATGTTTTTAGTTAAAGGAACTTCTCAATGCTTCAGCAGTTAGAGAGTAAAAGAGAAAAGAATTATCCCAGCAGGAGAGTGGAGATAACCAATAGAACAGAGCAGAGAAGCAGCTTCTTGGGGAATAAATGTTGCTTAATGCACAAATGTCATAGAGGCCTGCAGTTCAGAGTTAAATTACCCCAAATTCATGTAATTTTCTCACTCATGTATCTTCATGCTAGATTTTTATGGGTGTGTTCTCTTCACAAAGTGTTGCCCAGCATTATGTGTGAACTGTGATATATTGATTTTTCTTTCATTTGCTTCACATTGAATATTTTAATCTATTAATTCTTATTGATTTTGCCTTTTGAAGTAAATGGTTATGTTTAGTATCTAATTGTATCATCATCATGAGTGACTGGTTTTGTGTAAGTTGAATGAATTCTAGGCAGAGCTTTAGAGTTCTAAGAGTAAGGAAGAGGAATGTATTCTTCCACAGAAGGTTGTCTCTGGAACCCTGAGAGAATTCAAGAGTAATTGGACAGAGGTAGCCCTTTTTGAGAATCTATGTTTGCCAGTATGAGTAAAGGTTGGAGTGAGTAAGCCAGCTCAGAGAGTGAATGGGGGCCCCATACCCCATTCAAGAAGTTGCTCTGTAGGGTTCCATGCTGAAGCATGCCATGTACCCAATTATATATGCTTCATGAGAGGACATGACTGTAAAGCAAAAAGGGAGGGAATGGATTGAATGAAGAGTAATAATGCCTCAGAGGCATGGCTATTAACAAAGTTGTCAATAGGGAGTAGTACTGATATGAAGTCTCCATCACCCCACCATTCCACAGGAAGTGTACAGGTGGTGGCTTGAGCATGCAGTGAGATGCACAGTTTTGTTGACAGCCCAGAGTTACTCAGGGCTCAACCTTATTTAGTTTTTAGATAAAAAGCTGAAATGGAATTAATAGGAGACTGTTCAATTATCAATGGAGAGAGGTATTAAGTTGGTGTAGACCACCAGGATAATGGTCTTCTCTGAATTGCCTAATAAGGAATGAGCCATGAGGAGACAGAAAGCCAGAAAACTTAACTCTAACTCCATCAGGGAAAGCAAGTGAAGGGGGATGGGAGAATGTGTAATGGCCCAATATCCAGGTTGTTTAAGCTTAGCATACATGCATCATGAACTGTCTTAGAGGTTCAGTTTTTGTTGGTTTAAAGTAACTTGGCATCTATATTCTCCATGTCTTCTCTCAGGATTAATACTGTTGGAGAAAGTCACATAACTATTCTGAGAGAGTCAAAATATACCTATCCTCTTCCATACAGCAGTTTATCAAATACTTGAAGATAACTATCATGTCTTCCTCTGAGGCTTCTTTTTCTCCACACTAAACACCCTCAGTTCCTTTGCCCTATCATCTTAGTTTTGAATACCCCTACCAGCTTGGCCATCCCCCTCTGAATGCACTTCAAACTGTCAATATCCTTCATAAGATATAGCAGCATCCAGATATGGACCTGTCTATGAAATGTAATCTGACCAAGGCAATGTAAACAGACACTATCATCTCCTTTAGTTTATTTACTATATTGAAAGCATAGTCAATTCAGCCTTTGTGTATACTGGCTTTTTTTCCCCCTTCCACACCACATCATTGTAGTCTTCCCTTATCCCCAGATCTTTCTCATATAAATACTTTTAAAACCACATTTCTACCAGTTTGTGCTCACGTAGTTAATTTAAAAAATCCAAATGCAAGGCATTTGTCTCTATTAAATTTCATCTTTAAATAATACTCTTTGGTTTCAATTATTGGAGCAGTTTTAAACTCACTCAGTATAGCACTTGTCTACAAATGGTAAACCTCTAACTGTCTTTTAACAAGATTAGTGGGAAAGACTTTGTCAAGTACACTGCTGAAAATCATATTTTAGAAAGAGAGGTAGTCTAGAACAGATAGATCATTCTGTCTGGTGGTAATGATTCCTGAGTTTGAAATAATCCTCTATCACTCAAATAATTTAACGTTGGGTCTCAGTTTCCTAATATATGAAATAAGGGGTTTGAATAGAAGGAACACACCATTACACTAAGACTAGGATTTACAAGCTCTGTGATTATGGGAAAATTTGACCTTTCTGTACCTCCTCTGCCTCAACTGTAAAACTGGTATAATATCTATCTCATTTATTTAGGGATACAAGAGTAGACCAGAAGATCTTTTGAAGACTTTTATGGCTCCAAGATCTATGATTTTGTGAGTAGATGATTTTTAAGATTGCCTCTAGCTCTAGAAGTCAGTGAATCTATGAATAAAAATAGCACATTTTCCTTTATAATATGTGAAAACTAAAGCTGAGGGATTAAATGGTTTTCCCAAAGTCACTTAGCAAATATATATTCAAAATCAGACCAAGACTCAGGAGCTTCTGATTTGCATTTTTATATAAACTTATTAAACAATTATACTTGTCAAGAAGCTTAGGGAAAAGCCTCCTGCTATCCTTAGACAGAAGATTGTGGCTTTCCGTATAAAGTGACACTAAGCCAATACCACAGTCACTGTATAAGTCTCTAGTCCCTGTAAGAATGAGACCAATGAATGCAGCTCTTTAGACCTGCCATTCAATCCCAATTTCTTAAAGGAGATGCCTGAACTTAAATAGGAAAAAAGATCTGATTGTGAATTTTCATTGAACAACTGTTTTAGTTAGCCAAGTAAATGAACTTACATAGTAGTTTGTAGCCCTCTCATTTTACTTTCATAATTGTATCATACTTTTTTTATGTGTATGGTTTATCTCACTTACTGGACTATAATCTTCACAAGAGCAAAGATTGTGGCTTATTTATTTTCATATTCTGCCAGAGTAGTTAACATGGTGCCTTGTATGAAATAATTGAATTCAACATCTGTTTAACATTTAGGAAAGGAGTGAGGGGGTGGACACTTAATTTTCTTCCCCCCTTCCTTGTTCCTTCCCTTCTTTCCTTTCTCTCTCCCTTTCTTCGCTCCCTCCTAACGTGCAGCAAGCTGAATAATTAGTTCCTTGATTTTGTCTAACAATATATTTATCTTAGATAGGTGTTATTGTGCAAAAGAATCATCTTACCAAAAACTTCACATGACCTTCAGTTAATTAAGGAAAGATTTTATTAACTTATGTCCCCAAAGAACTTATCAGAGATGACAAGAGCACTGGTGACCCATAAGGATACACACCCTTTCAAGACAATCACAAAGCTATTTAAGACTCATCCTGATTCTCATTTCTCTTCTTGTATTCTATTGGCCAGGCATTCCAGGGTTCATAGACTATCTGAAAACCTCTAAACCCTACCCCCATGTGGGGTCTATAACCCTGTTTAGACCTCTCAATTCCACATTTCAATTCCCATCCCCCCTCCACTTTTCATCCTAATTTTCTTTATACTTTATTTAAAAACAGAAATGCCAAGTCATAAAATGCATTTAGTTTCATCCCAAGTTGTCTACATCAGATTTCATGATTTCCATAGCAAGAGAAAGGAAATTTCTCAATTGCTTAGAGAATTGATAAAAGTAATGAGTTGAAGATTCAGCCCAAGATATCCATAAGGAGAGTCCCATTATCTAAGACAGAGTCTGGGTGAGTGGACCTCATCTTAGGTGAGCCACACCTGGTCTGTCATTTTTTTTTGATACACAGGAAAAAGGCCTTCTCAGAACAAAAGGAGTCTGCTTTTAGATACTCTGATTAACAGGTGGCTAACATCCCCCACTGCCCTCCATTACAATCAATTTGCTATCAGTATGACTTCTTAGTTTTCAAAAATTATGCTTCATATAATTTCTGTGGAAACAAAATTCAATCCTCCCTTACATTATTGACAGAACTAGGTCTGATGTTGGTAAGTAAGAGGTTATGGGCCTGAATCACATTTGGAAAATTGCAGATATTTTAGGAGCCCGTTCATTTAATATTCTTTAATATTCCCTAGCTGATGTCTGATGGCTGTAAATCATGGAATATAACAGAGCTAGAAGGCCAGTTAGACCAGCCCTTTCATTGAATAGTTTAGGAAAGTAGTTCAGGGAGGTTAAGTGTCAAGGTCACATAGGTCGTAAGTATCAGAGGCAGTATTTCAACACAGGTCCTCTGTCTCCCAAGCCATGTACTCTCCACTGTGCTGGACTAAAAATTCCGAGTTATGAATAAGCCAGAGACCTGACAGGAGTAAGACACATGGTAAGTGCAACAATCACATGCAAGAGAAGTGACTTAAATACATGATTAAAACATGTACGAACAGGAAAGTATGTGACCTGGTCATCTACCAAGAATGAAGGACAGAGAAACATTTTGTGATCTGCACTGGTATATATAAGACATTAAAGGAATGAGTGTAATTTCTCTCAAATGTTATGCACACTCTATGAGGGTTTATGGAAATGACTTGCCTAGAATGAGGAAGCATGGAGGGATTGTGATCTACACTAATAGGGTGAATACTCACATCAATAAGATAACATGTCATTTGAGATCCTAATTCTCTGAGTACAGGTAAGATGCTGTATTAAACACTGAAACATGAAAGAAAAATGGTATAACTTATGTCCCCAAAGAACTTATATTTTAACTGGGGAATAAAACATGGATGTAAACAGCTATAATACAAGCAAATGTTATTATGTGCTCAATAAATGTTTCTTTAATTATACCAACTTGTTACTTCTAGAAAGATTTGACATTAATCAATGATCACTATTCTCATGGAATTATTTAAAAATGACAAATATTTAGCAAAGTTTTAACAAATACTCTTAAGAAGGAAATTGTGTATTTTTTTTCTTTTTTGGGAAGTGTTTTTTTGGATGTCTAAACATAAAACAAAGTCAGAGGGGTTCTGTTGCTGAGGTATAGGCATGGCAAAGTGAATAGTGTTGTACTTCAAGTCAGGAAGACCTGAGATCAACTCCTACTTTAGGCACTTTTTAGATGTGTGACCCTGGACAAGCCACGATTTCTAGGCTGTAAAAATGAGGGGACTGGATTTGATAAATTCTCTTCCAGTTCTAAATCTCTGATCCCATAGATAGGAATTCAGAGGAGGTGAGTAGAGAGCAATGACCTTACTTCTCTTCCTTAACTTTGATCTGGGTTACATTTCTTTGCTTAGAGTAGGAGAGGAAGTAGGTAGTTTTTATCTGAAGGTAAGATAGGTGTGTAAAACAATAGATAGTTTCAGTCCAAGACACAAAAGTTTAAAAGGCAGTCATAATTTTCATCTGGGCCACTCTACTTGATTTAGTTATAGCTTTGTCTATGACAGTGGTTCTCAACCTGTGGGTCACGACCCCCTTGGTCTTAGGAACTGAGACACCGCTCCTCTACTTGTCTCCAGGTGCGTCTGCCCACATGCAGGTATGCCCACATATGAGTATTAAAGGGTTGCAGCATTAGGAAGGTTGAGAACCACTGATCCAAGAACTAAAAGAGCTGTGTGTCTACCTATTTAAAGGCAAACCTTTTTTAGTTACTGCATTATAGTAGAACTGATATGATTAAAGAAACCAAAATAAAGGAGACCAGAAACCACCACAAAATCAATAGAAAAGAGGAAAACAAAATGACCAGTGGAGACAGCATACTCTGGCGGGGAACAGGCTTAGTACAATGCCAGCGCCAGTAGATGTCTGTTGTCTTGAAGTACCAGGGTCATCAAATGATCCTCCACACAGGAGTCTTGACTACATGAGTTCTCTATGTTTGTGATTAACCTTCCCAATCCTGGCCTGTATGATTCCCTACATATTCATGGTGAGTGTATTTGTAGAAGAACACGTATGTCCAAGGTCTGGGTTGAGGAGAGGAAGTAAATATTCTGTTGTTACATTTCATGTTATGCCATTTCATTAAATGTCTTTGCTTCAAATTAATTGTGTCCTATACTGACTTACTGATTGGAAAAGTAAGGTCCTTGGTGGGGCTCAAGAGCTATGGCCTGGAGTAGAGACAGACCCAGAGAGTACCTTAAATTTGGGGTATCTTTTCTTGGGGCCACATATGTGAGAGGAAAGTAAATTCTCTAGGTGGTACATTTTGTTAATCATGTCTCATTAATATTTAGTACTTTGTCCATCAATAAAGCATATAATTGGGATGGCTAGGTGGCACAGTGAATAGAGCACCGGCTCTGGAGTCAGAAGGACCTGAGTTCAAATTTGACCTCAGATACTTAACACTTACTAGCCATGTGACCTTGGGCAAGTCACTTAACCCCAATTGTCCTGCCTTCTACCTTCCAAAAAGCAAAAAAACAAAAACAAAATATAAAGCACATAATTAATTTAGTTCTTCACCTGGGCTGATAAGTTAAAAATTCAGAGTAGATCTGAAAAACTAGATAATTCAGTCTGAAGAATAAATTTTTAAATGTACCAAAGCATAATTTATTCTTTACTTTGATTATTTTATAGTTTTCTATTTAATAACCTTGAAATACCATTCCAATCACCCTCAGTCTTACATTACTTTATTAGACTGTCAAAATAGAATATTTTTTTTAAATGGATTCCTTTTTTTTTGTTCCCAAATTTAGAATACTTAAAAAAATAGATAATTTAATTTTACTGAGACCTACGTCCTTTGGAAGTCACTTCTGAACATTATATTCTCTTATGTAGAATTTTTTTAAAAAATTATTTATTTTATTTTTAATTTTGAAATAAGACAAGCATTTCCATAACATAGTAAAAGAAAAGATGACAGTGCATGAAACTGCAAATTGACTATTCACAACTTGCCATTCCTTTTAAATATGCAAAATTATCATGTCAATTTCTTTTTTTCCTTCCCTCTCTTCCCCATCCCCATTGCTACCATTAGACACATATCACAATTAAGTGATTACATCTGTCCCTTTCAACATTCTGATCTATAGGAAGGAGGTTTCCCCACATGAAAACAGGTGATTCTTATTCCTGAAGTTGAGACAACGTTTTTCTTAGAGTTGGTGACTCCTGTAATTCACAAGAATACAGATTTAGCTGAAAATTTTTGTCTACTATGAGCCTTCATTAAAGAAAAACCAAATCAAACCAAAACGAACACACTAGTGGTTAGAGGAATAATGAGATCATAATAGGACCCAAGACCATGGAGTGGCAGAGCAAGGATTCAAACCTGGTGACCTGCCGCCAAATCTGCCCCTCTTCCACTGTTTTGTTTTTTAAAGATCTTTTTGCATCCTGGCTCCAGCTTTTCTGCTATTTAACAAAGTGAACAATGCCTTTTCATCTCTGCAGAGGAGAGTAATTCATATGTTTTGAGATTTTAGCAGACAAAACAGTGGAACTTTCCCTTCAGTAAATTATGATGAACTCTATTTAACAGCATTATCTGTTAATCTACTGACCTGCAGTTCATTTAGCTACCACACAGCAGATAGTAACATTATGTAGCGTACCTCCTTCCTAAAGATTAGAGATGTGGAAAGGGACAGATGTAAAAAATGACATAGTAATTGGGTTTCTAAAAGCACGTGTAAAACGTCGTACTGTTTTGTCTGTATACCTTAATGGTGTTTGTAGCTAGGGAAACAGGACCCCAAGACAGGGAAAGTACAATTTTGTGTATCCTTTTCACCCCTTCACAATCTGCCACAAGTCAGTGATCAGGTTAATGGTCTGGGGACAAAGACAAATTGTCAGTAAATTTTCATCATGACCAAATTTCACTATCAATGAGTTGTCGAATATGGAAACAGGAAAGGGAAAAATCACCTTAAAGATTTTTTCAATTTCTCTTATGGAGCACCTGCTATCAAAAAATGTGATGGCAAACTGACTGACAGTAGGCAATTTCTATGAAAAAAACCCCCAAAACAACAACAACCCAATAATAAAAAAACAACAAAAACCAAATCAAACCAAACCGGTTATTTTCCATTTTCCCCCTTGCTTTTGCTGAGTCCAGTCTGGGACTGTTCGGAAGGAGTCGCTACTGCTTGCTCTCAACGCAATGCGCCTACGTGCATTTTGAAAGGCTTTGCTGTCTTTAAACCTCATTATTGGGAGCTTGACTTTGAAATAGAATCCAGTGTCAATGTGTGCTGCTTCCCAGTAATGTGAAGAAATGGCTACAAAGAGAGGGATCAGATACCATGTCAGGATGTTGGCAAGTAAAGATAGTTATTGGCTGTCCACCCATCAGGAAACGTCTTTAGAAACTGGAAAGGCTTAGATGTAAAGGATAATATTGCAGTTTCCTTCTTGAAATTTCCTCATTATCACTGGGGCAAAACTGTATAGAAACTAAGATCATAGTCTCTGTCCTAGATGTGTATTTCCTCTAGTGTTCAACAGATGAAATAAAAAGCTAAGATGTGTAACAGCATCCAAATTTTCAAACTCACACGAATTATTATAGGAAATGCAGGAATTTTGGAAATGCATATCATTAAACTCTAAATGTAAGGTAATGAAGTATTTTTCCATTTGGGCTACTTATTGGAGTAACGTGGGTAGATTATGTTTGAGATTATAAAAATGGCCTCAAGTCACTGTGTGAATAGCCTTCTATTTTGAAGGATGAATTATACAAAGGCAATTTTATTCATCTGGAACTACACAAGGTGGCCTTTTTAAATCCAACTGTATGTACTCCTTTGAAAGGAAGGTTCATTTTAAAAATAAAACACCAGAGAATTTCTGACTCTATCTCATGTTGGGCAAGTCACTTAACGTCTTTGGGTTTCAGAAAAAGGAGGAGATTGGAGCAGATTTCCTTGTTCTATCACCTACCAGGAAGACACAGTACTTAGATCAGTTTTTGAATCCAGTCCCATCTCATTGTGTCATCCTTTCTGGGACTTAAGGAGCTCGGCAGGGTTTTTCTTTGGTTCTGTTGTTCATTTGATATTCACCATTGTTAAGTGTTCCATAAAAAAACTGGGTTTGTCTTGTAACTTTCCTGTTGTTATCCCAATTGGAAGTAGCACCAATGGTTATTAATTAATTAGAAATTGACAATTGGTGGTTGAAATAGAATTGTAACTTCGCAGAATACCTTGACACATCTCCCTTATGGTTATAGTTTCAGGGAAACTACCTTGTGTTTTAATATAATTGATTTTTTATTTTGTGTGGCTTTTGAAAAAATTAAAATATAAATTATTCTTTATGCAAGGGCTACAGGATCATTTGTTGTGCATGTCATAAAGGTCAATTTGGAGAGGGGTTCTGAGGTTCTTATAATCTCTGAAATTCTGTGATTATTATACAGAATCAGGTTGAATATATTTTTTCTACTCATAAGTGGAATTTTTATCACAACTTATCATTGCTTCCTAAGAGGCATGATTTTCTCCATATGGATCTTTCCTCCACCAAAATAGATCACAACTCCTCCATGTCTTATGCTTAGAGGGCAATCTCTTTTGAGTTTCTATGTTCTAAAACAGTGGTTCTCAACCTGTGGGTTAGGTTCAATTTGTAACAATGAAAATACATCTTGCATAACAGATATTTACATTATGATTCATAACAGTAGCAAAATTACAGTTATGAAGTAGCAACAAAAATAAATTTATGGTTGGGGGTCACCACAACATGAGGAACTGTATTAAAGGGTTGCGGCATTAGGAAAGTTGAGAACCACTAAGATGTTCATCACTTGGTAACCAGATGAGATTCTTAAAACTTAGCTTGCCTGGTCCTCAGATAGCAAACACACAGGCCATCATAATGCTAGACTTATGTATGCCTAAGGTTTTCCAGCTTGGTAGGCGAATCAGCAAGCACCCTAGCATATCCAGGGTGGATGCTAGCACAGGTTCTTAGATCCGCTTTTCTAAAGGAAAGCAACTGAAAATGGGTTAACAGTCTCACTGTAATCAATCAAGCACATATCATTTATCTAGTTCAGGTAAAAAGTCAGCACCCTGTACTTCAGAGAATACAAACAATTCAAACAAGTGACAAGCAGAAGTTACACGCATACAGAGAAACAGATCAGCAGATGGGCTTCCAATCATCTGACCTTTACATCCATACCTATTCAGTTACCAGAGAGGGAAGCACCAGCATCTGGGTTTTTCAAAGGGGGGGGGCGGGCAGGGCTCAGCGGCTTCCCAGCGTCTCATCTGGCCAAATCACACAATTCTTCTCAAAGTGAGCCCCAAAGCAAAACCTCGCATCGGCAGTTTATATAACCTTCTCCTGGATCAGAGAATGTCACAGCCCTTTTGACCCACTGCCTAATCATAAAGCAACAAGGCACGGGCATTCCCGAAAAACAAGCCTCCTGCCACGGGCTCCGCATGACCACATTCAGCCTATTAGGGGGCAGAGTATATTTTCAAATCAGGGAAGGTTCTCAGAGCCACTTAAGCCACTTAAGCAAAGGGCCTAGGGACAAGGAAGATCTTCAGATTCCCATAACAGTAGGAGCAGACATGTTTTCTCTTCTGACATTATATTCGATTACTTCCTCTGATACTTAATGACTTGTGTGACCCTAGGCAAATGACTCTCAGCTTCAATTCTCTCATTTATAAAATGGAGATAATACCTGTACCTATCTCACAGAACTGTTGTAAGGATCCGACAAGGTAACATACACAAAGGGTTTTGCAAGCCTTGAAGCACCATATAAGTGCGAGTTATCATTGTTATCCTTGGGAAGCCCTTGTTACCTTCATACCACAATGAAACATAAGAATAGCACATTGGTAGAAATTTTATCATGTTTATATTGTTATTCACTTGGAAAATTTCCTGCTGTCATACATAACTAGTTTTATAAGGGAAGTCCATGGGAGAATATTTTTCAACTTGCAGACATTAATTTTGCAGCTAACTTTTCCATTGAACTCAGCCTTCCATTTTTCATTGCTGTGCCTTTGCGTATCTACATTCTTCAGGGCTAGAATGCTTGCTTTCTTCCTCTCTGATTCACGGAATCCTCATTTGCCTTCTATGTTCAGATCAGGTGCGTCCTGATGAAAAGTTCTTTCTGTATCCTCCGGCTGTTAGTATTCTCTCTTCTCAAATTAATTGTTACCATTTGGAACTCCTTAGTTATCCAGGATTAAGAATAACATTTCTCCAGAAAATTTGGCAGGCTTCAGATTTCAGCAGGTGCACCCATATTTTACTGAGCTTTAAAAACAAAATGGTCTGAGTAAAATGCAAAACAAAAATTTCTATATCAAATGAGAAGTTTTTGGAAGCACTCTGTTAGTCCTATAACACTTTCAGAGGGGCATATAGAGCGTGACCTGCATATGATTGCATATCCAGGAAATCTTAGTCCATATTCATGCCTTAAAGGCCCTAATCTTATAGTTCCTTACTCTCTTTAAATGCCGTAATCTACTCTTTCATTCTTTCTCAGTAATGCATATAGTCACATTCTGGATCTCACCATTACCCTTGCATAAATGTTCCACTTTTAAAAAAAAGTAAAATTCCTTTATCTGATCATAACTTTCTGTTATTCCGTCCCTTCTAAACCCATTTTTCACTCACTTGATGACCTCCAATCCCTCTACCCCTCAGTACTTTCTCAGTTCATTACTCCTGTTCATACTTTATTTTACTCTGTAGCCAATCTCAACCTTATTGTTTATCAGTTTGATTCCATACTTCCTCTTCAAATCCCTTTCTTGTGGCTACTTCCCCTTGAACCATTTTATCCCTCCTCATAAATTGTCAGCCCCCAAATCCTTCTTCATCTCCTACTCCTGTGAGACCGAATGGAACTAGAGTAAGTAAGTCACAAAGCTGAGCTGTGTACCTTACAAATTTACTATTCAATATCAACTGGACCGTCTTTGCATCATGGCAATCCTTTATTTCTTTCTTATTGCTCCCTTATTCCACTTTCCACAAAAGCTATTCTAAATTTTCTCTTCTCTCTAGCCTTTCATATCTCCAAATAACCTCTATCCTCTCAGCTGAGGAGGATTTTATTGAGAAAATTGGCTTCTTCTACTTTATTGAGGATATCAAGTTCATTTACTTTGAGTTCCTTTTTCTCCCCCTCTCTTAATTTCAAAAATCACTTGACCTAATCTAAATACTCTCTTCTTTTCTTCCACCTTTCTGGGGTGCAGTGAGTAGAGTTCTGGATCTGGAGTCAGGAAGACTTGAATTTGAATCCAGCTTTATACTCTTGCTCACTGTGTGACTCTGAACAAGTCATTTAACATGTCTCCTTCAGTTTCCTCACCTTTGAAATGGAGGTAACAATAGTACCTACCTCCCAAAGTTGTTATGTGGATAAAATGAGATAATATCTAAAAGACTTTATAAACCTAAATGATATTCTTATTATTACAGTCTCTGAGAATAAAGTGATTCTTATCTTTTGCAAGGTCAACCCTGTGCTAATAATTCCAACCCTTCTATTCATTTCTAGCCTTCACCGTCTTAATTATCTTCCTCTCACTAATTTTCAACGTCTTCCTATTTCTTGCTTCCTTTCATATTGCTTTCAATTGTGCTCAAATCTCCTCATCATTTAAAAACAAAAAATAAAACCAAAAAAACCTTTATTATATTCAATTATCCCTTGAATCTATATTTCTCCTCCCCTACTTAGACAAACTGTTGAGAGGAGAAAAGCCGTCTTCATCCATTATCTTCATATTCTCCCCTCTTACTTATTCATAAAACTTTGGGAAATCTCCCTTCTGATCTCATCCCTCAAGTGCAACTACTTCCTCTAAATTTACCAATGATCTCTTTCTTAATTGAAAATCAAATATTTTTCTTTTTCTTTCTTCAGTCTTTAGTCTCCTTGATTTGTCTACATTTGACACTGTCCACTACTCCTCTTGGAGATACAGACACACACACAGATATGTACATATATATGTATATATCTTTTTTTTCCTTCTTTCTGGGATTTCATGAGAATACTTTCACCTGATCCTTCTCATACCCGATCCACTGCTCCTTCTTAGTCAGCTTTGCTAGTTTGTCATCCATATCATTACCCCTAACTAGGTATATACCCCCAAGACTCTGTCCTAAACCCTCTTTTCTTATGTCTTTGAATTTTTTATGGTGCTTTTATTAGCTCTCATGTGTTCAATGATCATGTCTTACACAGTTAACTCCAGTGCTATGTCTCCAAATGATTCATTTAAAACTTGACGTCCCCTTTGATATAGATAGATAGATATTTCCAATAGAATTCATTATATTTTCCCCAAATCGTATGCCTCTTTGTCACTTCATCATTTTTATCAAATACACCATTTTCTAATCTCCCCCAGTTAAAACTTGGGCATTTTCCTTGACTCCTGATTCTTTTTCACCCTACGTATCTAATCATTTGCCAAATCTGACAATTTTTAGCACCACAATGTCTCTTACTTGATGCCTTCTTCCTACTTATACATCCACAATGCTGGTTCAAGCCATCATCACTACTCACTTAGCACAATATCCGTCACATATTAAAGAGTTTAATCTTATACTTGCTTGTTGACTTACTAACCTAGATTATTTCAATGGCCTTCTAATCAGTTTTCCTGTCCCAAGTACCTTCCTACAATGATTGATCTCCACGCATTTAACAAAATGATTTTCCTTAGATGAAAATCCAAACATATCTACCTCCCATTCAATAGATTCTAGTGGTTCCCCATTGCCTCAAGGGCAAAATATAAACTCCGCCACTTGGCTTCTAAAGCCCTTCCAAACCTGCCTCCAATTTTTTTCAATTATACTTTAATGTCCTTCCCATATACTGTATTTCATCCAAACTGTTATTCTTACTATCTTTCATACATAACACTCTATGTCTTATCTCTATACCTTTATACCAGTCGTCTCTCATGCTTGGAAAATATTTCTCATTTACCTCTTCTCTTTCACAGAATCCTTCACTTCTTTCTAGATGAATTTCAAACAACACCATGTTCATGAAGCTTTTTCCTGATTCTTTCGAAATGCTAGTGTCTTCCCTTCTTAATCACCTTGTATTTAACTACTTTGTACTGTGTTTATTTTGTATTTGTTCTGTGTATATTTACATATACACATGCCTCCATTGGAAGAATGTATGCACATTTAGAGTAAGGATTATTTCATGTTTTTTAAAATTTTCTCTTTGTTCCTAAGATTTAAGACAGTGCCTGGCAGACAGTAGACAGACACTAAAAGATACTTGTCGATTGATTAAATACACACACACACTCACATTTGCATGTCCTTTCTCTTCTATCCTTATTTACATATGAATTTATATATATAATAAATACATGCAATTTTATAAGTATGTAAATAAATATTTTATGCACATAATATATATTTATATATAAATGTAGAAGGAAGAGAAAGGTGATCATTCTCACTCAGTTTGTACTCAGAATAATCTAAGCCAGTGGTTCTCAACCTGTGGGTCGTGACCCCTTTGGGGGTCGAATGACCCTTTCACAGCGGTCTCCTAAGACCATCAGAAAACACATATTTCTGATGGTCTTAGGAACCGAGACACTGCTCCTCTATCCATTTCCAGGTGGGTTTGCCCACATGTAGATACACCCACATACAAATATTAAAGGACTGCAGCATTAGGAAGGTTGAGAACCACTGATCTAAGCAAAGCTTGGCTTTTGCAATTAACAATGGAAATGGAGCAGATTTATACTAGACCATAGAAATACATTTCTAGGACTTTGCAACTCTTCTTGGGAAAAACTTATTTACCATTAATATCATAATTATAGTATTTGCTGATAATATAATTGTAGGGTCAGCATTGTAAGAGCAAATAGTTTAATCTTAATTTTATGGTTCCTTCAGTGGAATCATTATCTATCCTGGTTCCTTTAAGGACAGAAATGCTCCAATAGAGATAAAAACCTAATGCTTAGCAAAAAGGACTGAATTTCAATAGCTTTTCTTCATTTAAGAAGAGAGGAGGAAAAAAAGAGGAAGCGGAGTAAGATGAATAATTTAATGATAATAATTTAATGATAATAATAATAATAATAAACACCTAAAATTTATATAGCACCTAATATGTGCCAGGCACTGTGCTAAATGCTTTATGAATATTGTCTCATTTTGTCCTCACAATAATCCTGGGATATAGATACTATTATTATTTCCATTTCACAGATGAGGAAACTGAGACAAATAGAGGTTAAGTCACTTGCCAAAGGTCACAGCTAGTAAACATTTGAGGTCAGAATTGAACTCAAAAGTTTCTCATTCAGGCCCAGCATCTTGTCCATTGTGAGAAGGAGGAGGAAGAGAATCAAATAATTGTTTCAATTTTCAAATACATACTTTGAAGGAGTTCTGATTTTAATGGTACACTGACTCTCACCACTTATTTAGATTGCGGTCCTTCTTCATCTACCTGTCTTGTTTTTTCTTCATGTTTTCCTACAAAAAAAATTCATGGAGTATCTACTTAGTTTTGCTAAAAATTTATTAATTTGATATCATGTTTAGCAGGAAAACATAAAGTGTAGCTTTGGATACATACAGGTTAAGTGATTTGCGTAAGGTTGATTGGTTAATAATTGTTAGAGACAGGACCTGAACACAGTTCTTTTGGCCTCCAAACCCAGCACTTTTATCTTCTATACCAGAGGTGTTCAACTCAGGTAGAAAGTAGGCAGGAAGCTGGGCCACATATTGACTTTGAAAAACACATATTAACTTTATCTATATTTTTATTGCATTTTAAAATTTATTTGTCAAATAATTCCCAAGTACATTTTAATCTGATTCCCCTACTCAGGAGTGTTAGGGACCACAAACAGCCTGTTTGACACCCCTGCTCTATATACCATGCTGCCTTTAATGTCTATATACAAAATAAATGATAATTGTTTAATTCTTAGCATAGGTATATATAAGAGGGCAGATGCTTTAGATGCAAAAAGGATCATAGAACTTATATAAAGAAAACAAGTGGATCCAAAATTGTTTGTTTCCTCTCCAAGCCTGCGTTACTGAGTCTCCAAACAAGAAAGGGAGGGGTGGTGCTGCAGTAGAGAGAGAGAGACAGAGAGACAGAGACAGAGAGACAGAGAGAGACAGAGACAGAGAGAGAGAGAGAGAGAGAGAGAGAGAGAGAGAGAGAGAGAGAGAGAGAGAGAGAGATTGAGAGATTGGATCCTGGGGATTAGATTGAATACTTTTACTTTGTTATCTTCTGTGAACTAGAAACAAATGTTTCTTAGATGATTTTCTCTCCCCCTTGAGCTAGAGGAGAAATTTCCTTGGAGGTAAGATCTGTATAGGGAGTACAAGGACACAAACTGGCACAAACTTCAAGAAAAGAGAAGTTTGGCTGGTGGTTTATGTTAAGCAGATTCTTGACTTTAGAGCTCCACATCAACTACTACTGCCTCTTCTGGTGGCCTGTGGAATAATAGCATTAACCAAGAAGAGAGAGTGTAGACTTTTCTTTTTCCTTCAGGAGAACTTTCCTTGTTTCCTTTTCTCTACTTAGGAGAGAATATATGTTAAATTCAAATCAAACTTCTTTAAGTTTGTTTGAATTTCTGCTTAATTAGGACCAAATGCAAGTATAAGATATGTTAAAGTTGGTCATAACAATTTCTAATTTTAAATTTTTGATTTTGGGTAATTGGAAGATAGATATAAGATGTCCACAGGCATTTCCTATCAACAGAGAAAGAAGACAAAGATTCTGTCAGAATTGTCAGGATTTATTTTTTTTCTGGCTAGGGGCTCAGGAATTTAACAAAAAAAAATTTATTGGCTTTATGTTTCATAATTTTCCAAGTTTGGAAGTAATAGTTTGGCAAGGACAGTGAAAGACTAAATCAGGGCCAAGGACCCAGGAAAGGCCTGAATGATGATTAAGCAATTTTAATTAGTAGAAGGAATATTAGTAAGTAGAAGCAGAAGGAAGTTTTCTTAGGGGGCGGTACCCTGGGGCAATTTTACTTTCCAATTTTTTCGCCAAGAGGTTCAAAGGGCCCCATCTGCTTCTGAGTGAAGGGCAGAATGACGGCACTGGCTAAAAGAACGTCATACTCATAGAGACAGCTGAAGAGAGGAGTTGGGAAAAGAGTGACTCATACCACAAAAATGTACCCAGAATGCTCTCCTTTTTCACCTTTGCTTATTAAAGACCTTAACTCTTTTTAGGTCTTAATTTAAATTTCACTTATTTTTAGTCTTTCCGGTTTCTCCATTTGATAGTGTATCACCAATCTCTGCATATGCATCTTGTATATACCCCTATATTTGCTTATATGTGAATGTTTTCTTCATCTAGTTGAATGGAAGGTCTTTGAAGATAATAACTCTCTCACTTTTAATTTATATCCTTAGCACCTACTGCAACTCATGGCCTATTGTAGGTACATAAATTCTTGCTCCTTGAATGGTCTTTTTGGCCACCCAAGGAGCAGTGCACTAAGGAACAGAGGGAGCAAAGAGATGTTTGGGCATTAGTAATACTAAGTCCATAGTAAGCATCCATCCTCTGGTTTACTCAGCTTGCTGAACTCAGTGTGATACACATGTATAAATGAGAGCAGTCACCTGCTGAGATAAGTCCAATCAGCATTTTGGAAGAATGTCCTGTCTATTAGGGCAAGGGGACACTAAGGTTCAAGACAGACTCTCCTTATGCCTCAGACTGGGTGAGTTGCTTTTATTTTCTCATGCTTTCTATGGAGTAGACCAAAGAGCAAAATCTGTTTGGAAGTTGATATAATCCTAAACATTTTAAATTGACAATATTGTCATTGTATTTTCCTATTCTTCTGATATCTTTCTTTTATAAAGATATAATGAAATCTCAATGTTTTAGATGGCATAGCTCCCGGAACGAATTCCCTTTCTGTATACCCGACCTAGAACAGCTACTCTTTCCAAATTCACCTTCTTAAGAACCATTTTACAATTAAAAAATGCTAGATTCCTTAGAAGTAATATTAGAAGTAAAGTAAGGGTGCCCATTGGCACCACTATTCTTTAATATAATAACAATAACTAGTGTTTAATGCATCACTTTATGATTTGCAAAGCACAGTACATGTATCCCATTTGATCCTCACAGCAACACTGTAAAGTGTCATTGTCATCTCCATTTTACAAAAATAGCTGATGCTAAAAGAAATTAAGTATCTTATCCAGGATTACACAGGTGATAGCTGAAACAGGAGCTCAGGTTTTCCCGACTCCAAATCCAACATTTTTTCCTCTGCACAAATTTCCTGAAATGCTAGCTATAACAGCAAGACAAGAAGAATAAAGTTGAAGCTGAAAAAAAAATTTTTATAGTCTTTACTACAAAACTATAAAAGAAAATATTTTTTACCTAAGAAATATGATTAATGTAATAACTTATTATAACTTTAAAAAACCGATTGATTATGAATATGCTTCTCATTTCTTTGCAGAGAGATGATAGACGAGTGATATAGAAAGAAATATATATTTCAGACATCATCAATGTGCAGCTTTGTTTTGCTTTACTGTCCTTACGAAGGAAGATTTTCTTTGAGAGTGGCAGGAAATTATGTGGGGGGTTAGTGATAGTGATACCTCAAAATAAAGGAGACAAAAGTACAGAGTGAAGGCTATTCATTTATCCGTTGTCTTTTTGTTTGTGTTCATCACTGCAAAATGAAATGAACAAGCGTCTTACATTGAACGAGTGACAGTGTTTCGTATTGTCTGGCTCCATGATAAAATTTGTTCTTACCGTTTCTTTTTCCTCCTCAAGGAGAACCTAAGATCTATTCTTCCATTTAGTTGTGATATCTTTTAGTTTTCTGTTTCTGTTTCTGTCACAAAAACAAATATTTTTGTGTTACAATTTTTTCAGTAGCTGTCAATTTGTCATAAGAACAAGATCTAACATTTAAAGTAATCACAATTAAGTAAAACATTTTTATTTAGTCTAAAAATTATATTATTCAAAGCACCATCTTTCCCTTTTTCCATCATTCCATCACCATTACTGAGGAAATAGGAGGAATTCATGTAAGAATGAAGATCATTTCCCTACCTTTATTTCATGGCTTTCTCTGGTCAATGAATTCATTATGTAAAGGCCAAACTACAGGTGATAAGATTCTCCATGGTTAGCTAGTTTGGCCATCTGACAGTAGATTCAGTCTAATACCAGACTGTTCTATATTTGAAACTTTTCTCAAATTGTAGAACAAGGTAGTTTTCCTTTTGGCATAGCTGTCACAGACCCAGAGTCACCTCTATGCCACAATGAAGAACTGAAGGATGATATTAATGCAGCTAATGCAATGTTGTGCTACATTGAAAGAGACATAGCTTCCAGGAATAGGGATCTGATAGCTTCAAAAACCTCAACTGGATTTTTGAGTTCAATTCCAGGTTCAAAGGTTTAAGAACATTGATAAATAGGAGTACATCCAGAGGAAGACAATTGGGATGGTGAAGGGCTTCGTGTCTTATGGGAACTAATTGAAGGAATCAAGCAGGTTTAACCTGGAAAAGAGAGCAATCAGGGATACATAACAAGTGTCATTGAGTATGTGAAGGGTTGTTGTGTGGAGAAAGAACTAGATTTGTTCTATTTCATCTCAAAAGGCAGAACCCAGAAGAGGGGGTGGACGATGGAAAAAGGTTAATTTAGGTTTGATGTTTAGGTGGGGGCGAAGGGGGACAGAAAATCAACCTCCCTAACAGAACCATTGACAAGTAGAATGACTTGCTTTGAGAAAGCATAGGTTCCCCCTTTTTGGAGGTCTTCAAGCAGAAACTGTAGGTTATATTGATTTTTTTTTTATGAGTTGGACTTGATGGCCACTTAAATTCCTTCTATAATTGTCAAATTCTGTGACTTTGTAACAAATCTAGTATTTATGAATATTAAGGGAGTCACAAACAGGGAGATGTATGTTTACCAAAGGTATTAGCTAATTTAATGTGTGAAGTTCAGTTTAAGATCCAAGTGTGGATGATAGAGTCCTTCACATATCCCTATTTGTACATAATATGATTTTGTCTAAACTGATACAAAGAGATGTTAAGTGATTCTTGTATTAGAGCATTCCAAGGTCATCTCAATGAGATCCATGATTACTGAAAAGGTATTAGCTTAACTATTCACCTAGGAAAATATAAATGGATGAAAAATTCCTATTGTTTCAGTTCTAATTTGCAGCTGGATGACTGGCTCATTGAGGCAACTGTGGTGCCAATGCAGTATTTACAGCACCCACAGTCATGATAAAGAACATAACTATAAAATATTCCCACATAGCACTCGACTGCAAAGTATAACAAACTCTCCAAATAAAGAACAGAAGCAAAGCATTTATTTAGATACCAGAAAACCAAATCCCAACACCAGGAAACCAAATCCATCAAAGCAACATAAAAGTTAATGCACCACAATGTAGCAGAGAGCCATGCCATCCTTTAGCCTTCCTACAAACCAATCCAAGATCAATATTTACTCACAAACCTGACTAACTCTTTGCCTGAGCAACTTCTCTTTCACACTGTCTCTCTAGCTCTGACTCCCAGCTTCCTGTAGCTTTGCTCCACCGTTTAGCAAACTCTTCCCATCACAGTCTCCATGTGATTACATTCAGTCTATTAGGGGGCTGAGTTTTCTTTCAAAGCAGGGGAGGTCTTCAAATCTGCCCCTTCTCCCTCCCCCATTGAAGGTCAGGAAAGATCTTCAAATTTCTATTCTCATTATAGCAATACATAAGTTGTTGCTGTTGTTTCTACTTCGTTTTCGACATCATAGGATACTCCCTTGACTTGTGCGTTGAGTTAGATTTAAGTGAGGTGGCGTTGCATAGTCGTCAGACTCACTTTCTCTTCCACAGTCACTGGAGTACAGTGGCAAGACAGAAGTCAGGATGACTGCTGATGGCCCTGGAATCAGTGGATGAAATTGACATCTTTGATGTTTGTCCAAGTACTAATTGCTCCAAGGCACCTGTCTCAGTTGCCTTCATGGTTCTTGGAACAAAATGTACTCATCCACCCATTCTGCCAGGGGAAGTCTTCACATGCTTGAGGTAGACATGCCCTTAACTCACTCATGGATTTGAGGCCTCTCAGTTACCCTCAACCTGGTTTAGCCGGTCTGGTTTTTACCAGGGTATGGACGCTGTACGTGCTACAGCTTCTTGGAGCCACAGGTGAGAGTTGAGTGAAGATGGACACCAAAAATGGATGAGCAGCCATGAAAAGGGCTTGGCAAGCCCTCAATACCAGAGGTGCTAGTTTTCTCTGAACAGCCCTGGGACAGGTATTCCTGAAAGACTGTGAGTTTGATCCAGTACTGAATAGGAAGAAGAGATTGGATTGCATCTGAGAAACTGTATGACTCCCACCCCCCAATTAAAAAAAAATCTATCTTTTTAACGCAACAGTTCCCCTGTGAGTATGAGTTCTTGAAACCCTTGCACCCTTGCAAAAATATAATCTATGCGGAAAAAAATTAAAGTTGTTGTTGATCTAAATGCAATGGATAGAAACATGAGGAGCACAAGTGTCTACCAGTACTGAACAGCTGGAGCCAGAGGGAATTTTCCTCTTCTTTGTCAAATTTCCCTGACACACTAGGGGCTGAAGTGATCTGTTGTGTACCACTGTATGTCTAAGGAAAGCTCTTATAGTAGCAGGGGTTAGGACATGACCTATTTTTCCACTCTCCCCGCCAATACCTTTAAATGTTATTTCTTCATTTGTCAGATTTTCTTTCAGCAGCAGTTCTGTGCACAGGGTACATTACTGGGTAGCAGCTGTGAGACATTTAGGGCTGCATGGAAAAATTAATGTAGTAGTAGAAAGAACATTGGGAAATTTCTAGGAAAGATAAACATGAGAGAGGTACTAGTCAAACTCAGATCCCCTAAACAATCCACCAGCAAAGATGGAAAGGGATGTGAGATGAAACAGGATTCAACAACACCAAAGAGAAACACTGATAAGGAACTCTATTCGGTTCAGGACTTTATAAGAAATCACCTAAGTCTGCCTGTGAGAGACTCCCTGGATGCCAAAAGGGCCTGAAGCCAAAATGATATTTAATAAAGGGAACCTTTCCAAAGCCAGAATTAATCTCGGATAAAAGGAATTTTAAGACAGTATAATGGTGCCACACAGCCCTAAAGGATATCCTAAAGCACTGTGATCTTTTATCTCCAGTGGAGGCCTCTAAGGCCAAGAGTAAAAACCAATTCTATGTAAATAACTGCAAGAGAAAGAGGCAAAGATGAGACTTAGGTCAGAGCCCACATTATGTCACCAGAAAATAAAGACAGAACACAGGGATGAAGAAAGAGACTGGCAAATGGTTGCAAGTCTGGATTCAGCTCCTTGTCCTAGGACAGGGTTGCAGATGTCCAAGAAAGAGGGAAAGGACCCATATGTATTAAACTGTTCAGAGTATAACTTTTCTGTTATAGCAAAGAACTAGAAACAAAGTGTCTGCCCACCAATTTGGTAATGATTGAACAAATTATGGAGTTTGAATATAATGGAAAATTATTGTGTTGTAAGGAAAAATAAATAAGATGGATTCCAAAAAATATCAAAAGGCTAGAATGAGCACAAAGTGAATGGAGCCAAGTGAATAAGCATTTAAGTGCTTACCGTGTGCCAGTACTGTATTGAAGCTTTGGGGAAACAAGGAAAGGCAAAAATGTGATTCTTGTGATCAAGGACTCCACATTCTAACGCAGGAGAAGACAAGATATGATCAACTATGTACAAACAAAATATTTATGGAGTAAATCTGAGGCAATCCCAGAAGGAAGGTCCCAGATGGAGCAGCACAATTTTCTTGCAGAAAGTAGAATTCTAGCTGAGTCTTGAAAGAAACCAGGGAAACCAGGAGACAAAGGTGAGGAGGGAGCATGTTCTTGGCATGAGGGACAGTCAGTGAAAAGGGAGGGAGAGATGAGATGACCCCTGTTGTAGGAGAAACAGCAGCAAGGTCACTGTCTCTGAAGTAACAGAGTTATATAAGTAACATAACAATTATGTTGATGACATGTAACACTGGAAAGGCAGGAAGAGATCAGGTTATGAAGAAAGCAAAACAGAGGATTTTATATTTCATCCTAGAAATGGGAGCCATTGTAGATCTGGGAATCTTGTTCCATGGAGTGGAAACCAGGTAGATTGGCAGACGCAGAGTGAAGTGAGCCTGAAAAATCCAATTTCTGCCCTTTATAACAAAAGACATTGGGAAGGATTTGGTACTCTATTCTCCATCCCTCCAATCAGAGTTGGGAGGAGGCTGAGGAAGATGGTGTCAGTCAAGGCTTTAGTTAGGGACATGGGACAACTAGGTGGCATAGTGGATAGAGTGCCAAGCCTGGAGACAGGAGGACTCATCTTCCTGTGTTCAAATCTGACCTCAGATACTTTATTAGCTGTGTGACCCTAGGCAAGTCATTTCACCTTGTTTGCCTCAGTTTTTTGGGGTTTTTTTGCTTCTTGGATTGGGGAGGGCAGGCCAATTGGGGTTAAGTGACTTGCCCAAGGTCATACAGCTAGTAAGCGTTAAGTGTCTGAAGCCAGATTTGAACTCAGGTTCTCCTGACTCCAAGGCCAGTGCTCTATTCACTGTGCCACCTAGCTACCCCTTTGCCTCAGTTCTTTAACTGTAAAATGACCTGGAGAAGGAAATGGCAAATCACTCTAGTTATCTTTGTCAAAAAACCAAAAAAACAATGGTGTCATGGAGAGTCAGATGTGACTGAAAGGACTGAGCAACAAAAAGGAGGTTCGAAGTTAGAAGTTAAACCTGGGAGGAGCATCTTGTTCTATGGAGCTGAAACCAGGCAGAGCAGCAGATGCAGAGCCAAAACACAAAAAGAATTCATAAATGCTTATGGAAAGAAATCATACTTCAAATGTAAATGTATATTTTAAGCTTTTATGTCAACAACTTATGGGAAAATAATTTAGACTCCTATGAATTAATCATTTCATAATAAAGCTACTCTTTTTTGTTACATTTATTTGTGAAGCATGAAAATTTCCATAGATCAAAAATACCATGAAGAAATAGCTTTATACTGTTGAACTCAATTTCCATGGCTGATAATGAATTGTACATTTTAAAAAGTAATTTGAACCCTGGGAATATGGCAAGAGACAGGGATAGTTTTTAAACAGTGAATGCAGAAGGCTAACTTTTGGAAAACATTTTGTGTAAACTACAAAATATATTCTAACAATGAAAGTGGACAATATCAACATAAAAGCATATCCAAACTGTAATATCATTTTTTCTCTAGAACTACAAGCTAAATTTATTCAAGCTCCGTTTTCCCTCTTTTCAATGATTTAAAGGGAGAAAAGGAATGACAATATACTTTCACTGCTTCAGCAAAAAGTATAATATGCAGAACAAGGCTTAATAATTCAAGATGAGTAACACACTTAGACCTTTGCTATTGTCCCAATAGCAGAAACATAAAGATGAGGTAGATTTAGTAAAAAAAAAATGTACATATATATATATGTATATATAAATATTAAAGAATATATATATATGTATATATATATATTAAAGAAAATTTTACCAGTATGAATAAAAGCAGATGTCTATCACAAAAAAGAGGCATATTTTATTTTTTTCATGTTTGTTCTAATTTATTAAATGCTTAGGGCTTATATAAGAGTTTATCCTCTATTTTGTTTCGTTATTCATTTGTTTTTGTTGTTGGCAATTAAATTTTAATATATTTTTAATTAAAACACTTTTGAATGACCTTTGGAAAAAGACTTTGTTTTTTTAAATGTTAAATTAAAAATTTGCAGTAACATGAGGTAGGAAAGAGCTAGCCTAGAAATCCAGAAGACCTAGCTGCAAACCCTACCTCTGACTGTATAAAGCTAGCCAAGTGACTGAACTTCTCAGAAGAGGAACGTTTTAAAAAGAATAATTGTAACCAACATTTCTCAACTTGGGGTAGGCTACTTTGACATAGTTGCAGAAAATAGGAATTCATGATTTTGAAATTTGGGAAGGAGGAAAAGCATTGAGCTTCAAGTAACCAGTTCTTCAGAAACCAGGAAAGAAACATATTATATCAATGAATTTAAGGGATTATGTGGAGGTGATGAGAAATAATTCTGGTACATTGTTAGTCTATCCTAACACCTCCAGTAACCTTCCTTCTAAATTTGCGTTCCCCCGATTAACTAACTTCTACATTTTATGTATGTTTTCTTGAAGTTCTAAGAAAAAATAATTACAGAACCATGTCAGGCAATTGACAAGGTGATAACCCCAAATTTGTGACAAGGAGATAGAAAGAATGAAACACAGAAACAGTGAGAGGGGCAGAGAGGAAAGAGGGAGACAGAAAAAGGAAGACAAATGAGAGGGACAGAGAGATGGGAAGAGAGAGGTCCATACAGATGTGTGGGCTATATTAATACAGTAAAATCTTCATATTAGAACTTTCAAAAATTTCAGAACCCAATGTGACACGAGAATTGTATTAATTGTAATTTCTACATTTAAAAATGAGCAAAATATTTCTATCTTCCTGACAAGATTAATCATGTTGTAATAATGTTGTAATAATGATACATTTTTTTTACTAAATCTACCTCATCTTTATGTTTCTGCTATTGGGACAATAGCAAAGGTCTAAGTGTGTTACTCATCTTGAATTATTAAGCCTTGTTCTGCATATTATACTTTTTGCTGAAGCAGTGAAAGTATATTGTCATTCCTTTTCTATAGTTGTAAAGACATTTCATATCATTAGAAACTTGCAAAAACTTTGTGAAATAATTAAAATATTTGTTATAATGAAGAAGAGGCTGAAGGGTTAAGTGACTACTCAAAGTTAAATAGGACTCAAATCCAACTTTCTGATATTAATTCACATTTAAGTTGTAAATTTATAGAAATATAAGTGCAAAATAAAATTTCAAATACTATTATAATAGACATGAGCCTAATAGAGCTTGTGTTTTGATCTGGAGGATGAGGGAGTGGGGAGGAGATGGATGTGACTTTTGACTTTGCTAGGTGCTATGCATATCCAGCGGCTGATGAGTGATCTCCATGTGCCACTTTCTGTGAATGGGGTGGAGGCAGTTAGTTGTATCAAAGAGCATAGTCCATTGTTTAGCTGCCCACTTGGTAGACTTTAAAGGGAGAGACAACCACTGTTCTCACCTTCTGTTTCTTCCTAACATGTGGTTTGTGACTACAACTCTTCTTTGGACTTCCCATGAAATGAACCTGACACTGACTTTTAGGGCCTCACATTGCTTCTTTACCTGTGCACATGATACAATAGCAATCATGCAAGACAGGTTCTTTTTTGAGGGTGATAACTACCTCTGAAGTTTAGAAGTTCTGTGTTCCTTGGCTGCCCAGTAGGACATGACCTTTGAAATCACTTAGAGGGGAAGATGACCAACACTAGGAAGATACTATAGACAAAAGGACTAAGAAAGAAAACCTACGTCATGCCCCAAAAAACAGATAAATGGATCTTGAATGAGTTGCTGGGACTGTATAGAGCTAAGGTGAAAGTGAAACACTAGCTGAATTCCACAAAATCATTTCGTGCTTTAAGCATCAACTTCCAGGAAGAGTATAATAGAATTATGGGTTAATATTTCATGTTTTGAGTCATTGTCAATGTATGCTTATGAATTTGATTTTGCATTTTAAACATTTCTTTTGTGAAGGAAGAAATAAATAACTGTCCTAAATCTGATCTACTTTGCATTTTGAGCGTCTTTCTAGAAAGGTTTCAGCTAATTTCACTCGGGAGACTCAACTTGAGCCAAGCCTAAACTTAAGGAAATTTTCTTCGGGGCTCTTGGAGGGGGGCTAAAAGTCTTTGTATTTAATGACATGTGAACTCTAAGAATGAGAATTTTCATTAACAATGCACTTTGCAACCTGTCCAGAACTTAGAGTCTAGAGAATTCTCAAGGCTCAGAGATCATATGGTCATAGATTTAGAAATAGAAGGCCACTTCAGTGTCATCTAGTCCAACCTTCCGATTTTATGGGTGAAGGAAACTGAGGCCTAGAGAGGTTAAGTGACTTGTTCGTGCATCACATAACTAGTGAACATTAGAGGCAGCACCTATGTCTTCCTCCTGATGGCAAGAGTGATCATCCTGCTATTCATTATTGCTTTACTGCTTCTCCCTGGTATTTCTAATAGATACTTTGAGAACAAATTTCCAAGGGTCAGTGGTTTGCCTTTTGTTTCAATTAAATTGTAAGTGTATGAGAGCTGGAAATGAACTAAAGGTTTTAATGTCAATTTTTCCTCCCCCTGTTTTGGGAAAATTTTACAATATATTTAGGTGTCTGGTAGGAAAATCATCAAATAGATGGAGTGCTTAGATACTTAGCCAAGGACCCGGAACAAATCCCTTTGTACATTGTTTTGTGAGTAGAAATCTTTTCACTTTCCTCTAAGTCAGCTCCAAACTAAATAAGAGAAGGTCCTATTACAGCCTCCTTCCTTTTAAAGGGAGAATTAATGTTCATAGGGTATATTATCTGTAACTCCTTGCTATGTGAGAAAATTCTCTCTCTAAAAGGTGAGAGAGGCTATAAGGCTAGAATATGTTTTAAACAAAAAATGTAAAAAAAAAAATCCAACTCTTTGTGGCCCACACCCGCAATTTGTTCTCAGCTCACTAAGTATAATTGTATGGGGTAAATGAATCTCTATTTCCAAGGTCATTACAACTTCGGCATATTTTTAAAATGCTAAGTCAGAAGGCCTACAATGGGTAATGGTAAATTGGGATGGCAATTATTCTGATCTGACATTTTTTGGATTATAATTAAGCAATAAGGCATAAGCCAAGGGTATGTTATTTCGAGATAACACACTCCTCAAAAAGTGCTGTGAGGCATGGGAGGGTGGGGAGGGAATTAATGCCTCCAATGATCTGGGAAATGTGTTATCTCTCTGTAGCACAACTCTTGGGGTGTATTTGTGCCATATACAAAGTGTTAGATGCCCTATTTGTATACGGATTGACTGTACAATGTAAAACATATGTTTAAACATGTTTGCTCTCGTGGTTTAGTGATGGGGTCCGGTTCCAGATCATCACCACTGCTATTGCAAGTACTGTAAGACTAGGGTTTTAGTTCTCTTTTCTTTTCCCTATTATTTTCGAGTGAAGAACAATTACTTGCTGAAGAACAATTACAAGTAAAAAACAAAAAAACAAACAAAAAAATTCACCTTGCTTATTTGTATCATACTGCTTTGACGATTTTATCCATTCTGGATTTCTGCTTTTGTGCTTATGTAAGAGAAGATTAAATAGTAGTTCAAGGCTGAATTTATTTTGTGGAGAGTTTTTGTATGTGTTGTTTTTGTTGTTCACAAACATACACTATATGTCTATTTTATTTAATTTTGAGTTTTGTAACTGTGCTGCCAGTTACTTAGTTTGATTGACAGGAAGTGGTTTTTAGTCCAGTCAACATGAAATGTCTGGTCACTTCATCCAAGAAGATGTTTCGGTAGTTAAAGAGATCATGTCAAACAAAGAGTCCTTTTAAGCTAGCTCTTTCCCCCAGCCAGCACCACAGAGAGACACATCAGGCAGATATAAAGCCCTATCTTTAATCTGGGCTACTCAGGGAAATCAAAGAGTCTGGATTCAAACCAAGAGTGGCTTCTTATTCCTGTTGGAGATCCTTTTTTTCTTCTACTTTATTTGATATAACACACAAGATAATCAAAGAAAGGTGAATACAGGTTCCAAACCTTAGACACCTTGTCCTCTACTTCCTCTACCTTTTCCCACCCCCCACTGGACTTTCCTATGATACAAATTCACAAGAGAAGATAGCTGTACATGCATCACAAGATGACAGCACATTTTATTTTTAGAGTCTTTTTCTCTGATTTTCAAGGAAAAATCCTATGAAGTTCTTTTCTGGTAAGGATCCAGGATAGATATTGATAGATCTAAGAGATTTCAACACATGAAAGGAGCAATAAAACCCCCTTACCTTGTAGCTTTTCTGCTGAGATTCCCTTCTAGCTCTTAAGAAACTCTATGGGGGTTTTTAGGAGTTTCAATCAGTTACTATATACCTCTAAAAGATGTAGGGAGTTCCATTTCAGATAATCAGCCCCAACAATTCCACTCATTTATAATTAGGATAATATCCAACAATTGAGAAATTTAAGACTTAGTCAACTAAAAAAAGAATATGTATTTTATTGAGATCTGTATGCTTTTTAAAATATCCCTTACATACTGGCTGAAAGGTCAGAAAACTGTCTTTTTTTTTTATTAAGGAATATTGTATGATCCATTGCCACTAATATACTTTAATTCCAGGAAGGTGAATAATGTCTGATTGGAGATTCCATGATTCTGACCTATGATGAAATTAATTTTTCTGGACTCCTCAGTCCTTGTTTTTTATGCTTAATTTTTTTTTAAATTCACAAGAAATCTATTCCACTGCTGATATATATGCTGCCTATATACAATCCAATTGTCTAAATTTTTGACAATCAGAAAGAAAATAAACAAAATGAATAGATGATTGTGAGAAAGTTGGGAAAAGGAAATGCAAAATGCATGATTTTCCTAGGAATAGAGACATAATCACTATAACAACTTGGTAAGATGCTTAAATGTATCTGAGCTTGGATCACTCAATATTTCTAATCAGAATGATATAGTGGAAAGAACAGTTTATTGGGAGTCAGAAAACCTAAGTGCAAATTCTAGGTCCTTCCCTTAACTACCTTGGACAAATTACTTAAGCTTCTTGGGCTTCTCTTTTCTCATGTTTAAAATATAAATGTTGAACTCAACGATATCATAGATCTAGGGATGAAGAAGACCTTCTGGTAAATCCCATCCAATTCTCTCATTTTACAAATCAAGAAACAGGTCCAAAGTTTAAGTAACTTAACAAGGTCACATGGGCAGTAAATGTTAAAGATGACACTTGAAGGCAATTGCCTCTTGACTTCGAGTTCAGTATGAAATTTTGTTATTCCTTGTACTGCACCCTCCTGGTGTTCCCTCCTAGCTTCAAAAATCTATAAAACATGCTATGAATAGTACTGAGTTAGACACTGATTTTAACCAATGTCTCATTCAAAGGCAAAAATCACATTAAACATATTGAATATGTTATCAAGTCCATGGAGAAATTTTTTACTTCTTCCTCTGAACATCGAGGGGACAAATATGGGTGTTGTACTGGGTATATAGAGAGAAATGAATATTTTAGTGGCAAATGAAAAGAGTACAGATAACATTTCTTCCATACAGTTTTTTTAAAAACTCACCTAAACTCACTCGTCCATTAAATTTCCTTACTTCTATTACAAATATCATGATCCTTCTAGTCACCTGGGGTTTGCAACCTAGAAATCATCTTATACATTTTACTCTTCCTCATTACCTTAATTTCGTATCAAAGCAATTTGAATTTTATAAATTTTTCCATACCACCCTTTGCTTCTCTCTGCTCACATAGCTGTTACTCTAGCTCAAGTCCCCATTACATTTTGACTAGACTATTAAAGTCCCTGCTTCCCATCTCTCCTTTCCAAACTCTACAATCTGCAAAAAAAATCTTCCTAAAGAGTCAGCTTGACCACGTGACTCCCCTGTTCAAAAATCCTTCTTGGTGCCCTATTGCTTCCAGGGTAAAATAGAAATAGATAGCTTAACATTTCGAGTCTTTCAAATTTCTGCTTCAGCGTACGTCTCCAGATTTATTTCATAAAACTCTCATACATACACTTTGCACTCTGGTCAAACTGGCCTTAGTTGTGGTTGGCATTCCATCTCCTGCTTCTATTCATTTGCAGAGGTGGGAATCCAGTCTTTGGAGTATACTTCCTTCCCACCTCTCCTTCATGGAATCCCTGCCTTTGATGCTTGGCTGATGTGCAGCTTCCCATTGAAAGCCTTTCCTGATTCTGCTAATTGTTAGTGTTTTTTGCTTCCTCAAATGAGTGTGTCTGTGTGTGTGCAAGCATGTGTGTGTGCACGTGTGTGTATGTGTGTAGGACAGGGATTAGATCTGTAATTTTGTTCATATAGGTAATTCTTGGGTAAGGAAACTGCCTTTACTAATGCAAATTATCACCCTCTCTGTAGGTTTTCCCCTTAGAAAACAGTTCAGGTCTAAATGAAATTATGCACACATACATGTTCAAAATTTATATTCATAGAGAAATATCCACAGCACTTAGAGCACTGAGAGCTTAAGTGTCTTGCCAATGACAAAATGCCAGTATGTGTCAGAGGTGGGATTTAAATCCTAGTTTTCTTAGCTATGAGGTCAATTCTTATCTGCTATGCCACGTTGCCTCTCAGAAGTGAAGACAGATTTCTATAATTTATTTCCTACTCTCCATGTAGGACTATAGCAGACAACAACAATGACAATAAAAAAAAACCTAAAAATATATGTAAGTTGTATGGTAAAATGAAAAATACTATGGAATTAAATGAAATTAGAGTCAGGAGAACTAGGTTTAAATCCTCTCAGACACTTGCTGGCTTTGTGATAAGAGCAAGGATGCTCTAGAAGTTAACATTTAACAATTGACAATCTGGGGGGAAATATCATAACACGCTTTTAAATTTAATTTTCACTTCAAAATTTTTCCATCACTTTCTTAATTTTGTACAATCAACAAAATAATAAGCCTTGTATTGATTTATAGTGTTTATGGATGTAAATATTCACATTGAAAAATTTTTAATTGGCTCACTAGATCAAAGCAACTCAAGTTTTCTGATAATTTTCATCATCTGTAAAATAGACGTATTATTGCTTGGTTCCCCAAAAATATTTCCTACATTAGATTCTAGCAAACCTATAGCTGGTTGTTAAGAAACTCTGTAGCTCCCAAGTCCCCAACAGTATGTTTCCCAGGAACAACTAGCCAGTATATTTAATTAACTCTTGAGAAAGACATTTATTCAAATGTCATGGCAATAGAGACAAATTATTTCCCCCAACATACAAAATACGCATATATGTATGAATATGTATGTGTGATACACATAGAAAATGTAAATCACAACTATAGAACTCCTGGGTCTCAATATCCTTTCTCTTTCTGTAGAGTCCTTGAAAAGTCTGATGCAGGAAATTGCATCAATGATGGATAAGTCAATTTGCTGCCTGAACTAGAGTTGTTCCCTGCATTGCTGGATTGGCTACTTACCTGACACTGTGTAATGGCAAACAAAGAAGTACTTAGCACCTTGTTTCAGCTATTTAATTATTTAGCACCTTGTTTCAGTTCAAG